>CM029602.1:87077691-87422691 GCA_017311375.1 Mytilus coruscus
AGTATTCATATAATATACTAGTATATATAATTTTCATTTGAGAATCAGGTATACTAGTTTATACATAAAAACATCCGATGTACAATATATGACACTTTCGACACCACACTCACACACAAGGCATGGGTATTTTACTTAGTCATACAATTTCCGGAGGCTGTGGTGACAATAGGTCAGTTTAAGGGAAACCACCTGTAGAGAGTCGTCTGTATGAATTAGTGTTGTCAACGGTTAACCGGTTAACCGTCGGAAGGACCGAATATCGAATACAAAAAACGCTAACCGGTTAACCGGACTTTTTTCAATTTTAATAGATTTGATATAAATGTGTATTGAAATCATTAAATATTTTGTTCTATTTAAAATTATCGTCGTGGTAATTAATTTGACAGATCAATTGTCCAGTATATTGATTGCTTCTGTTAATCCAAATAACATAAAATTAATTAGAACTTAGACAACTTGTCTATCAGCTCGGGCCAAGATCTTAAGTAAACATTATTAGTCTACATGTTTTTTTAAACAGCAACTTTAAATCAGTAATCCGATTAAATTTTGCGATTTACTTCATTATTTTATTTTTGATCTAATATTGCGTAGACCTACATCTGAATGTGCAACATCCATCGTGCAAGGCTTTGTCATACTTTAAACGAAATGCCAACTCAAAAGTTGTGAAATGCAAATCAACGTGAACATGGTGAATGTAATTAATGTATACTTGATGGTACGAGTAACAGGCTTAATCATTTCAAATTGAAACACTCCACATTATTTCCTGAGACACCAAGAGAAAATAAAGGAATCATCGGTTTCAGACATTTTTAATTCGACGAGATCAAGAAGGTTTTTTAATTTTCAATTTGAAGTTATTACAAACGCCATAGTAAATACGGTGTATTGGATTATTGAAAGTCAAACTTCGCCAGGAACCCTCACAGGCAAGCCTTATAATGCCAAAGGACAAACTTCAATTCATCGTATTATAAAAACGTACATTTGTAGGGTACTATAGATAAGGCCTTCAAACATCAACTTAAACTATCGGTTAACCGGTTAATCGGTCGAACGATTATCCGAGTAACCGGTTAGGCAAAACTGTACGATTTGACAACACTAGTATGAATTAATACAACGGTTTGAGAGAGCGCCGCCGATTTATTGACGGGGCGTGAGCGCATATTTGAAGCTCTCTACGCTTAATGCGCGCACTACAGTGTCGTCTAGCTGATTCCACTCGATCACTGTCTTGAGTTTGAATATTGTGGTGTTTTGCATGGTGGAATGTCAAAACACTTAGGGTGATTCTTTACTTGCTTTTCCACAATATTTGTTGCGTGGTATTCTTCAAATTTCTTGGCAGTTATGGTTCTCTTCGGACATGGTTTTTTTAGGAACTCGTCTGGTTCAATAGCGAACCAGCCCCTCAACCACTTTGTACATAAATATTAACTACTGGCTTGTTCGTCTTGTCTGGAGATCTTGTAGTTCCAGTTGGGCAAGCATTTTGGAGATACATCCGCCCTCTCTTGACTTGTAATCTCTGGTGATAAATCTTGCCGCTTGACGTTGTATCCTTTCAAGCTTATTTATGTTTGTTACCGTGTAAGGGTCCCATACTATGGCTCCATATTCCATCGTTGATCTGACGAGCGAGTTGTAAGCTGGGTTTTTTTTACAATCTTGTGGGCAGTATTTCAAGTTTCTTCTTAGAAAGCCAAGTGTTGAGTTCGCTTTCTTTGCCACGTTTGGTATGTGGGTGGTCCATTTGAGATCCTCCGAAATTTGTAGGCCTAGGTACGGGTTATGCTGGACTTGCTGTAGTATGTGTCCATTTAAACTGTAGAATGTATGGCTCTTGTTTCTGATGCTAAGGATGTAGCATTTTTTGGCATTGAACCGCATTCCCCATTTATCTGCCCATACTTCTAGGTTTTTGAGGTCTTCTTGAGGTATGTCGTGGTCTTTCTGAGATTTCACTGTTCTGTAAAGAAGGCAGTCATCAGCGAAAAGTCTGACTGAAGATTTGACCACGTCTGGGAGGTCATTTATATGGCAAAAGAATAACAAAAGTCCTAGGACTGTGCCTTGTGGGACTCCAGAGTCCACCGTTACTTCTTCTGATTGTTCTCCTTCCACTACTACTTTCATTTTCCTGTTTGTCAAAAACATATTCAACCAGTTGTTTATTGGCCCACGAATTCCATAATCGCTCATTTTTTATAGTAGTTTCTTATGGGGTACTGTGTCGAAAGCCTTTGAGAAATCTAGAATGGCAATATTGGTTTGTAGTCCGGCATCATATGCTTTCATGAAGTCGTTCATAGTGACAAGTAGTTGGGTTTCACATGAGTAACCTGATCTAAAACCATGGTTTAAAGATGTTAAAACATTATGGTTTTCTAGATGTATCGTTATATGCCTGCATATTATATGTTCCAGGATCTTACCTGGTACTGATGTTAACGATACAGGTCTGTAATTCTCATCAACATGTTTATCGCCTATTTTGAAAACGCATGATTGTTTGCGTTTAGCCAGTCTTGTGGAAGGGTTCCAGTGTCTATAGATTTTTGGAAGATTGCTGTCAGTCCTGGTGTAATTTGGCTTGCACATTCTTTCAAAATTCTGTTTGGAAATCCATCTGGTCCAGAAGCTTTTGATGGGTTGACATCCTTCAGCAGTTTTTCTAGTCCCTTTTCTGTTATTATGAGTTTTGGTATAGATTACTCAATATGTTTTGTCGTGTCTGGTATTGTTGTGGATTTATCTATTGTGAAAACCGATTTAAATTGTTGTATTATTATTTCAGCTTTCCTTTGTTGTCGTTGATGAGTTTACCTTTGTTTTTACTGGGGCTACTCCAATGTTGTCATTTTTTTCTGGATTTGATGTATTTCCAGAATGGCTTAGTATTGTTTGTTTCTAGGTCCTTTAGTATGGTGTCGTTTATATATGACCATTCGGCTTTCCTTATTTTACTTTTGACTTCTTTTTGGAAGTGCCTGTAGTTTGACCATTTTTTTGTTCTTTTAGCTTGCTGGTATAATCGGCTTTTCTTTTTGAACATCTTCCTTATTTTGTGTGTTATCCAGGGAAGGCTATTTTTTGAGCGAATTTCTTTTGATGGTATATGTTTGTCCATGCTTTGGAATAACTCTTTCTTGAACGTGTCACTCATTTCTTGAACATTTGAACCTTGTGTGTACATCTGTTTAATTCTTGTTGATGTTTTAGAGATGTCTTCATTTAGTTTTTCCCAATTTGCCTTTGAGTAGATATAGCATTTTCTTGGTTTGCTGCGTTGATAGTATGGCTTAGTGTCGCAGTCTGTTATCATCATTTCATGATCTGATATGCCTGGTGCGGTTTTTTTTTATGTTTTAACTAAAGATGGATTTGTGGTGAATACTAAATCAAGGAGGTTGATTTCTCTTGTTGGTAATTCATGTATTTGAGTAAGTTGAATGTGGCTGTTAGTTCCATAATTTTGTTTTGGATTTCTTTATCGTTTGCGTTTGAGTTAACTGTTGATGTTTCCCAATTAATATTTAGACAATTAATGTCTCCTGTTAACATGATGTTGGTATTTCTGGCTATTGCCACGTTGAGTGATTTTTCTAATTCTTCTACACATTTCATGTTCCTTTGTGGCATATAGAATGAACCGATAAGTAGTTCTTTTTTCCCTTTAAATTGTATTTTAACCCATTCTATTTCGCAGTTTGTAACAAGTTCAGTTTGTTCTACAGTTATGATGTCATTATGGACTAATATAAAGACTCCTCCTCCAAGCGTTCCCCTGTCATTTATATATGCTGTATAACCTTCTGGGAATACTTCGCTTGATTTTATTGCATCTTTTGTTGGATTTTTTCCAGGCTTTTCTCCTTTTAACCATGATTTCGTTCAACAAATTATGACGGGTTTTATGTAATTGGCTGCTGCCTTGAATTCTGATGTTTTGTCTTCTATGCTCCTACAGTTAATAGTTAGTATTCGTAGGTTTCGTTTTTCCGGTAGGTTGAATATGGTTTCGCTTTCTGTTCTGCTCTTACTTATTGTGTTCTGACTGGTTTTTTTAAAATTTGTTCTCATTTTGGGGCTGCTGGCTTTCAAAGGGCTGAATATGCTTGATGATATGGATTCAAACGTGATTTTATGTGAAAGTGGTTCATAATAGTTGGTAGTATTTAGCTTGTAGTTATGAAATGTAAGGGATGATACATTAATGCTATCACATTTACAGCAAAGCCATTGAACATTAGATCTTTCGAGTAGTTCATAGTCATCTGTGCATAATTCGATGCATGATCTATGATGCCATATGTCACAATCATCGCATAGTTGGTTTACTTACTAGTAACTTTTGCGTAGTTTACATGTATTAGTTTGTGACTTTGCTGTATAAAGGGAACCAAGCACTAGCCGTAGGTCAATGATATTTGGTATGGATTTGTATTAGGATTTGCAAGTCTCATTTCAATGGAGATAATATTGCCCAGGCCGCGCATCATGGTTCGTTGATTTTGAAACGTTTGCATACTAAGTAGTAAAATGTTAAAAAAAAGTTTGTGTTTAAATTTTAAAGGGAACCACTTATGATAAATCATTGGTATTTCATTTGCAGTTTTATTAGCTTTGACATTTTTCATTTCACATGAGGTTATTTGGACTTGCACCTTCAGTCATTATTTATTCTTTGAATATTTCGAATATTAATGTCTAAATATTGCTATTTATTCAACATTGGCATTATACTATCGAATTATATAAAGGCGAGATATGTCTCGGTGTCAAAAATTTATGAACTTAAGCATGCTGGTATGTGTTCTAATTTTACGGTCAATTTCATTTCATTGTCTCTCAATTATTATCGGAGAATAGCGCCTACTTAAAAAGGACGTAAGTCGGAAATTCTATCAATAATAAGGTATAGGGGCAACTCAAAGATCGTCGGGCAACTATAAAAAAAACTTTTTAGATGAAGATCTTTGAGACGCCCATATATCTTATTATTGACAGAATTTACGATTCTTGTGATTTTTCTAAGATTTAACTGAATCTATTTCCAGCCTTTATTGTAGGAGGGACGCATTGGGTGTGAGTTCGCATCTCCAGGGCATCAAGGAAAATCATTTACATGAAATGCCTCTGTTACCTATTTTCTTAAACCATTTAACTATATATGCTTGATCATGAGTTTTTCGGTTAAGCATGTATGGAAACAGCAATTAATATTAACAGTATTCTTATATGGAAAGAGGTATAATCAGAAAGGCTTTGAGAAACATTGCAAAAGGTAACACATCAAACCACCAATCCCTGCAATTGTCGTTCTTCATATCTAACAAACAAACAGAAGACAGTCATGACTTACACGAAACACACATTAAAATGATGTTTGAATTCAAAAAGGACGACACAAGAGATAGACACTTCTCCTGAAGAATCGGATGCTGATTTTGTGTATTCATGAATTTCACCAAATAAGCTAGGGCCGAGTGGTCTAAGAAGTTACTACTGTAATCATTAGCCAGTCAACACTGAGGTTGTGAGTTCGAACCCCGCTCGTGTGGGTGCACTCGACTCCAATCTTAATTGACTAGGATTGTCAGTTTTCCTATCGAAGGTCGGTGGTTTTCTCCGGGCACTCCGGCTTCCTCAATCCAATACAAACTGGCCGCCACGAAATGGCCTAAATGCGGTGCTTAAAAGTGGCGTTAAAACAACAAAAATCAAAAAAAAAAAAATCAAATCAAATAAGCTATAACTTTGGCATGCAGTTTATTTTCGATCTATGAGTTTGACTGCCCCTCTGGTATCTTCCGCTCCTCTTTTGAAATACTATTAGTACAGAATTTGTCAAATCCAGTATACAATTTTCGATCCCACCTTATCTAAAGTTTTTAAAATCCATACACCCTTTTCATTAAAAAAAGATTCAAAGCCCCCTATAATTTCCTCCCAGTCATCTGCTTTTTCATGTTGCAAACAAACGGTCCCCTAGACGTCAAGCTTCTAGTGTTTCATGATATTTTTTTTAGTTTACATACAAATGGTTTATTATGATTTATTTAAAACGAAAGAAATATTTTCTTTTTCCTTTAATCTTTTGTGCTACAATAATTAGTTAGATTGCGTAATAATTTTTGTGGAAATACCGTGACACTGAAAGTGACAAGCTATTCCGGTGTAGACCGAGAAATAGATTTGTTTCTAAAAAAAAAATTCAAAGGTAAAAATGCCATACATGTCTGCAGTTATGCCGTTAACCATTTACCTTAAATTGCATCAACTTAAAAACCGATATTTCATCGTTTGAGATTTCATACGGAAACTGCAAAAATGTTTTATATTCATTTACCAGACGAAAAAAAAATCCTTAAATTTATTTGATGCTCCATTATATATTATAAATTCAATGTCCCTGAAGCTACCATGATAGAACAAATTGGGCGTTTTATAATAACAAAATCACAAAAGCGCTTTTTTCTGACGCTTGAAATCTATTCAGTGTTATTTTTTTTTTTGTTAACGAACGAAATTCCATTCTTTTCACGATTTAAAGCTCCAATTAACACATGTCTAATTCCTTTTTTTCAAAACTGAATTGCTTATATAATATAGTTGTATTGTTCGACCCTTCGTTCGTTTTAACATGGGATGGCCATTTAAAATTGGGGAGAGTGAGATTGAATATTTAGTTATTTTCATCTACTGCTATACAAATAAAACAAGAGGCTCTAAAGTGCCTGTGTCGCTCACCTTGGTCTATGTGCATATTAAACAAAGGACACAGATGGATTCATGACAAAATTGTGTTTTGGTGTGATGTGTTTGTAGATCTTACTTAAATGAACATTCTTGCTGCTTACAATTATCCCTATCTATAAGGAACTTGGCCCAGTAGTTACAGAGGAAAATATTTTGTAAACAATTTACAAAATTTATGAACATTGTTAAAAATTGACTATAAAGGGCAATAACTCCTTAAGGGGTCAACTGACCATTTTGGTCATGTTAACTTACTTGTAGATCTTACTTTCCTGAACATTATTGCTGTTTATAGTTTATCTCTATCTATAATAATATTCAAGATAATAACCAAAAACGGCAAAATCTTCTTAAAATTACCAATTCAGAGGCAGGAACCCAACAACAAGTTGTCCGATTCATCTGAAAATTTTGGGGCAGATAGATCTTGACCTGATAAACAATTTTAACCCATGTCAGATTTGCTCTAAATGCTTTGGTTTCAGAGATACATGTATAAGCCAAAATCTACATTTTACCCCTAGGTTTTATTTTTAGCCATGGCGGCCGTCTTGGTTGGTTTGCAAGGTCACCGGACACATTTTTTAAACTAGATTCCCCAATGATGATTATGGCCAAGTTTGTTTAATTTGGCCTAGTAGTTTCAGAGGAGAAGATGTTTGTAAAAGTTAACGAACGACGGACGACGGACGCCAAGTGATGAGAAAAGCTCACTTGGCCCTATGGGCCAGGTGAGCTAAAAAAAAGAAAAAGATGTGGTATAATTTCAAATGAGACAACCCTCCACAATAGACCAAATGACACAGAAATCAACACAACTATAGGTCACCGTCCGGCCTTTAACAATGAATAAAGCCCAATCCGCATCGTATATTCAAGTAAGCTATAAAAGGCCCCGAAATGACAAATGTTAAAAAATTCAAACGAGAAAAACCCAATGGCCTTATTTATGTAAAAATAATGAACGAAAAACAAATATGTTTCACAACAACAATCGTCAACCACTATTTTGTAACAGTATAAAATAAGAACAAACTATAAAATTCATTTGAAAAGGGCTTTACTCATCAGATGGATACAAATAGAAATACATCTAACAAATACACAGAGTGTAAGTGGCAATGTACTTATAAATCCCCATAACACCGAAAAGGCACTAAGTACAGATCTGAGAGTAATCGCAGTTGCTTACTAAGCATACTTTTTTTACGTTTTATTTTCACTTTAACACAATTGTGACTTACATTGCGTGTTACAGAATATACATTGTCATCCTGTCTTGAGCAAATTTATTTATTTTAAGTTCTTACAAGGCCCAGTGAAAATCCTCCTGCCCCTTTTGATATTCGCCAAAACATGTTCATATTCATACAAAAAAAAACCATTATTATGTTATTCCTTAACGAATTAATTTAAACTCTTGCATGTGTAAATCAGTTGCATAACAAAAATGTAACAGTTGTATTGTTGCATCATCATCCCGCGAAGGTCGAACAAATTTGTTTCAGTTGACCCATGAGTACGAACCAAACAATGCTATACATAATATATACGTATACGTAATCGACCATGCATGCCTAGGATGTAACCTAAACACAGTCACCAAACATACGTATTTTCTTATCTACTCGAAATTCAATGAATGATTTGTATACCCGTTCGTTTTAACATTTATGTTTACACCTACCTACGAAATGTACATGTTTTGGGTTATAATTTGTGTTAAGCTAGGTTCACACTGCCGATCAGATCAACTCGATCAAGGCAGATCAAGACATATTGAGCGATCGGCAGACTGGTCTAACTCAATCGACAAGAATGTTCGGGGTAGTCTACCTTGCTCGTCATCGATCTGCCTTTCTACCCGAGAATTTTTGTTATCTCAAAAACATTCGAGTAAGGATTGAGAAGCCAGTCACTCGAGAAGCGGTCGAATTGATCGGGAAAGGATCATGTAGAGATTGAGTTTGGTCGGAATACACATATTTTACCGATCAGTACTCGATCATCGCAACCTTTGCTCGACTGATACCCGATCATTTTCCGATCAACGCCAACCTGTCTGATCTGTGGTCCAGATTAACTCGACCAATGCCCGTGCGCTTCCATATAATTGCGACTTTTATTACTTTTTTTTTATCCCAGACCAACTCGACAAATACCCGATCTCTACGTGACCATATTCGACGACTCTTCGATCTCTTCTCGGTCATACAAGAGTACACATGACTGCTACACGATTCTCTTAAAGGGTGTGCAGATCAAGGGCCTGGTTTTCGAAAGTATCTTATGACTAAGACATGTCTTATGATGGTCTTATGACATGTCATAGTCGTAAGATATGTTTTCGAAAGTGTCTCAAGTTACGATATATCATAACTTGTGTCGTAAACTTAAGACACCTCGCGACATGACATGATCTTATGATTAACTCTCATAACTTTGCTTCAGCAAAAATGTATAGTCACTGTTTGTTAATGGAGTGATAGTAATAAGAATAAGAATTTTATTAGTTTAAAATCCAAACAATAGGATTGTTACTAAATAAACAAACCAAAACAAAACAAACCAAACAAAACAAACAAAAAGACAGACAGGCATATTAATGACAAAACGATAGACATTAAACAATACAAACATGTAGCATTGAAAAAAAAATAAAGATTATTAATATTAATTATAATACTAATTTTGACTGCATGCCTCCTCTATAAAATTATCAATTCAAATATTATGATTATATATAACATTATAAGTTAAGCCACCAATCACACACAGTTCATATATTGACATTATAATTGTTTCTCTCATTATACATTTCACTTATATTGTTAACAATGATAAGTAAAATATCACATTCTTCACAAGAAAATATAAATTCAATTTTGTTTTCTTTACTCATTGAATTAAAACTGGGGACAATACTAGAGATTTCATTAAACAGTTTGATCCTAGTTTTATTAATTTCTGTACATGTTATGATAAAATGGAATTCATCTTCCACCTCTTTATGGCATAAAGGACATATTCTATTTTCCAAGGCTGTTTTGTTGTATCTACCGCGTTCAACAGCCAGCATACTATTACTTATTCTTATTTTGGCATAATTTTTTGTAACATTTTTATCTAAATTCAATAAAAGGTACTTTTCTAGTTCATACTTTACTTTAAATTTTCTGTAGGTTCTTAGTTTATTTCAATATATTGAATTATCATCATTAAAGAGACATTTTTTCCAAAATATAATGTAATTTTCATTGAGCTTCTTCACGAGGGCTAAAAGTAATCGTTTTTTGGAAAAGGTACATTGATTTTCCCAAACATGAGTGAAATTCAATTTTGATAGTAGCATTTTAATTTTTGAAGCAAATCCATCATTTAACTGCTTGTTAACTTTATAAACATTATATAATAAAGACTCATTTTCATTTGATTTTAAAATATGTAACCAAAATCCTACAGAAGACTTAAGGGCCTGTATACCAATAGGGTACATCCCAATTCAGCTAATACAACTGTATTTACTACCTTTGAATTAACATTAAGAAGACTTTTCGCAAATTTGATCTGGAGTTTTACTGATTCCATTGATAAGTATTGAGATTCAAGAGTTTTGTTGTTTTCACAATATTTAGTGACCATATCTCACTACAATACAGTAATATTGGGCTACACAAGAATTAAAAGTTTCATATGGGAAAACATCCATCTTATCTGAGTAAAGGATTTTTTTAATACAAAACAATGCCTTTGAAGCTTTTTTACAGAGGAGATTTACAGCATTAGTGAAAATTCCTGATGGCTTGAATAGTATACCTTAATATTTATATTCTGTGCAGCATTCGATAACTTCATTATTCAATACAAACTTGTCTTTAGTAAGTTTTTTACCACTTTTATTAAATATCATTGTTTTCGTCTTGTCAAGATTGACAGTCAAGTTCCATTTTTCACAATAAGTGTTTAACTTGTTTAGACAATTTTGTAAACCTTGTGAAGATTCTGATATTAATACTAAGTCATCAGCATATAAAAGACTAGACAATTTTATGTCATGTAATGTTACAGGATCACATGAGTTATCAAACATGGAGGTTAAATCATTTATATAAAAAGAAAATAAGGAAGAGCTTAGAATGCAGCCTTGTTTTACTCCAACTACTGTTGAAGGAAACAAGTTAGTAATGCCTTCAGTGACTTTGACTGCAAATAAAACTTCTTTGTACATATCTTTTAGAATATTGAAGAATGGTCCATTTATGTTATATTCAGCAAGTTTGTGTAACAGGGCCTCTCTTTTTATAGTTAGCCTGGCATCCTGACCCAATCTAATACTTCGTCGATCGAGCAGTGAGCCAGGATCCCAGGCTATATTTATAGTGTCAAAAGCTTTTTTAAAATCAATAAAACATGCATATATTCTTTTGTTTGATTTAAAAGCTTTATCAATAATAGTTTTTAAAGTTAGAATGTGATCACTAGTTCTGCATCCTTTTTTGAATCCAATCTGTTCACGACAAATAATATTATTAGTTTCAGAATACTTTTCTAAACGATTATATAAAACTCTTGAGAAAAATGTTTCCTAAGCAGCTAGAAAGTGCTATACCTCTGTAGTTTGAGGGGTTATTAAAACACCCTCCTTTAAATACTGGTTTAATGTAATTTTCTCTCCATTTAGAAGGATATATACCAGTAAAAAGAATTAAGTTAAATAATTTTACTTACATGTTGACGTTCATAGTACAAGATATTTTCAACATTTCATTTGTTAACCCATCAGAACCACATGATTTCTTATTTTTCAAGGCTTTCATAGCAAGCAGCACTTCCTCTGCAGTTATCCTAACATTTAAGTTTTTGTTACAATTATTCAAAAAATTACCATCAGTACATGATTTTATATCAGAATTTTTGTTATGGGTAGTATTCATAAGATTTTTGAAGTATTCAAACCATTCTTTAGCTTGAATGTTTGAACTAGGATCATTCAGTTCTTTTTTCTTTAAAGTTTAAACAGTTTTCCAAAACCCATCTGAAGAATTATTTGATTCCAAGATTTTAGTTAGCATTTTATTCCTAAATTGACGACTGGATTATTCGGGTTAAGGAAAACATATCTTATCAAACATGTCTAACTGACATTCTATAGTCAAACAATTTTGTGTTCACTTTTTTAAAATTAGTGTCATCCGCATATAATAACATAAATATCTTTAAAAATACTGTCAACTCGTGCTGTAAATCATTTTAAAATATTGCAAACAGACCAGGGGAAAGATTTTCTCACGGTCTTACACCCATTTCACAAGCAAATAACTCTGATTTCTCACCATTCAATATAATGCGTGATTTTACATTTTCGTATGTATTATATACATATTTTGTATAATACGGAAAAAATGCCATTTATATTATTCTCTAAAAGTTTAAATAATAAAAAAAAATCTTTGTATAAAATCAAAAGCCTTTTCAAAGTCGACAAAGGCACAGTACAGTTTGAATATTCACTCTGAAACCGGCTTGATTTTCTAGTAAAAAACAATACTCATCAAGATAATCACATAATCTAGTGTTCAAAATAGAAGTAAAAATCTTACCAAGAATGACAAAAGAGTAATAGGACGGTGTAGATAGTCTAAAATCCCTACTCAGTAGGAATGTTCCTGTATCTACTTGTTTCTAGTAATAAATTAATTCAAAATTTACAAATTAATTGTCTATGTTCAAAGTTTTTGGCAAAGTAGGTATGTTTCAAAGCTATTATATTTTTAAAATATCTTATTAAAAATTTACTTTATTCTTGTGAATTTGATAATTTTATTTTATTATTATTATTATTATTATTATTATTATTATTATTATTATTATTATTATTATATGGACCTTTGAGAGTAAAATAAATATGATCTTTACTTTAAAAATAAAAATTTGATGCTTGGTGGTACGATAACAATAATTCATAATGAGAAAAACAAAATGAAGTGTCTTATCCCATGAATCAGGTGGCCTACAGTATACTGGCATATTCTATTCGTAACTATAATCGCCCTTAATCAGCGTTATGCATTTGCACCAATCTGCACTTCATTTGCGCCTATTTTTGTTTATATTTGCGCCAATTCTAATTTTTCATTTGCGCCAATATAGATTTTTTTCATTTCCGCTCTATTGATATTATTTATTCATGTTATTGTAATTAAATGATCATGCATGCCAATTACTAATTAAAATCAAATGTCATCGTAAAAAACAATAAATAGGGCGGGACTAACGTGTAAATATATGTAATTGACAGCTTGACGTTGCATGCGTTTAACAGTGATACATTCTATGCCCGCACCACCTTTGGTAAATCAAGTTTATATTATTTGTCATCTGGTCAGGGACAACATTCATTTTTGAAGTATCGAGCTGCAACTTATTTGAAAGCGACATGGATTCCAACCAAAACTCTGAGAGTCCAAATAGAGCTGGACGTAGTAAGTAACATTTTCTTTTTCTCAGGACAAACTTTTTTTAACATACGGGAACACTATTTTTTGGATACTAAACGTTAAATTAATCTGTCTATTTTTTATTTTAAATATGAATCTTGGCTGTGGTTGAAATGGACGTAAAAAAGCTTCATAATTATAGTCTGTAATTAAAAATCTCTGCTAATAGATATATTCGCGTTTAAGAATAGTTCTAAATAAAATGTATACTTTTCTCAAAATCTTATAAAATGTTTGGTTGATAAATTTTCATATATTTTTAGTATACTTTATATAAAGATAATAATTTTGGTGAACCATTTAGGTCGCAAAAGCCATCCACAATTTCCCAGAGTAAGGAGAGTTGCACAAATAATATGAATACAAAAAACTATCCAATCCTGTTAATGCTAAAAGACTTCCATTATTCCAATGCATGTTGTATATCTACTAAAAGCATTCTATTTTACTATAATTTCAATTTTAGTCCGCAAATATCTGCATCAAAATTATGGATATAAAATTGCGTTGTTTGGTTTAAATTTACTTTCCGGAACGCATTCCATATATATATAAAAAAAGAGACTGGTAGTTTCATTAAATAATGAAAAATCATTATTTCAGCGTATGATTATTAAACATACTGCATATAATCGATACATCTTATATCATGTTTAAATATTTTAAGATTACATATCCAAAATAGTTTATTTATCATTCACATGTAAATTCCAGGGTGGAATATCATACAAATCAGGGGCCGTGTCATCGAAAGTGCTTAAGATTTGTCTTAAGATGTATCTGAGGACAAAATATAGGACTGTCTTATGATATATCTCAGACTGTACATCGAAGGTATCCTTAGATAATTTTAACTAAGATGTCCCATCGTAGTCCTAAGTGCAATTTTCTCGCTGCCGTATAAACATGCAATTATTCTAACGAGAATATACAAAAATAGTAGGATTTCTGTATGCTACATTCGGTTTGCACTCATATTATGCTTACACTTAAATCTTATATTCAAAATATAATTTTAAAAATATTTTTAATCAAGTATAAGAAAGAAAATATAGAAGAAAATGTCATTTAAAATAAATGCAATTTATACCGTTAAATTGCGTACACATGCAAACGTCAAACTGTTTAGATTTTTTAGTTCAAAGGGGAATCTTGTGATTTATTGGTATAAAAACTCATGACTATTTATTTAACACTCGGATAACGTGTGTTTTTCTGGGGGATGCGGGTTATGATTTCACAAAACAATTTATTATCATGAAAAGTCGAAAACGTTCATTTTTAATTTGAAAACAAACAATTAGTTTTACATATCCATTGCTCCCTTTAAAAGTCAAATGATTGCGATAGTAGTGCATGATGACGGCAGCCATATAAAAAAAAGAAGATGTGGTATGATTGCCAATGAGACAGCTCTCCACAAGAGCCCAAATGACATAGAAATTAACAACTATAGGTCACCGTACGGCCTTCAACAATGAGCAAAGCTCATACCGCATAGTCATAGTCAGCTATAAAAGGCCCCGAAAATGTTTGTTTATATGCTAGGACATCATAAAGTATATTTATTTGAAAACAATATGCAAATATTTTAATGACATATATTTTTTGTATTTTAGTATAAAAACAAGTCTTTTTTTCCACATTAAAAAAATTATTGCACCGTTTGGTTAGTCGCAAAAAAAACAAGTCCTTTTTTTCCACATTAAAATAATTATTGCACTGTTTGGTTAGTCGCAAAAAAAAGATTGTTGCTAATGATGATAGTATTTTTAAGCTACAAAAAGGGCAACACGAATTATTGTAAATGATCGTAATACTATGACATCGTCAAATATACTTTTTAGAGAGTTACTATTGATGCCCATTTCATACAAATTTGTATATAGAAAAGCAAATTTATCTAATAAAGCACTTCACCAAATGACTCCGCAATATCTCAATGTATTTTTAAAAGTATGTGCTTCAAGTTGGTTCTAGAAGACCCACACGAAGGTTTTGTAGCATGCTTATTATTCAAAAACTCAAACTGAATACTATGAACGCTCTTTGTTGATATCTGGATGTATTCTATGAATCACATTTGTCTAAAAATTGAAAATAATGTAACACAATCGAATCTTTAACAAATAATCAGTTTAATTCTAATAAGAGTATAATAGTTTAATATTGTATGAGTATTTTTGTTACTGAGTTTATGCCGTATTTGTTGTTTTTAATTCGTTTTATGACATCGTAACTTTTTAGTTAGGACTATCATAAGACATCTATGTATAAATCCTAACTTTAGGACCAAATTTAGGACACATCTTATTTTAGTAGACGTGTCCTAATACCATCATAAGACATGTCCTAGTCCTAGGAGAGCTTCGTTGACACGGCCAACAAAGTCAATGGTATATATATTTTCCCTTGTAACCGAGAAGGGTTGTGAAATATCAAAACCGAACCGGCCCGTATACAGTGTTGGTGTCTTAAAAAAGAAACAAATAATTTAATAAATTGATATTGATACAATGCAAAATGATTCATTTAGTACCCGTTACGCAGTATTTGGTGAATAAATATAAGAAAATATGTAGATTGGTATTTAATAGGAATATACAAAATAAACAAAATTGATACGAAACATCTGTGAATCAATGAAATTTTTCTCTAGGCGTTATAATTTAAAAAACCCAACTTTATTTATTATTCGAAAACTTAGGTACAAAATGTACCAGTTATTTAAAACTAACTTGAATGGTGTGTTTGATTTTTCAAATAAATTTGTTATTTCTTTATGATTTAGTAATTAGAAAATGGTCTTAATTCATCCTATGGGTAATTGGAAAAAATAGATCTACAACATATTCACATTTCGGAAATATAAATTGTTTGTCAGGTATAAATAAAGAGGAAAACTATTTGTGTACCTGTTATTTGTACAATAATTGGCTGATTGTAGGAAAAATTGTCTTTTTTTCCCCATTTCAGTTGATCATAATTGGCTATTTCGTCGGTAAAAAAACAAAAGCAACAGAAGACATATTTCTAATCTGCTATGACTATTTCAAATTGAAATTTTATAAATCATTTATTGTCATTAAATTAAATTCATCGCGATAAATATAATAATTTTTGCCATATATTTTATTTAAACCGACTTTAAAAAAACACATTAATTTGAATACTATAGAAACTGAGACTGTTTTAGTCGTTATAGTAGTTTCAGATAGAAACAATGTGTTGAAAGGCACATACATTGCATAAAGTATGTTTGTTCATTTGTTCATAATTTTCCCACAATTTTTTAGTTTAATTTGTTTGAGATACATAGCAAATTCAAGAAACAAAATTGTGTTTGTATTATCTGAAAATGTAACATATAATAAAATAAACCCGTGACAATTCAGCTTCTATTGGTGCCATGTTGATTATAATCAAACCAGAATTTACCTCACCATAATTTGAAACGTTCTATGGTCGGTATCTACGGAACCAACTCCTTTGTGATCCTTGTCTTTTTGTATTTGCGAATTATAGACCATAGTTATATGGTCATTAGTTAAAAAAAAAGTTGCTATATTTAAAAAAGATAAGTGCCATATACAAGACAGATTAGCTGTTTGGTTAAAAGATGGTAAATTAAAGAGAGAAAAAAAAACTAATATCTTTCAATTTTGACTATATAAAACATCCTCTTTTCTTATTGGCTAAAAATTTAAATGGTAATCTTATAACTTTGATAAAACATTTGGAACGGCTAACATGTACCTAAAAATATTATTTTCCCTATGCAACGTTAATAGCGTAGGCTTATGACTTTATGAAAATTCTCGTTTTTCTTCTTCTTGATGTTTTTTTTTTCTTCTTCATCAAACGTTAGCTCTTGCCAACGTAGATAATATAGTAAGCATAAATCAAGGAACAGTTAAATATCTTAAGACAAATACTTAAATTGGAGATGGATAAAAAAGTAATATACGTCTATGGTGAATTTTCAGGCAGTTTACAAAATGCCTGACCTTGACAGGCATTATACAAAATGACTTAAAACCTAGTCATTTTGTAAAATGACTGAAATTTTGAAACAAAATTCAACAAATTGCCTGTCCAGTTTCAGGCAATTTGTAGAAAAAGAATATCATTGAGATGCAACAAAAAGTTGACAAAAACACAACATCTTGGAAATAAAATAACCGTGATAACTAATGATTCGAGAATTAATTTATTCTGCAATAACCAGATGGAAAGGTTTGTATGTCATATGATATGTCCTTTTAGTGAAACTAAATTAAGTATGTACTCACTCTGTATTCAGTTACTAGATGTTAAACAGTGAAGTGAAACATATGAAGCACAGAAAAAGTTTGTTTTTATTTGACTGATTGGTGTTTGTTTGCTTTCAGTGGCAAATATTTCATGCATTTTAAGACCAGAACAATTTGGTTATAATTCATCTTGGTTATTTCTGCAGTCACGGGATTGACCTGGGTAAAGAACAGGAATTTCAACTGCTGCTTGCAATTGAAATGAATGTATTTTGGATAGGGACAAAAAATTCCAACCGAAGAACGGTCATAGGGTTCTTAACGGGCAGGGGGTGCTACACTTTACTAACATGTGACAATGTATTTAATGTCCCCATTCAGAAATAATGAGAATTTATACCTCCACATCCAAACAAATTCCCCTCTATAGCATGGGTTTTGTCATACAAGGTCCTTTTTTGGTTGTGATGCAAATATATGAATTCATGAGTTTCAAGCTAATTATGATAATGTACTTTGAATCTTTTGGGAACATATGAAAAAGAAGATGTTCATGTGTGACGAGTGTGTTTTTGCGAAACACAATGTTGTCGATCGTTAAGTGTTTTATCAGAAAATGTAATGAAAGAGCTAAAGGTGTCATGACCCAGGGGCCTGTTTATCGAAGCAGTCTTAGGATTAGGACGTGTCCTAAGACCAACTTAGGACATATCTTAGTCCTAAGTGGGTTTATCAAACATGTCGCAACTTAGGAAAATCCTAGGAATTGTCCTAACTTTAGGATACAAATTAAGGTGTCTTAAGATGGTCTTAGGATGGTCCTAACTTTAGGATATATTGAGGATGGTTATTTATAAACAAATATGGCCTGCATTAGTTCCATTTGAGTTATATGGCGGGAGGGGGAAAGGGGAGGAGGGGGGCTATGATGAAAAATATTGTCATGCTTTTTTGTTGTTGTAATCTTTGTACTTCCTTTTTATATTTCACCTTATTCGGTCCTGCCCTTTTTATTAGTTTATCCTGACTTTATTTACATAAATTATCATCCGCCGGGTTTTTTTTTGCAAAGTTGCTCATCCTGCATTTATTTAATTCCAAACTCCTGTCCTCCCTTTTTTCAAATTTCACCGTTAGCCCTCCCCCTTTTCTAAAAATAATAAATTCTAGCTCCCTTAAGTTTCGTCATTACAAATGGACAAATATGGCCGTATTTTCACCTCAAAAACACCTTCTGCAATAATAAAAAAAGGTGCAGTATTCAGTATCTATATGAAAGATGCACAAGATTTGCCTTTGAACTTATATAAAACGTAATTATATTTTTTTTGTCGTATGTTTTGTTTCATAGAGTTTAACTGTACAGTTATAATATAAAAAAATATGTATTTAATTTACCTTTAATTTAAAACTAATATTTTTTTTTATAATTATCAATCTTTTTTTTTAAATTATAGTAATTGGTTAAATTTGATACAATATTTTCATTTTTTCATTTTTAATTTGCTATTTTCTTTTACGCCAATACTAAGGACAGCGGTTATGACATCCTTGCTAAGATATTCCTAAGATAGCTTCGATGTGCATGCTGAGACGTGTCGTAAGTCGGTCCTAACTTTATCCTAACTTCTGTCCTAAGAAATTCTTAGGACCGATTTTAGGACAGTTTTGATAAACAGTCCCCAGGTGTCTCCAAATGAGGTCGAAGTTCTAAAACCAGATTTTACGCCAAACAATGTATTTGCTAAAAATCAAGACAGATATTGTGTAACAATTCAGTGCTGTCATCCAAACATTTATAAATATAACAAATAATTGTTCTGTGCTTGTGTGAATTTGGAATAATTCAGTAAAATATTTTATTTATTTAAACACTTAAAATGGAAGCTTTAACATTCAGCAAGGACATATATTAGAGTTATACGTCCTTGCATTCAGTAATTACCAACCATAAAACTGCTCTATTGACCTAAGTTTTCAATTGTTTTTTTTAACATTTCATTCTATAAAACAATTTCAGGCATTTTGTAAACATTTTTTAAAATGACTGAATCTTGCAGGCATTTTAGAAAATGCCTAGAATTTAAAGGCATTTTGCAAAATGCCTAAATTTAGAAAATGCCTGTAACATATATATATATATGATAAAACTATTATTGAATTTTGATTTAAGTTAATTCATAAATTAACATGTCACGATACGCTTCTCTGTCAAATCAAAACTGCCAAATATTTTACGACGGACGCTGTTGAGGAGAAGCGACCTGGAATTGACACGCGTGAATTATCACGAAAACAACTGGGTAAAATACGTTTAACGATCATAAAGTAAGATAAGTAGAGATAACTGTATCAAATGACAGCAGCAATGATATAAACATTTTAATAAACTTTAATTAATGAACATTAATACAAATTTATGTGCCGTGTTTTATATAAACAAAGAATTGAACGAGCGATGACCTCTCCTCATACTCAGCTGGTATCAGATTTAACTGATAGTCCCAGTTTACAATATTATACATCTGGGGCCTATTTTCGAAAGTATACTTAAATATGCTATAAGATATATCTTACGACAAACTTTATGACGCTCTTATGCCTATCACATTGTCATAAATTGTCGTAATGCGGAATTATTCAAGAAACATTGTTATAATCATTTTCTTGAAAATTCTGTGCAAGTCGAATAATTTGTTTTCTTTCTTTTATTGTTAAAATACGAAAACTTATAATAATCAAAACTTTATCAATAATCGCCATTGTATGTTTGAATGATTGAATTTCTGGATATAAGTTAGTAATATCTATTGTATTTTAATATGGAATGCCGTAACTGCCTTATGGTACTTCCTTCTTTGTCATGATGAGATTTTTCTCTATTATGATGAGCATTTTGTAACTTCCAGACATAACTTGTGTGTTAGTGTATGGATCTCTTTGACATTGTACCACAAGGTTCCATATCACAAAGGGAATGTTGGGATTGATTTTGGGGGTAATTGCCTCAAAATTTTAGGAATTAGGGGCCAAAAAAGGGACAAAAAACAAGCATTGTTATATGGACAAATATTTTAGTACAAAACATAATTTAAAGCAGTGTAAGGGAGATAGATCAAATACATCATTTGAAATACCTCCCTTACACTGCTTTTAAATTATGTATAAAGTAATGGTTAATGAACAATTAAGACAATTTAAAACAGTGTAAGGAGGTGTTCCACATACAACGTTTTGATTACTTCCTTACACTGCTTTTAAATTATGTTTAAAGAAATGCATATTTATAAAGGAAGACCAGTAAAAATACCTGCAAATGTTGCATCTTTTTTTTTACAAAAATCCATATGAAAGATTTGACACCATATTTTAGATTCTATTATAAAATAGATTAAGTTAGCACTATGGTAAATTTAAATGGGTAATTATGGTTGCAAATTCCATTGGAAATTTGAATTGAGATTATGACCATATCTTGAGGGAAAGAATTTTTTGGGGGAAAAAGGGGGTAAAAAGAAATTGTGGGGTCAATTTTTTCTCATTTCAGATTTCAGAAATTAAAAAGAATTATTCTTCAAATATTATTTTTTTTTCAAATTTCAAATATTGAAAAATTTCAAGAAGTAATCTTTAATTGCACAGTATGGCGCATTAGATTTGTAAAATCTTTGACCACATTTATTTATTTGTTATGCCAAATCTGACCGTGTATTTAGATTTTTAATTTTGGGTCCAGTTTTCAAATTGGTCTACATTAAGGTCCAAAGGGTCCAAAATTAAACTTAGTTTGATTTTAACAAAAATTGAATATATGGGGTTCTTTGATATGCTGAATCTAAACATGTATTTAGATTTTGATTTTGGGCCCGTTTTTCAAGTTGGTCCAAATTGGGGTCCAAAATTAAACTTTGTTTGATTTCAACAAAAATTGAATATATGGGGTTCTTTGATATGCTGAATCTAACCATGTATTTAGATTTTTGATTTTGGGCCCCGCTATCAACTTTGTCCACATTGAGGTCAAAAGGGTCCAAAATTAAACTTTGTTTGATTTCAACAAAATTGAATTCTTGGGGTTCTTTGATATGCTGAATCTAACCATGTATTTAGATTTTGGATATTGGACCATAATAGGTGAATGTCCAATTTAAAATTTTTAAGTTCTTAGACCACATTCATTCTGTGTCAGAAACCTACGCTGTGTCAAATATTAAATCACAATCCAAATTCAGAGCTGTATCAAGCTTGAATGTTGTGTCCATACTTGCCCTAACTGTTCAGGGTTCGACCTCTGCGGTCGTATCAAGCTGCGCCCTGCGGAGCATTTTATTTAGTTGTTGCCCTTGGATAGATAAAATATATGCAAAGTGGGGGACAATTGTCCTTTTATATCAATTGCCTTGTTAAGACTTTTCTAATTTCCCATTTACTATTCAGGACAAGCCCTCCCCCTTTTTGAATCAATAGACTGATAATTGGAGATCGGCATGTTTAGAATTTGTGTAACACATCGATGTTCAAAAAATTATATTGGAAAAATTAA
Organism: Mytilus coruscus; assembly: GCA_017311375.1. Classification (NCBI taxonomy): domain Eukaryota; kingdom Metazoa; phylum Mollusca; class Bivalvia; order Mytilida; family Mytilidae; genus Mytilus; species Mytilus coruscus. The sequence continues at coordinate 87,099,762 of CM029602.1, forward strand.
ATTTAGAAAAATGTTGATAATGTCCTAATCGTGAATATTCCTTTATGTTTTCCTATCTGTAACGTGTTTGGATCTAATAGAAATTTATTATTGTAGATACTGATCGAATTTGTGGGATCTCAGCCCTTTTCAACTAAGGGATTTGAAATTATTGTTGTGGGCACAGAGAAAAAAATCAGTTCCTGGACTAGTAGTGGAAATCTTGCAGACTTTGGGATACGTCATTCTGCAGTTGTTGAGGTTATGTGGAATGTTGACGAGCCAACAACTACCATACCAATTATAAGGTTTTAAACTTATATAACGTAACGATAAAAGAAACTGTGAACTATCATAATTATGAAGCATTTCCAGCAGCCTCTTTTCAAAATGGCATGTATGGAAAGTTTTACATTTAAAGTAAACCCTATTGGAATTGCATACAAAAAGATGACACGAATCAAAAACCACAAGCAAAACATAAATGATGAGTTCGTAGTTTAGAAACATAACGTTAAAACAAGGATCACCCTGAAATAAAACCAATGGAGTCTTTGATGCCTTTATTACATTTCAATGGGTATTAAATGATGATGTATTTTACATAAAGTGTATAATAAAACATTTTATGGCTGGTGGCTCTTTTGTGAATGACCATTACAATACTCGCTTAACTTTTGGATTCTGGAAGAAACACTTCATACCTAAAGTTGTTCTCGTCCTTTAAAAATCTGGAAACAAAAGTGTATGTCAGCCAATTAAGGTAGGATTGTAATCTAGGCTAGCATGTCTCAAATATAAAATGTGTGGTAGTGTATGGGTTATATTATTTTAGGACATATGAAGATTTAATTACCAGCACCTACACAGATAATTTTGATGTTGATGACGATCTTTACGATGTTGTTGAGGATGATCATCAGGATCAAGACCAAGATCAAGATACTGCTGGGAGGTATTTTGTCCTATATATTTATGTATTTCATCACAAGAAAATTGTACACTCTTTCAGTTATTAAAGATGGGAAAAGAGATACACGGATGTATAAACCGAGTCAATTAACTCTCCATGTATATATGGTCTCTGATTTTCTCACATTTGTGATAATTAAAAATATATGAACTATAATTGACAAATTTTTATGAATCGCATTCGCCTAGATCATCTAACTTTCTAGGAGGCAACTGTTAATAATGGAAAAGTGTGCATCAAAATATTTTTATAAATAGTGTATACAATTGAAATAAATAGATTAGATAACGCATACTCTAACTGGAATTGGAAATCGAATCTGAAACTCAAAATCTGACTCAAACTTCAGAATAAGTGTAAATTGAAATGGCTTCACTATGTTACTTATTGAATCATTATAGGTTAGCCTCTGTCAGACAGGAGAGGACGTACATGTAGATGTTAGGAAATATTGCTAACATGGAAAATTAAAGAAATTGATTCAGACAATTTTCAGAAGATAGTTGTGTCTAGACAACCAAGGTCATTGTGGGAGCATTCATTACGATGCTTCAACAGAGAAAATTTTAAATTAAACCACACATTAAAGGTAAGTCAGATAATATCATCATAAAGTATGGTTGAATTATTACCACTTAACAAAAGGCAAGGGACAGTCAAAAACAGTCTGTTAATAATACAAAAAAAATGTTTAAAATAACGAAAATCCACAAAAACACCCCATTGGAAAATGCAATAGAACACATTATCAACTAACATCCGCTTCCTATGAAAATTTAGAAATTCAAACAGAATCAAACACAACAAAAAACAAAACATTGTCTAGGTAACTTTACTTGGTGCAGGTGCAACTTGCGGGAACTGTGTTGTAAAACTAAAAGACATGATAAAAAACTAAGCAGTGCAGCTACAAAAAGGACTGCCACTTGTTAAAACCTGGAAATAAAGACTGTACAAAGTTTTTAAAATAGTGTCAAAATGTGCTCACTTCTTCAGGTAGCTTTACTAGTTGGTTAGATATTGTCACCTAACTGCCTAAAAATGAAAACGAAATGGAAGGGAGAAAATATCGTCTACTATTATCTCGAGAGACATTAAATTTAACAGTTTAGATGCTAACTAGTTTTATACGACCGCAAAAATTTTGTGGTCGTATATTGGTATGACGTTGGCGTCGTCGTCGTCGTCGTCGTCGTCGTCGTCCTGCGTCGTCGTCGTCGTCCGAAGACGCATTTGTTTTCGCACTCTAACTTCAGTTTAAGTGAATGGATCTCTATGAAATTTTACCATAAAGTTTAATATCACAAAAGGAAGGTTGGGATTGATTTTGGGGTTATGGTACCGACAGTTAAGGAATTAGGGGCCAAAAGGGGCCAAAAATAAGCATTTTGTAACTTCCAGACATAACTTGTGTGTTAGTGTATGGATCTCTCTGACTTTGTACCACAAGGTTCCATATCACAAAGGGAATGCTGGGATTGATTTTTGGGGTAATTGCCTCAAAATTTTAGGAATTAGGGGCCAAAAGGGGCAAAAACAAGCATTTTCTAGTTTCATGACAATAACTTGTGTGTAAGTGTATGGATCTTTCTGAAATTGTACTACAAGGTTCCATATCACAAAGGAAAGCTGGAATTGAGTTTGGGGTAATTGCCTGAAACGTTTAGGAATTAGGGGCCAAAAGGGCCAAAAATAAGCATTTTCTAGTTTCAGACAATAACTTGTGTTCAAGTGTATGGATCTCTCTGAAATTGTACTGCAAGGTACCATACCTCAAAGGAAGGCTGGGATTGAGTTTGGGGTTGATGAATCATAAGGGGTTCAAAAATTTGGGGGATTTTTTTCCTTTTTTTTCTTTAAAATTTTCCATTTTAAGTTGGTTATTTCTGATTAAATAATAATGATATGGCAGGAGATACACACCAAACAGGATGTGTAAATTATTATATAATAAGTATTGTGCAATAGCAAGAAATTTTCAATTGCACAGTATTGCGCAATAGCAAGAAATCTTCAATTGCACAGTATTGCGCAATAGCAAGAAATATCCAATAGCACAATATTGCGCAATACCAAGAAATTGTCAATTGTACAGTATTGCGCAATAGCAAGAAATATTCAATTGCACAGTATTGCGCAATTGCAAGAAATATTCAATTGCACAGTATTGTGCAAAAGAAGATACTTTGTATAAATTGCTTATTTCTTGACCAATTTCAATGGGGTTTTATTCTTGAACTCTTGGGGTTCTTTAATATGCTGAATCTAACCGTGTATTAAGTTTTTGGATTTTGGGCCCCGTTTTTAAATTGGGCCACATTGAGGTCCAAAGGGTCCAAAATTAAACTTTGTTTGGTCCAAAGGGTCCAAAATTAAACTTAGTTTGATTTTAACAAAATTGAATTCATAGGGTTCTTTGATATGCTGAATCTAAACATGTATTTAGATTTTGATAATGGGCCCAGTTTTCAAGTTGGTCCAAATCAGGGTCCAAAATTAAACTTTGTTTGATTTCAACAAAATTGAATATATGGGGTTCTTTGATATGCTGAATCTAACCATGTATTTAGATTTTTGATTTTGGGCCCCGTTATCAACTTTGTCCACATTGAGGTCAAAAGGGTCCAAAATTAAACTTTGTTTGATTTCATCAAAATTGAATTATTGGGGTTCTTTGATATACCGAATCTAACCGTGTATTTAGATTCTTAATTTTTGGTCCCATTTTCAAATTGGTCTACATTAAGGTCCAAAGGGTCCAAAACTAAACTTAGTTTGATTTTAAGAAAATTGAATTCTTAGGGTTCTTTGATATGCTGAATCTACACATGTATTTAGATTTTTGATTATGGGCCCAGTTTTCAAGTTGGTCCAAATCGCCAAAATTAAACTTTGTTTGATTTCAACAAAATTGAATATATGGGGTTCTTTGATATGCTGAATCTAACCATGTATTTAGATTTTTGATTTTGGGCCTTGTTATCAACTTTGTCCACATTGAGGTCAAAAGGGTCCAAAATTAAACTTTGTTTGATTTCATCAAAATTGAACTCTTTGGGTTCTTTGATATGCTGAATCTAGCCATGTATTTAGATTTTGGATATTGGACCATAATAGGTGAATGTCCAATTTAAAATTTTTAAGTTCTTAGACCACATTCATTCTGTGTCAGAAACCTATGCTGTGTCAAATATTTAATCACAATCCAAATTCATAGCTGTATCAAGCTTGAATGTTGTGTTCATACTTGCCCCAACTGTTCAGGGTTCGACCTCTGCGGTCGTATCAAGCTGCGCCCTGCGGAGCATTTTATTGACTGTTGTAACCTGTTGGGCTCTTGATCCGTTATATAAACAAGTGAAAGTTTAATGGTCAGAATTTACGACCTATGGTACCAAACATCTGTGTCTGCATATTCACAGAGAGATATTTATGATGTTGGGGTTTCTACATAATGAGTTCTAATGAGCTTTGATTGTTTGATTTGTTGGTTTGTAACTATAAAATGTATGCACACTTGTCATTTGAACAATTAAGATAATAAAATTTCCATTTCAAGAACTGAGAAATAAAATGCAAATTAATTTCACTGGATATTAAGTTTAAACCATGATCATTAATACTAATTGAAAGATGTTTTATTGCTTTCTGTTTGTATATACAATTTTTGACATAACGCTCTATTTAACTGCATATTTTGGCGAAGAAATAGAATTATTTATTTAAAATCTTGCATTTATATTTTTTTAAATTTTGGTCAACAAAGTATGTACAGGTTTTAAATTTAAACCATACATTAAAACATTTTTGTAAGGTGCGAAAGGTATGATATAATCAGTCTTATAAAACTGTCAAATATCGATAACAGTTCAAAACGTTGCTTTTAATTACAGTAAACTTAAAAAGAAATTAAACTGGAAGACTACTTGCACAATCTAAAACAATTTAATAGTCGACAACTTTTAACAAAATTCCGTGTAAGGGACCATAACTTGGAAATTGAAATAAGTCGATATGAAAATAATTTAAAAACAACAACATAGAGTGGGTGAAGTTTGCAAAATTTTAGATGATGAGGAACACTTTTTCCTTGTAATAAAGTTATTATATATAAAAGTTATACTGGCTGTTCATTATCACGTATGATATGATTTTGCCGCGCCTACATATTTAATGAATATTTAAGACTTTGAAAATAAGAACAGCACGTGTAGCAAAAACTGGAATAGAAAAATATTAACTGAAATATAGTGTATAATCATTACAAGCCAAGCAAGTGAAACACGGATTTACTGCTGTTGTTGTTCAAATTTCGATTTACCTCCCGTTTTAATTTTATTTCCATATACCTGTCTGTATATATGTAATGTAAATACACCATGTAACGTTGCCAAACTGTTCTACTTTGTTGTTGAGGGTTTCAATGGCAAATGCTCAGTATTTTGCATATTTCTAAATTAATCTAAATTTTAGGTTGAGTTCCGTAATGAATGCGGAGAAGATGAAGGTGGCTTAAGGAGAGAATATCTGGAAATTCTTCTACGACAAATGTTGAATTCATCTTATTTTGAAGGTGAACAATATGTTACAGAATTTACTCTTTTCAAAAGAACTGTTCTATTATGATTGATACTTATGAAATTGTATATTGTTATTGCACAAATTTTCGGGGCACTGATTTAAAATCTAAATGCCATTATTTTCACAATGTTTTGTGTAACATAACACTTTCAATTTTAGTGTTTTAAACATATGGGAGCTTATTCACAAAGCATCTGTTAAAATATAACCTGTTCCATAAACGTGATAACTGGTACGCTATTTTAACACGGGATCCGTTAGTTTGCAAAAAATGTTATTGATTTGTCGGGTGGTTTAATTGATTCAAAGATTGGCTTTCAGTAAAATACAAAAACTTGTTAATCACATTTTATCAAATGTTTTACCTTTTCCGTAATTTTTAGTACCATATGGGTCATTTTCAAAAAAATGTCGAATTTTCAGTACACCCTTGCTAAAAATTTTATTTCTCATGGAAAATGCAGTTGTACGTGTTGAAATGAAAGTTTGTAGGGTTTTTGAGTCAGAACCTTTAATAATAAACACCATTTAGATCTATTTTGATATAATTGAAATATATTAAAATCCGATTTATGTGCGTGCAGTGTCAGAGTAACAAATTTAAAATAGTTTTTTCCTATTTTCTAATCACCTTGATATCTGCAAAAGGGACTTTTTTAGAACATTAATAATAACTCTAACGAAAAATCGTAGCTCCTTTATTATTGTATGTAACATTTTATCTACAAACTAAATTTAATCAGCCTACACGAAGTTCATGTCCATCCTGTTACCGCTACTTAAATCAGTCGTTAAATGTGCCTTCCTATGAATATTGAAATAGTCAGTGTAGATTTCAAAAGTGCAAAGTGAACTAAACAACAGCACGTTTCTTGTATAACAGTGTAGAGAAAAACATTCAAGACATTTAGTGAAAAAAATAGTGGGTACTTTTTTGTCATGTATATGCTGTTACAAACACATTGATAATTACACCAATTTTATACTTGTAAAAAGTGCAATAAAGTGTTGAAAACCAAAATAACAACAGAAAAACATTATCACTTCATCTAAGGGAGTAGCTATTTCACAACAGCATTAAAAAATGAAGAAATGTGTCTATCCTGTAATGTCTACCCTGTTACTATGGTTGCTATGGTTACAGTAACAGGATCGACAATAGTAGACGGAAGCGTCTTTAAAAAAAGTTTATAATAACATCTAAGACTTGTATTACAGGTTGTTATATTTATAACATTTGAAAAATAATTTTTAGAGGCATTTTTCAGTACAACATAGAAAATTTGCAAATAAACTATTAAAGTATATAATGAATACACTTACATTTCCCATTTCGAATAAGATTCAAATATATTTAGATTTTGATACTTTTGGTGAAACAAGTACATGGGTATTAATTATAGCCTTAAGCACTGAGATATGACCAAATCATTACGGATCAATTTTTTCTTATATTTATTAACAGAAATTGAGGACAGTGGATACGAAGTGTCATTTAATATGATTGGACTTATAGAGGGCACATACAAGACAATCGGGAAAATGCTGGCAACTATCATTGTTCAAGGAGGTGCTTTTACTCCTCTTCTGTCCCATGCAATGGTGTCATATGGCTATATGGGCCAAGAAGCAGCATCTTTAGAGACTGTTAATAGTGAAAAAGAGCTATTATTCAAAATTAATTTCTATTCCGGACTGCTACTCTCTCCTCTTTCGTCTTTCGGTATCCAATACTAGTAGTTTACAAAATTGTAAAAACAATTAAGACAAGCATTCCAACCTTTTTTACAATGATACATTTTCTTCTTTTCTTGAGCAGTACAGTTGAGTTCTTACCTTTCAAAGAATTCGCGAATGACTTGTTTGGCTAAGCAGTATGATAAATCGTATAAAAATAGGGATATCGAGTATTCTAACATAAAAACTGGAAGTAAAAAAATATCTATGAATCAAATAATATTACAAAAAAAAAAATTACAACACACAGAATTCGAAGTCTTTTGATTATTCATTTTGGTAGGTAGCTGTCTCATTGACATAATCCCGCATCTTGTGTTAACGGGTTGTATGTACCATTATAATTATGTCAAGGACTTTGTTGCATTATCTGAAAATTTTTATATTTACGAGAAAAGAATAAGGATGATTCAGAATTTTAATTTTGTTTCTTCTTGAGTAGCAGATCTTAGTACTTTCATTACTTCGGATTTTTTTTTTTTTTAAATACCGGCCTCCGTGGAAAATTAAAAAATCAAACGCTCGGCTACATCGAACCTCATTTCCCTTTTACGGTCAAACGGGAAAATATAAGTCTTTTGGTTACTGTTGTCGATAGATTGCTGTTTCATTCATATATTCTTTTATCGAGTTATTTTAAAATATGTCCATTAAATAAAGGTACAGTTGTATAAGACAACTCTCCATCAAATACCAAATTACGTAAAAGGTTAGCAACTATAGAACACCGTACGGCCATTAAACAAAACACATATACCGCATAGGGCACACTATAAATTGTCCCGAAATGACAAATGTAAAACAGTTCAAACAAGAAAACCAACTAGATGTACAAAACAATAAACGAAAAATTAAATATGATATACAGCTACAAACCACGAAACTACAGGCTCCTGACATGAAACAGGCACATACAAAATGGGAGGTAAGCATTTTTGTGGTCGTGTGAACCCTTTCCTAACATCAAACAGTTGTGGGACAGCACAACATAAGAACAAACTTTTACGGTATAATCAGTTGAAAGGGTGAATGTATATTTTTCACGAACTTATGCGACCCTCCTGTTATTTGAGTTTTTCTCAATGGGTTCCCTTCTCAACTTCGCATATCCCCTTTTATTGTCATTCGTGATCATTGAACTCTTTTTGGTTATTTTTATCGCTAGGTTGCTGTCCCATTGATGTTTACCCCGCATCTACTTTATGGTGTTATTTTCAGAACAATTTCTACTAAATAGAGGTACATATATTTAAACGAAAAATGCACACAGTTTTATCTCTTAATTCAGGAATTTGCATTATTCTTTATTTATTTTAAGTATTTAAATTCATCATTTGTTATATTAATTTATTGGAAAACTAGATTGAAACTGAAGCTGATGTGGAAATATTAAACCAGGACGAGGCAGTTCAAAATATACTCGAATCTGCAGGTATAAATCTGAGGATTTCAGCAACATCAAAGCGTACTATATCTAAGGCATTGATAGCTTATTTTTCGCGAGTGACTTCCAAGAAAGCCATCTTAGACCAGTTCTGGGAAGGAGCAGAACAGATTGGTCTACAAACTCTGTTAAAATCAAATACAGGTAATTAAGAAACAATACATATTGGAATTAGTTTTAGTCCACACTCAACACACAGTTGCTGTGGTCTAATGTTTCTGTCAGAATTCAGAAGCTGCTTGTGGACTGGATGAAATTTGTCAATTCATAATAAAAGATGTTCCGTTGATGAATTACCTCTCCAAAGCTCAATCCGATGATTGGTCAGTTGAGAATGAACCTTGTGAACTTTACTTTCCAAAAACAGTCGACAGATATGACTTTCAGGACAAATTTTAAAATTGAAACGAAAACTGTTATTTCATTGATCTATGGGTTTATTTAGTCCCCTACCGAATAAGTCTAGGGGACCTTAGATTTGCACTCTGTCTGTCTGTCTGTCTGTCTGTCTGTCCGGCAAATCAATTTTCGAGACCTTTTTTTCATCCTGCTTGAAGATATTGATTAGATATTTGGTGTATTGTTATATCATGACTAGTTTCAGATCAAGTTCGAGTTTTGTTCAGGTCTAATTTTGTGCAGAGTTATGGTCCTTGGACTTAGAAAATTCACTCCAATAATCAGTGTTCCGCACATTTATTGTCATACTTGAAGGTATTGATTTGAAAATAGGTACATAGTTTTACCATGACATGTTAGAGATCAACTTGGTATTGTGTGCAGAGTTATGGCCCTTGAACTTATAAAAAATCACTTATATAACAGCGTTTTTTTCGTCATTCTGGAAGATATTGAATTGATATATGTTAAATAGTTTACACCAAGTTATAGATCTAGTTAGAATTTTGTTCCAATACAATGCATTTTTAACCGGTAGGGAATATGTATTGTCCTGCAATACTCACAGAATGCTTGTTATTCATCAGATGAATGTGTGTGCATTTTGATGAAACTGAGAAATTGTAAGCAGCAAAAATATAAAATAAAAATATCTTGTTGTAGGAAATCTTGTTTCATTACTCATCTTTTTTTTAAATGGTCATGTTTTGGAAATATTTTTTTAAATGAAAGCTGAATCAATTTTATTCTTTATGCAGGAAATATCAGGAAAATTCTATGCAAATGCTGTGGTGTTCCGCAAGAACTAACAGGAGACATGTTCATGGAGATGTGCGTTGTTAAAAGTTTTGGAGAAAGGGGAGTAATATGCGGCAGCAATCGGAAGATGTGGCACAAAATTTTGAAAGTTTTGTGTTCGATTGTCAAGGTAATTAAACACGTTTTTTGTAATATTTAATTTACAGCACACCAACTGAAAACTGCAATTTCGATGTTCATGCCAGAATAAAGTGATATGTTGTTAGTAGTAACAGTAGGAAAGTAGCACATAGAAAATAACCGTTGCTGAAAGATTAAGGACCAAACGAGGATCTGCTTTCAATCTGTCAACACAGAAATACATTTCATAAATTAAGGTTCTGGTCAGTTTAATCGAATTCAATAACGATTTCTTATTCTTCAATCGCTTGATGTTCAAAAATTAATGACACTTACAGTAACATTTTGCATAGCCAAAAAAGAATGCCCCTTTTCCTCATTATATTTTGCCTATCCAATTTGACGTGTCAATATAAATGTTAAAATTGTAAATAAGAATAAAAAAGTACTGATGCTTCGTTTTCATTTCAGAAGGTAAATGTCAGTACACCGACGGGGTCGTACATCTTTGTGATATCCTGCAATTCCTAACAGGATGCAGCAGCATTCCACCAGGGGATTTGACAACAAATTCACAGTAAATTTCACTGATGTTAAATGCTACCCGAGCGTATCAACCTGCACCTTGGACCTGACATTGCCTATTCATTTGGTGAATTATAAGAATTTTCATGACGTAATGAAAGAGGCAATTGTATCTGGACCTGGCTTTGGACTAATATAATGTACTTAACAACACAAATAACAAACCACATCTAACTATATATCGTAGTTTACAATTTCTTGTTTAAGCTACTTTGTGCAATATTCTATCTTAAGCATATTCTTAAAATTAATGCTGAGTCCACAGAGAAATTTTGATTTTAGTTGAGACAATGGAAATTTCAACCACATGAGTAAAATACAAAAATCTGAGATAAGTCAATTTCAAATTGGTCACGCTAATTTTACTTTCCAATTTGATATAACAAACTATACCAAATTTTGAATTTGATACAACAGATTATCACATTTTAGCTAAATTTATTTCAGAAATAAATGGTACTAAATTATATATAGGTACATAATTTGTTTTATATAACTTACTCGTATTTGTGCTTTTTGTAATTTTTATTTTTGGCAATTATCATGAAACTTAAATATATATATACAGAGAAACTGCGAGCAGACTGAAAAACAATATTTATGATTGACTTCTTGAAGGAGATATTCCCCTTTCTATGTTTAAATGTTTACCATTTTTGCGTTTTTATACGCTCGTTTACGTTTTATTTCTATGGTGCATTTTTGTATCCATAACACTTTTATTTAGTATAACAATATAGTTTAGCTTTTATAATGTGTTTATTGCTACTGTATCTTGTGTATTATTTTCCTATCCACAAATATTGCCATTTTTTTTGTAGGTGTTTGTCTTTTGGCTTTTTCTTAAAACTGTATTTATACTGGATAGAAACTAAATAAGAAAGAAACTTTATAAAAAAAAAAAAAAAAATACCAACACTCTTAGATTAACAAAAAAAGTCACATATAATTAAATTGTCAATCGACTCCTTATAGGGCTATTGCCAGGAAGGGTTACTAAAAGTGTTAAACGAAAAGAATGTTCATGTAGATGGGTATTGTATTGTATTGATTAAATGTATGTTTTATTTGTATAAAGTACACTTTATTGGGAGAAATCCGACTGCGCCAAAAATGCGTCTTTTTGCGATAAATGCTTCGTTTGCACCACATGATTTTGTAATACCGAGTATCATTTGCGCCAATTTATTTCAAATAAAAATTAATTACTTCACTTCTCCTTTTTAACCGGATATGGGTCCAGCGGGTTTCATTGGCGAAGTTATGATTACTTTATACATTATTTATAACAACTTTTCTAAATTTTCCAGTTGATGAATTAGGAATGTATTAAGAAACTAAGGTTCCAACTCAGTCAGGCAAAGTTGACCTTAGATACAAATATTTATTTTTAGATACCTTTTCATGTCATATAGCTCTGTACGTACTTAAATCCTATGTATCATAAATGATATTTTTTCAATGACCACAATTTATTAAGGATTATTATGTTCGGTGAATATATAATTACAGGTCAATTGTCGCAAATTATATTGTTTGAAAATAGCAATTGGCGCAAATTATACATCTTGTCAATAGCAATTGGCGCAAAAGGACTGTTGCTTTTTAAACTATATATTGATTTGATCATAGATGTAATACCCATATGATTTGATAAAGCATTCTGTATTCTTTATATGAACAATTCTTTCAAGGCATGTCTTCATCAAAAGAAATTTATGGAAGATAGATTGTTAAAACTTATTTGTTGTATAAGTAACAAAAGTTATTTTTCATTTGTTTATAAAATAATTCATGATTGCTACTGTATCTTGTGTATAACTATTATCACCTTAGCCACATTTTGGTAACTTTTTTAAAGGTTATATTTTTCTATTTTTCATTTAGAATTGTATATATATGACAGTGAAAGAGAGAAACTAAAAGAACTGATTGGCAAGATAAGGTCTATCAATAAAGTTAACATTTTCTAAACTCCTTACAGTTGTCTTTGCCTTCCCTGTCAATTGACACCTTACGGGAGCTGGGCTCTTAGCTAAGAAGGTATATTTCAACCTGAAAAAAATATATTTGGGCTATTACCAGGAAAAACGAAAAACAAGGGGATAAACTGTAAGCATAAAAAAATTAACAAATAGGTTTAAAAATAAATGAACATGACCAAAATTTCAATAGATTTTTTAATTTGTAGGACGATTTTTCCTTCTTTTTTTGTATTTTGAGTCAGAAACTGAACAGCAACAACTATTAACTTGATAAGAGCATAACTGATTGCAATAACAAGAGTTAAAATTAAATATTAAAGTGGCAAATTTCTTGACCGACGAGCGATATACGCTCCCATGAACATCTTGTTTATCAAATGACATGCTTGCTGTATAATAAAGTATTTACTTATATTATGTTCAAAATAAAAATATCTCTTGTATTTGACAAAAGTTTTCTGGCATCACTGGAATTAACATGTAACAATATGTTTAAAGTATGTGACTATCTTAGTTATTTTCACACCTTTGTCCACTATATTCGGTAATTATATATAATAATTGATCTTGACATAATTTGCATGGTCCCAGAGTACAGTCCCAGGCAGTCAGTATTTGTGCATTGTGGGACAGAAGTTATTTTGCAAATTGGTTGCCAATGAGGAGTATATGTTAGTCGTAGGGAAGATAACCTGACTTAATTTGGTGGTTCAGTGATTAATGTTCTAGGACAATAGTTGTAAAAGTTGCTCTTCGGTTATTCCGCTCAGTCATCTGTTATAAGTAACCTGAACCTGATCTGAATTTTATTACTGATTTCCTTTGTATTCATTTATTTGGTATCGAGTCAATCCAATGTTAGATTCAGCAATTGGCGTCACATAAACTATAACTTCAGTTTAATGAGTGCAATGTGTTTTTTGTGTTTCTGTAGGTACTAAGTAACAATGCATATCAATCACATATAGTTGGAAGGAATAAAGACAGAGGGACGTAGAGATAAGATGAGTCCCACATTTCTGCAAACCATATGCACACAAAATGGTTATCTTTTCCTTGGTTAAAAAGGCAAAGCACAAAAAGAAAACAGGTCACAAAATACGAGATGCAAAGCAGACAAGTATTTAGAGCGGAATGACATAATGTGCTCATTTACACTCATACCACATCTTCTTATATCTAAGAAAAGATATTCAATCGTTCTCAATATTAATTTTCAGTCATATCTAATAAACAAGTCTCATATTGTGCTTACATACACACTTACTTGGTTTAGTGATTGAAAAGTTCATGGTGCGAACAGTTTTCAGCGGAATGTTGAACCTATTAATTCGAGTTTTGAAAAGGCGTAAACCTAACCTATGGAACACTGTTTTTGTTTTGTTTAAAAACAACCCCCATCATTATGTAACGATTGCAAAATGACTACAGCTACACATGGATAGATGGGCACCAAATGTACAGGAGCAGTTATTACATAAACACGCAGGCTGAAAATATTGTTATATGTTTAAATGGTAAACATGTATTCAGCTTTTACAAGACCAGCACGCTGAGTTTTAGGATAAAGTTCTACCTTTTAATATAATCCTGCTCCAAGCTACTCATTTTTGATCTAGTTCTCAAATTCAGCGTATAAAGCAGTGTGTTTTAAAATAGATATCACAGTGACAACATTCTTCTTTGGAGACAAACACAACGTTCATTGCGACACAATGGATTTATTATTCCTACCGTATCATATGGAACGCCATGACTGCCTTATGCTGACGATCAGCATTATATGCAGTGGTCACAACATTATTTGCAGTGGTCACACCATTATATGCAGTTGTCACACCATTATATGCAGTGCTCACACCATTATATGCAGTGCTCACAACATTATATGCAGTGCTCACAACATTATACGCAGTGGTCCCAACATTATATGCAGTTGTCGGGACATTATATGCAGTGGTCACAACATTATATGCAGTGGTCACAACAGTATACGTTTGTTGTTGATGAAGGTGATGATCAGTGATGGTGATGTTGATGATTGATGCATGTGATGGTGGTGGTTCAGATTCGGTAAACTTCGGATTATTTTTAGAGGAAATTACCGAATTCAGTCATAATTGTTAATGCCCAGCAAAACAAATTGAAACAGTTATTAAAGTCATGGTATCATTTAGGCAATATACAATATTTAAAACTCTGATTGAAATAAGGAAATTAAGAAGTATGATCAATTTACCACAAATTTATTCCTCACCAGGGCATTTTTAACTTATTTTGATCTTATTTTGATGATCAGTTTCATCATATTTACAACTTAATATTTATATAGTTTAAGTATTTAAAAACATATATATTTATACACACATATAATTGTGCATTTCTGATCATTTAACTCTAAATAAATATCTTCAGATTACTCGGGACTGCAATTTAGATATATCATGACCCAGTATTTTTTAAGAAGAACCAAATATTTATCAGAAGTAAACTGTTCATTGCATTTTGGATTTTTTATTTATTTATGTTGGTCAGCGATATTGTTCGAAATAGAATTTTACTTAAACATATACGATTTTCAATCTCATTTTAAAAAGGCATGGCACAGCAATTTTTAGTGCAAAATAACTATTTTGTGAATTGTAATCCTTTAAGTATATAATTCGGACTATGCTATACATATAAAAAGTCCAATCAGTTTGGACAATTTTCCAATTTTTACCCCGTGAGTGATCCATATACAGGAGAAAGAAACCCAACAGAAACAATCAAGATCCACCGTCAAAAGTAACGTTTCTAGATGACGAAAAATATTCAGATATGAAATTTTCAACCTCTGACATTGATCCTAACATGAGATATGGAAAAACATTTAATAGCAAAAATAACAGAAATCCCCAGACTATAGACAAGCTTGTATGTGAGAAGAATTAGTACGCCCATAACAACAACGAGAAGAATTCACATTAAAACAATACTAGTAGTTCTCCATTAATATAATTATATTACAATTATATATTGACATGTATAATAACGAGTGTCGGTTTTTTTTTTTTTCGTGCTTCTGTTATGGTTACAAAATTTTTGTGCGGACCTTCAATAAAATCAAAGAAGTGCTCAGTAACAAATAGCATTCCTCTTTTATGTGTTGTTGCTATCATCTGGACCTTAACACAAATTTAAATCAGAAGCAATCGTGCGTAAAATATAGGTCGAGGCGACCAACTTTTTTCAAGGTCCTTTGTTATCAAAGATGTGCGATCTAATCTAAAAGATATCACTCTTCTATGACTTGTAGTTGATTAGATTTTGTATCTTAATGCAAAACTTAACCAGAAAAAATATAGGTCAAGATGACTCTTTTTTCATGGACAATCGTTACTATCCAATAACAGTAAATCATTGTTTTTTTACTCACAGTTTGTTTCAATCTTTACCTAAATGCAAGACTTAGATGCATGATTTTTTTATTAGTTGTTAGTGGCTTTGAACTAGCTGTCAGTAACTGCGAGTACTCTCAGATCAGTACTTAGTGTCTTTTTGTTGTTGGGATATTCAAGTACCCGGCCACGTCCACTCTGTTTTTTTTTTTTTGTTAGATGTATTTATATTTGTATCCTTCTGATGAGTTAAGCCTTTTTCAACTGATTTTTATAGTTCGTTCTTATGTTGTTCTGTTACACCACTGTCCGAGGTTAGAGGGAGGGTTGGGATCCCGCTAACATGTTTAAACCCGCCACATTTTGTATGTATGTGTCTGTCCCAAGTCAGGAGCCTGTATTTCAGTGGTTGTCGTTTGTTGATGTGTTACATGTTTGTTTTTCGTTGATTTGTTTGTACATAAATTAGGCCGTTAGTTTTCTCGTTTGAAATGTTTTACAATTGTCATTTCGGGGCCTTCTATAGCTGACAATGCGTTATGGGCTTTGCTCATTGTTGAAGGCTGTACTGTGACCTATAGTTGTTAATTTCTGTGTCATTTGGTCTCTTGTGGAGAGTTGTTTCATTGGCAAGCATACCACTTTTTTTTATATTAACCGTGCATGACAGACAAACGAACAAACGTAGAAAACGTTTTATCCACATCCACAAACTCCATTTCCGAAGAGATGATAACTATAAATGAAAATGTTAAACTGGGCCTTGAAAGGGTAAATTTTTCTTATGAAAGTTTATATCTTTATATAAGACTGCTGCTCATATTCAGAAGACAAACTGCTTGACGTGCTAAAAAGCTTGTAAAAAAATTGGAATAATTGATGTAAAGTTATGTTAAACACCTACAATGAAATGCTTTAAACTGCATTTTTCATATCTGTTAGATACTAAATCATGTAAAAATCGAATTTTTACAGAAGAGTGTCCACCATGCACTTGCACTGCACTATTATTAGAATAGAATGATATACAAATGGATGAAAAATATATATTCATGTAACTGTTATATAAATATAATATATAACAAGAAACCAGTGTATACTGATTTGTGTCACTACAATATATTAGTTATTACGGTGAGTTTGAATTTCCTGTCATTTATTCATCATCCACGCACGAAAAAAAATATCTCTGTACATTAACCTCACTTTTAGGTATAGAGATATGATTTTTTTTTCTGAGACAAGTGCTTTTGACCATCCACTAGAACTTGCGGTTATCCGATGTTCAGTACTTCAGTACTTTGATGACTTTTTTGGTCTTTTGGAAAATGATGTTTGTGCTGTATTAAGACCCCTTTACAATAGAAAATATATACATGTATATATACTATTTGGTATGAATATTATTTTGTATACAATAAAAAATATATATCATAACTTTTAGATTTGTCAGTTTCTAAGGTACTGTAAGCATCAGAACCACTATATTTGGTGTACGAGATGTTAGTACCGGTCTGTATGGCATGGTTCATCTGACTTTGACCTATTTTTATTGATCATTGATAATCTTAAGCGTATGTGACACTTCTAGTAAAATCCTTACTATTACAGATACTATCACAAGTAATGCAGACGAGACATTTCAGCATTTGCGCTCTGGTATTCTTTAGTCTTTAATGTATAGTTATCTCCTTGGCAATCATTTCACATCTGCTACGTTGTATATAAAGATACATAGAATTTAAAAAAGTACTGTAACACAAAAGGTTTCATGGTTATCGTTCAATCACAAATTGGTAATGAAAGATGCTGTTTTCGCTATTAGATATGGTAGATGATCAACCTTTTGTGTTTAAACGTTGTATACCCATTGGCTAAATAGTGGTGGTAAGTAGATAGGTCTGCTTAAATCATACTACACCCATTCTCAGAGCTGAATTTTTCACACGCGAAATGAATAAGGTATGATATCCTAGACATACAAGTGCAGATTCAGGTAAAGTCGTGACGATTGAGAATCGAGCTTAATGGGTTAAATAACAGTTCAAACTGGGCATCCCATTCGAAGTAAACGTTGGATGAAAATTTCCCCACTAAGTTTGGTACAATGACCTAAAGCTATTGTGAAAACACTAAACAAACAAATAATTAGAAATAACGTTATCTTTGTACCTTTCTAGTTTGTGTCGGCGCAGCCACGAAATAACAATAGTGTCATACTATGTATGCACGAACGGCACTCAACCTAACTGAAAGTAACAACCCTTACAAAAGAATTGCGTACACATGCATATATTTCCAAAGCGGATATATTAAAGATACATATATACCTTTTTTTCGACAATTTACGCTCGTGGAGGTCCTTCTATATCCTAAATCAACTTATATAGACACGTTTTAAGTTTGTTTTTTTTAAATTTCGAGGAAAAGGGTTGAATTAAGAAAAAAAATTGAAAGCTTCAATATTCGTTCTTTATATTTACACGCTTCCATCAGTTGCAAGTATATCAATTGGTAAAAGAAATATTGTTTTCTAATTATTAAGTCTGGTCACGCATTGTCTTTCATGATCAAAATAATTCGTTGCCTGATCTTTCACGATCAAGTTTGATGAACAATCAACAAAATTCAAGGTTTTCATAAACAAATGAACGGTTGCAAGGGATGGGCATACTTTAATTTTACTGTACTATCGGACATGATATATTGGAATGTGACGATTAAAGGTACAAAAGCGTGTTTTTAATGAATCCCATAGACATGTATTGCGCCTTTTGTGATCTCATTAAGTACTGCATATTTTCTTTATCTTATTGCACAGTATTGTTGAGAAAGTCAGCAATTTTTTCACATATTTTGAGGTAGAACTTACATTTGATTACATTCACGATCCGGTACCAGATCCTTCACGATCCAATCGCAATACTTGACCACCGTTAGGTATTCTTTCACGATCATTTCTCTCGATAAACCGAATGACACCCGTGTATTGGTACCAAGTTGATTGAAATTCAACTAGAAATTACTGCATAAAATTTATTGAAAAAACCCAGACAACTCTCCACAAGAGACCAAATGACACAGAAATTAACAACTATAGGTCACCGTACGGCCGTGAACAATGAGCAAAGCCCATAACGCATAGTCAGCCATAAAAGGCCCCGACTTGACAAATGTAAAACGATTCAAACGAGATAACTAACGCCCTTAATTTATGTACAAAAAATGAACGAAAAACAAATATGTAACACATCAACAAACGACAACCACTGTATTACAGGCTCCTGAATTGACACAGTGGTGTAACAGTACAACATAAGAACGAACTATAAAAATCAGTTGAAAAGGCTTAACTCATATGATGGATACAAATTGAAATACATCTAACAAAACACAGAGTGGACGTGGGAAAATAGTTTCACTTACAAAAAGCTAAAACATATATACTCAATCCAACAAATTTTCAACAGGGACGTATAGACCTGAATAACATTTTAATTCTATCTATGAACATATATGTTCAATAAAATTTAAAGTATATGATATTGACTAGAAGTGCAACATTTCATTTTCAGTACGATCTAAATACCATAATATGTTGGCCCTTTGAGAGAAACAAATACAGGGAAATATCCTACTCCTTTGCTATACCACACTGAGACATAAGCTTCTTCTAGATAAAGAAATAGGTTTCAGAGGAGTTGCGATGACAAACTGTTGCGGTAATATATTTTGACTAAAAGCCTGAGTTAAAGGGCATAACTCATAGAAACAAATTGAATCATAATTTCCTGTCAATATGCACATCTACATAGTATGTCCTTATTATCTACAAAGTTTCATGAAATTATGTTGTGCGGTTTCTGACGAGTTGCGATGCCAAGAACAGGACTGATGGACAGACGGACGGACGGACAGACAGACGGGTCAAAAACATTCTCCACAACTTTGTTGCTTGGGGTATAATTATGACTTGGATGGAGAGTTGTCTCATTGGCACTCATACCACATCTTCTGATATCTGGATATTTTACTGATCGGGAATTCCAAACTTCTTAACATGCACAATGCCATCTGCATGTGAAACATTCATGTAGAGGGATGTGACGTTCATAGAGACAAGTGTCGTGTCGGAGGGAAGTGGATTTAAGACCTGCATTTTTCTAAGATAATCGGTTGTGTCCTTGATGTGAGATGGTCAGTCTTCAAGATGTTGACAAAGATGGAAGTCAACATTGGTGGCCTTCGTCTGTTATCTGCTCTTTGGTCGGGTTGTTGTCTCTTTGACACATTCCCCATTTTGATTCTTAATTTTATTTTAAATTCCGGCATTTTTTCCGTCGGATGGCCGTTCGCTGAAACAATAGGTCTTCCTATATATAAATATATAATTACACAGATTGAAATACTTTCAAGGACTCCTGGCCCTCAGTCTTAGTGACTTTTTTCTTAAAAGAAGCTTAATTTGTTAGTATCCTGATTTGTTTCAGGGTTAAGATTTGCTTTAATTTATCCATATGTAATATAAGACTGATTTTCAATGATAATCTTTTTAAATTGTTCATTAATTTTACAGTAAAAAGAAACTTCTTCATCTAATACATCTCAATGTATACATATTCTTAAATCAAATCACTAGGAATGTTCCTGCATCTACTAGTTTCTATTAATAAACTGGGGTCCGACTTATTCGAAATTTACAAATTTAATGTCTATGTTCAAATTTTGGGAAGGTATGTATGTTTCAAAGCTACTAGTATTACTTTTTTTAAGTTAGAGTTTACTGTTTTCTTGTAACTTTGATATTTTATCATAATATTTTTCATAAGCGTTTTCCAAATTTTGTTTGTATATTAGCCTATTATTTTCTTTTATTATTATATATATGTAAATCATAATATTCATTCTCCAAATTTTCTTGAAATTTTCTGCCATAATTTCACTTGCATTGTTTGCATTTGTAAAATGAGTACATGCATACATGTATACCTAAACTACTAGTATTTTAACTAAAAGCTAAAACGAAATGACTATGTGGGTGAACATTGGTAGTGATAGCTACTTTAAGTAAAATTACTTTCTTCTTTATTTTCATATGGTTATCCACGTAATATCAAATCTCCTTTCCGCTTAATTTTGCATATTTCTGAGTTAATATTGGCAGTAGCTTTCAGTCTACACTCTAATTGACGTGTAATGGCACAGCCCTCTTTTGATTAGAATTAGTATTCATTTTTGATAAGCTCCTCCTCTTGTTTCTAATTTAATGCAAAAGCGGTTGTTATCTTTTTGACCCTCCTGTCCTGGAGTGTATACAATTGTATTTGCTTTAATAAAAGTTCAAATGCTGCAAACGCTACAATGTGTTGCATTTGCTATAATTTACTTTTGACCCATTAAATACGTTGAAGTATAGCAAATGCTACATTTTTATAAGTGTAGCAGTTGCAGAAATAATTATCGCATTTGCTACAATAAATGTAGCTTTTGCAGTAATGATTATTGCATTTGCTACAATTAATGTAGCATTTGCAATAAATTAGTGCTTTGCATGATAAAATTACTTTTGACCCTAATCGTACACCATATCAGAAGAATAGACAAAGATGCGACCATACGAATTACAGAGATATAATAGAAGAATATGAACGTCGCGGATTTATTGAGAGGGTTGATGAATCAGAACCGACAGTAAACAAAGTACATTATGTACCACACCATGCCGTTGTCAAGAAAGATTTCAATACAATACCAATACGTATAGTGTATGACTGCAGTTGTAATATGTATCAAAATCAACCTAGTCTGAATGATTGCCTAATGAGCACTCCCCGAGTGTTAAATGACTTATCAAAGATCTTGGTAAGATTTCGACTTCATCGTTATGCTATCACTACCGATATTGAGAAGGCTTTTTTACATGTGGGACTCAACAAAGACGATTGAGATGTAACCCGATTTCTATGGTTAAGTAACCCTTCAGGTGTAACCAGTCCGTTAATGACGTATAGATTTAAAGTAGTATTATTTGGAGCAACTTGCTCACCATTTATCTTGAGCGCTACCCTAGCCCTGTTGAAACATTTACAGCAAACCAGCAATACCGCAAGAATGCTTGAACGGGATTTATATGTACATAACATTTTGATTAGCATTAACAGAGAGAATGACGCTTTAAACTTCTTTGAGCAAGCACGGAAAATGATGAGTAAGGCAGGTTTTAATCTGAGGTTTTGGAATTCGAACAGCGTAAAGATACGACAACAAGCAGTATCTCAGAATGTTTTAGACACGGACAGAGACACGAACGTATTGGGAATGAGAAAGAATAGCCAGACCGATTATCTTTTTTATCCACACAAGGAAGAAATTACGACAAAACTTGTAACTAAAGGAGAAATATTAAGATATTCATCCGGAATTTACAATCCTCTAGGATTACTGAGTCCAGTGACAATTACGGCTAAAATTTTAATGCAAGAAATATGAAAACTTGGATTATAATGGGACAGTTTAATAGAAGGGGACATACGTAAACAATGGATCAGTATACGCGATAATATTGAGACCGCAACACAAACAGTATTTCCTCGATATTACTTCACTGAGACAGTATCAGCAAATCACAGTTTTCACATATTTGCTGACGCAAGTACAAAGGCATATGGTGCGGTAGGATATATATGTAACGTACACGAGACAGCACTTGTAATGGCAAAGTCACAAGTATCACCATTAAAGAAAATTACACTCCCACAACTTGAGTTAATGTCAGCCGTAATCGGAGCACGCTTAACTAAACACCTTCAATCAACGTTGGAGTGCAAAAACATCACTTTTTGGTCGGATAGCCAGATCGTTTTTAACTAGCTTAAGTCAACAAAGACATTAAAAAGTTTCATACAAAATCGCGTGAATGAAATAAACGAATTGACAAAATCATGGGAATGGAAGTATTGTCCCTACAAGCGATAACCCAGCTGATCTAGTAACACGAAGGATAACAACCGAGCAATACACAAACAACACATTATGGATACAAGGTCCGCATTGGTTAACAGACAGTTCAACTTACCCAAAATCAACATCAATCGACACGTCTTTATCCGTTTTGTTAACAGAAAATGACAATACATGTATTAGCTAACCAAAGGACGATTCGATTTGTCAACTTGGAATTTACTTTATCATTTATATTGAACGTTATTTGTCGTACCAGAAACTGTTACGTATCACGTCATATGTACTACGGTTTATAGAAAACTGTAAAATTGAAAAGAGTTTAAGGACATTAGAACATTTAAAACCAAGTGGTGTATCCAAATCTGTGGAGGTATGGATTCGAAATTGTCAGGAGACGGCTTTTGCTACGGAATATAACGCATTGAAGTATAACAGTAAAACAGGGAACAGTTTATTAAGAATCAGACAATTAAGATTATTTCTTGACGACAGGAACATCATCAGATGTTGAGGAAGAATCAAGAATCGCCCTTATCGGAGTCCACAATTTTCCGTATATCTTACCTATCGATCATACAATTTCTAAACTTATTGTATTAGATGCCCATGAAAGAATTTGTCATTCCGGAGTAAATGCCACAATCGTGCATTTGAGACAAAGTTTTTGGAAAACCTGCAATCTGACAGTTTGTTCGAAAAACACTCGGGAAATGTGTTACTTGTAGAAAGGTGGTTGGACAACCATATGCAGCACCGTATCTACTACCATTGCTTTAGATTTGTCTACAAGAAGCTGACCCTTTTACAGCTACAGGGATAGATTTCACAGGCGCATTACAAGTAAAAGATAACGATAATGTCATAAAGAAAGTCTATATATGTTTATTCACTTGCGCCTCTACGAGAGCGATACATCTTGAAGTCGTTAAAAATTTATCAGTAGAAACTTTTTTACAAGCTTTTCATCGCTTTTTAAAAAGCAGAAAATCTTTACCGAAAGTAGTTATGACCGACAATGGTTCTACTTTTGTATCCGCTTCAGAAGACATAAAACAACTTCGTAATTCAAAAAAAAGTTAAAAGAGACATTATCAGCACAAGGAATCGACTGGTTTTTCATCCCTAAACGTGCTCCTCGGTTTTGTGGATGGTGTGAATAGTTATCAAAGGTACCAGGATTATAATTTAGTACGCCAGACGCGCGTTTCGTCTACATAAGTGTGAGCATCTTTTTGGAATGACGAAAACGAATTTGAAAAAAGTTCTACGAAAATCACTTGTAAATTTAGAGACTCTTCAGGCAATCGTTGCAGAGATAGAGTCCGTCTTAAATGATCGACCCTTAATAGTCCAGTCAATCTAGCATAAATTTGACCCAAACCTTAAAGTAATTGCAACAGAAGATATTTAAGTTTTAATCCTTAGCATTTTACCCCAAATATACACAGAAAAAAGTCCCATAAAATCTTACTTGAGGAAGACTTAAGATCACGATTTAAAATTCCTATGGAAATATGCATTATTAGAGAGATAACTCTGTAAAAAAGGCAGAAATATCAATAAAAAATTGATAATAAATTATAACTTTACCGCTTCTATTCAACAGAATATATTGATTCTTGATATTTTAGCCTTCTTTAGGTTATAACAAATCACTCTTAAGGGGTTTTCATATCTTTTATCAAGCTTCAATCTAGATTTCTTAATTCATTAGTTGACCATTTATTGAATTTTTCAACATGTCAGGGTAAAGAATCTCAAATTTAATAAAAATAATTAAGTATATATTCTTCTTTTTGTCGTTTAAAGTTTCTTTAAACAAGGTAGATGCTGAACAAATATAATATACAAATATAAACAATACCAGATTTTCACATTATTTTTTTCAAAATGGTCACGAAGCCACAAATTTGCAATTTCTTTAATGAAAAATGCACCAAAAAAAATAAAAATACCCATAACACTTCGGTTTTGTACATTTCATGAGCAGAAGATTATATAATATAGTCAAATACAAACTTATAACCACATCAAAGTATCATACTTTACATAAATTTTAAGAAAATCAACCAAAAACTGACAAAAAAAAAATGACTCATTTTTGCAGGGTTGTCTCCCCTTCCAATGTTAATTTCCATAGGAAATTAAAAATGCTGATTTTGAGTTTTCCTCAAGTTAGATTTCTTGGGACTTTTTTCTGTGTATAGTTAGGGCATTATGCTATAGATTAGAACTAGAACATTTTCTGTTGCAATTAGTTTGAGGTTAAAACTTAGTTTGTCCGGACTATAACATATGTGTCTTCAGACCCGGAGGATCTTCAACCATTTACTCCAGCTCATCTTCTTTCTGGGCGTAGGATAGATACATTACCGTACATGGATACTCGTGAAATTGGCATGCTTAATGAGACATTTATGAACA
The DNA here is from genome assembly GCA_017311375.1 of Mytilus coruscus. Lineage (NCBI taxonomy): Eukaryota > Metazoa > Mollusca > Bivalvia > Mytilida > Mytilidae > Mytilus > Mytilus coruscus. Next base: position 87,125,091 of record CM029602.1, read on the forward strand.
AAACAAAAAAAAAATACAACGTGTTGAAAGACAATCCTTACTCTTACAACAATTCTGAAACCGATGGAAAACAGAATGTTGGATGACATTGTGTGAATTTCACAAGAAAACAGGAAACCATTCTACGATAATCAGAATAGGCGATATTGTTCAGATTCATGATGAAACCCGAAGAATAATGTGGAAAACTGGGATTGTTGAAAACCTAACTAAAGGAAATGATGCACTCGTTCGTTCCGCTATTATTCGAACCAAAACTGGAACCACATCACTTACCATCGTCAAGTTATATACTCTTGAACTTTGTACGGACATCGAAACATCAAAGCACGAAGAAGCTCGACTGAAGGAGGAACCAAGTGCGACAACAAGCCGGATATTGCCAAACCGAGAAGCAGCCAGAAGAGCCAGGGAAAATATTAAAACATGAACTAAATAATGCGTAACCAATGAAGTGTTCTTAATTATTATGGACTTTTACGAATATGTTTGATATTACTTGACTAAGTGCAAAAACCGAGTTTTGAATTTGAGAGACTGATTTTATTCCATTTTTACTTTTATTGTATTTTAATTTTAATATTTACTTTTGGTGGCCAGGAGAATGTTGAGAATACCATGGGAGTTAAGACGTTGCGTTTTACCGATTTGTATCTAGGGTTGACGTCAGTGTGCGACGTAGCCTTAGCACCTCCGATATATATGAAGTAAACGTTAAAGTCTATGGTTGTGTTGTTTCTGTATAACATTAGCAGAAGAAGCACCGACACCTATATATTCATACCCCGTGACACCCTCATTATTTTTCTCTAGAATCCATTGAATAGGCCGACCCCCTGTTTTTCCCCATTTTTTTCAAGTTTCAAACCCTAGTTTCAGATTTTTGAACAAAGCGCCACTTGAAACCTTGCGCAAACGATGCGCCTGTTTCTCCTCTACAAGACCTATATAGCCATACTCCGTGACATCCCTCATTATTTTTCTCTAGAATCCATTGAATAGGCCGACCCCCCTGTTTTCCCCCAATTTTTTTCAAATTTCGAACCCTAGTTTCAGATTTTTGAACATAGCGCCACTTGAAACCTTGCGCAAACGATGCGCCTGTTTCTTTTCTTCAAGACCTATATAGTCATACCCCGTGACACCCCTCATTATTTTTCTCTAGAAGCCCTGGAATAGGCCGACCCCCTGTTTTTTACCATTTTTTTCAAATATTGAACTCTAGTTTCAGATTTTTGAACATAGCGCCCTTCGATACCTTGCGCAAAAGAAGCGCCTGTTTCTCCTCTACAAGACCTATATAGTCATACCCCGTGACACCCCTCATTATTTTTCTCTAGCAGCCCTGGAATAGGCCCACTCCCCCCTGTTTTTTACCATTTTTTTCAAATTTTGTGCTCTAGTTTCAGATTTTTGAACACAGCGCCCTTTGATACTTTGCGCAAAAGAAGCCCATGTTTCTCCTCTTCAAGACGTATATAGTCATACCCCGTAACCCCCCCCCCCCCCCACATTATTTTTCTCTAGAAGCCCTGGAATAGGCCGACCCCCCTGTTTTTTACCATTTTTTTTTCAAATTTTCAACTCTAGTTTCAGATTTTTGAACATAGCGCCCTTCGATACCTTGCGCAAAAGAAGCGCCTGTTTCTCCTCTACAAGACCTATCACCCCTGTTTTTACCATTTTTTCAAATTTTGTGCTCTAGTTTCAGATTTTTGAACATAGCGCCCTTCGATACCTTGCGCAAAAGAAGCGCCTGTTTCTCCTCTACAAGACCTATATAGTCATACCCTGTGACACCCTCATTATTTTTCTCTAGAAGCCCTGGAATAGGCCCCTCCCCTGTTTTTACCATTTTTTCAAATTTTGTGCTCTAGTTTCAGATTTTGAACACAGCGCCCTTTGATACCTTGCGCAAAAGAAGCCCATGTTTCTCCTCTTCAAGACGTATATAGTCATACCCCGTAACCCCCACACATTATTTTTCTCTAGAAGCCCTGGAATAGGCCGACCCCCCTGTTTTTTACCATTTTTTTCAAATTTTCAACTCTAGTTTCAGATTTTTGAACATAGCGCCCTTCGATACCTTGCGCAAAAGAAGCGCCTGTTTCTCCTCTACAAGACCTATATAGTCATACCCCGTGACACCTCTCATTATTTTTCTCTAGAAGCCCTGGAATAGGCCCACCCCCCTGTTTTTTACCATTTTTTTTCAAATTTTGTGCTCTAGTTTCAGATTTTTTAACATAGCGCCATTTGATACCTTGCGCAAAAGAAGCGCCTAATTCTCCTCTTCAAGACGTTTATAGTCATACCCCGTGACACCCCTCATTATTTTTCTCTAGAAGCCCTGGAATAGGCCCACCCCCCTGTTTTTTACCATTTTTTTTCAAATTTTGTGCTCTAGTTTCAGATTTTTGAACATAGCGCCCTTTGATACCTTGCGCAATAGAAGTGCCTATTTCTCCTCTTCAAGACGTATATAGTCATACCCCGTGACACCCCTCATTATTTTTCTCTAGAAGTGCTGGAATCGGCCGACCCCCTGTTTTTTACCATTTTTTTTCAGATTTTGAACTCTAGTTTCAGATTTTTGAACATAGCGCCCTTCAATACCTTGCGCAAAAGAAGCGCCTGTTTCTCCTCTACAAGACCTATATAGTCATACCCGTGACACCCTCATTATTTTCTCTAGAAGCCCTGGAATAGGCCCACCCCTGTTTTTACCATTTTTTCAAATTTTGTGCTCTAGTTTCAGATTTTTGAACATAGCGCCCTTTGATACCTTGCGCAATAGAAGTGCCTATTTCTCCTCTTCAAGACGTATATAGTCATACCCCGTGACACCCTCATTATTTTTCTCTAGAAGTGCTGGAATCGGCCGACCCCCTGTTTTTTACCATTTTTTTTCAGATTTTGAACTCTAGTTTCAGATTTTTGAACATAGCGCCCTCCGATACCTTGCGCAAAAGAAGCGCCTGTTTCTCCTCTACAAGACCTATCACCCCCCTGTTTTTTACCATTTTTTTCAAATTTTGTGCTCTAGTTTCAGATTTTTGAACATAGCGCCCTTCGATACCTTGCGCAAAAGAAGCGCCTGTTTCTCCTCTACAAGACCTATATAGTCATACCCTGTGACACCCCTCATTATTTTTCTCTAGAAGCCCTGGAATAGGCCCCCTCCCCCCTGTTTTTTACCATTTTTTTCAAATTTTGTGCTCTAGTTTCAGATTTTTGAACACAGCGCCCTTTGATACCTTGCGCAAAAGAAGCCCATGTTTCTCCTCTTCAAGACGTATATAGTCATACCCCGTAACCCCCACACATTATTTTTCTCTAGAAGCCCTGGAATAGGCCGACCCCCTGTTTTTACCATTTTTTCAAATTTTCAACTCTAGTTTCAGATTTTTGAACATAGCGCCCTTCGATACCTTGCGCAAAAGAAGCGCCTGTTTCTCCTCTACAAGACCTATATAGTCATACCCGTGACACCTCTCATTATTTTTCTCTAGAAGCCCTGGAATAGGCCGACCCCTGTTTTTACCATTTTTTTCAAATTTTGTGCTCTAGTTTCAGATTTTTAACATAGCGCCATTTGATACCTTGCGCAAAAGAAGCGCCTAATTCTCCTCTTCAAGACGTTTATAGTCATACCCGTGACACCCTTCATTATTTTTCTCTAGAAGCCCTGGAATAGGCCCACCCCTGTTTTTACCATTTTTTCAAATTTTGTGCTCTAGTTTCAGATTTTGAACATAGCGCCCTTTGATACCTTGCGCAATAGAAGTGCCTATTTCTCCTCTTCAAGACGTATATAGTCATACCCGTGACACCCTCATTATTTTTCTCTAGAAGTGCTGGAATCGGCCGACCCTCTGTTTTTACCATTTTTTTCAGATTTTGAACTCTAGTTTCAGATTTTGAACATAGAGCCCTTCAATACCTTGCGCAAAAGAAGCGCCTGTTTCTCCTCTACAAGACCTATATAGTCATACCCCGTGACACCCCTCATTATTTTTCTCTAGAAGCCCTGGAATAGGCCCACTCCCCCCTGTTTTTTACCATTTTTTTCAAATTTTGTGCTCTAGTTTCAGATTTTTGAACATAGCGCCCTTTGATACCTTGCGCAAAAGAAGCGCCTGTTTCTCCTCTCCAAGACGTATATAGTCATACCCCGTGACACCCCTCATTATTTTTCTCTAGAAGCCCTGGAATAGGCCAACCCCATTTCTGCAAATGTGTATGTTAGTTTAATTAAACAATGACATCAAAGGTGCTATATTTTACAGTGTAGGACTACTTTTACATACGTTCTAAATTGAAGTGGGTGCATTGGTGGTCCTACACCTACAAATTATCCGTTGATAGATGCAGAGTTACTTTGGTACTGAATATTAGCCTAAAAAGAGATGTGACTTGTTTTATCAATGGATGGGATAAAAACCATTTTAAAATTGAGTTGAAATTGCAATATTTGGACGGATTTTCTGCCTTTTTAAATATTTTTTGATTTAACGGCCGTTGTTGTCTTATTCTTTTTTTTTTTTGGTTTCTCGATATATCGCCTTATTGTTCGCTGGCTTATTGTTCGCTAGTTATTGTTCGCTAGCTTCAGCCTGGTCATGAGGTAGACCAATCGCCGTAGACATCATGTTCACCATGTTTGACTGACATATACTAACCCCTTACCAAGATTCTCATAACTATTCTCCAACCAATACGCAGCAGCCTATGAATGGACCCTTCGAAATATTATATCGACGTGTGCACAAACAGTTACTTTGATCATTAACTATGAGAACCAAGGTCAAGTGGTTTCATAGACAAAAGATAGTTAGCATCCTTACTTTGCTGTATATTTTTTTATTTATTTATTTATTTATTTTTTTTTTTTTCAATTTATATTATCTCTTACTGGATATCTAGTAGTACATGCATTAATATCAAACCATAAGTTCTGGTCTCTTATCTGGCACAAACATAATTCACCAGGTTATTACCAATTCCACCTCTACCCCTCTGATTGGTCAGTGTGGTTTTTCCGCGCTATACCTGTTCAGTGGGGCTTCAGCCTACTCGCAGCCTTAGTCAGTGTGGTTTTTCCGCGCTACACTATACTGCCAGTTCTCCGCATTAGAGTATACCCCTATTGGTCAGTGTGGTTTTTCCGCGCTATACCAAACACTATATATATACACACATCGTTCAAAAATAGCAGGGTGAATTGCTGCGGTGCCGGTTGAGACACATGTGACTTTTATTGTGGATATTCTTTCAGTCCAGGTTTATTCTAACATTCAGTAAATCCCTTGTGGCAACAGCTAAACAACATGGATAGATCAATGGAGACAAGAACTTACAAAAGGGCTCTACCAACAGGCAACTTACTGCAAGTTAACCAGACAACTAAGAGTAATAGAAATTATGCTATCAACCGAAATAAGGCTCTGGAGACAAAAAATGCGAAATGATACTACCAACACTTAACTTTTGAGATGAAAGCTGGTAAAAACTTTGTAGTAGAATTTAGTACAGCAGCATATGAACTCGCACAATCGAGAATCTTAACACTACTACAATCGACGGATATCTCTACCAACTATACTGTACTCGAGCAACATGGTGTGGAACTGTCAAATCTCAAGATTGATCTTGAAAATCTGATTAAAAGTATACAATCTGGAATAATTCATCTTCAAATGTATCAGCTCATGTGCCAGTATCAGTGACGAATAACATTATCATCCCCACTGGTGTAAACAAAGCCAATAAAGAAATTCATACAGTTCATAAGCTTCAACGGGACCAGACCGATCTCCCTCTATATATAGAATCTGTTCAGAATGAAATTTCAAAGCTGCAATTGACTCAAAAACCATCCAACAGCATCCAAAATATCACAAAAGCCTTACTTACAGCCTCAAACAAAGCAGTACCAACCAAACCCATTAAACTGAAAGGTCCAAAATGGAAGGCATCACCTAGAGTCAAAAAACATCTAAAAAATTGCAAACAGCTATACTCAAAATGGAAATTTGAAGGCAAACAACCAGACCACCCTTTCAGGAAACAACTAAAAGCAGAAAAGAAAAATCTCCGCAGTCAGCAAAGAAAGGAACATGCTGAAGATAGATTGAATTTATACCAGCAAATTATGGATAATCCATCCACAGACTTATTCTACAAATTAATCAATAGGAATAGATCCAAACCTAGAACAAATTCAACAGGTATAGACATAGAGGGTGAATTAGAATTCAATTCTACTATACAGAGAAAGGCATTCTTAAAGTACTATGAAGATCTCAGTATCCCAAAAGAATCAAAATTTGATAACTCATATTTGGAACTATGCCAATTAAGGCAGCGACTCGTGGAAGAAGTTCTATATAACCAACAAACAAATATAGAACCATACAAATAAGATGACATCTCCAAAGCTATAGACAACCTAAACACTGGCAAATCCCCAGATGAGTATACGGCTTATGTGTAGAACATCTAAAACTTGCTAAAGAAACAGTCACACCGACGCTCACAAATATATTTAATAATATACTCATTAATAGAGCAGTCCCAACTGAATTCAAGTCTGGAATTCTAACTCCAGTACTTAAAAAGGAAAAAAATCAATGTTAGTATCCAGCTATAGAGGAATTACTGTAACCCCTGTAATCTCTAAACTCCATGAACTGTGTATTCTTGGCAAACTCAATATTACTCCTAACACTGATCTACAATTTGGATTTACAGAAGGGCTATGTCCACTAATTGCTAGTCTCATTATATCAGAGTGCAAATGTGAACGGAAAAACAACTCTCTCTATCTGGCTACTGTTGATGTCCAATCTGCCTTTGATGTAGTCCAGCATCTGATACTCCACGACAAAACGCTAGATAAGAATATACACCCAGATCTATGGCTTGTCATCAAAGATCTATACTCTGTGGCCTTACATCTAAAGTCAAATGGCAAGGAGAACTTAGCGACAGCTTCAATATGCTCCAAGGAGTCAGGCATGGTGGAATATTGTCAACCCATCTTTATAAGATATTTGTAGAGGATCTCCTAGTAGAATTAGAGAAAAATGCAAGAGGATTTAGTCTTGGAAATATATACTGTGGAACGCCTACCTGTGCTGACGACATCGCCCTGATAAGCTCTAACCCAGCAGAACTACAAATAATGCTAAACACCATTGGAAGATATGCAAATCAACACCATTACAATATCCATCCAACAAAATCGAAAGTCATCTGTTACGGATCTGCAAAGAATCACAGCAAAAAAACCTGGAACTTATCAGAAAATATAATTGAACTCTCAAATGAAACTACCCATTTAGGCCTAAAAAGATCAAGTAAAAAAGAAGATGAAATAAATATAGAAGACCGTGTAAAATCTGCTCGAAGAACAAAATATGCCCTTATGAATTCAGGACTTCATGGTTCAAATGGACTAAGCCCTAAAATCTCCTACACAATATATAGAACATATGTGCTACCAAGACTACTATATGGCCTTGAAATCCTTTCTCTAACAAAAACTCAGATTCAGATTTTGGAGAGGTTCCATATTGGTACACTGCGTGCAATACAAGCTCTTGCCACGAGGACAGCAAAACCGGCGGTATACTTACTTCTTGGAGTTCTCCCTGTAGAAGCAGAAATTCACAAGAGGAAATTAACATTTCTACAGAAATCATTAACAGACAAATTACAGTGAACTTTGACAACAACAATAGCTTCTTCTTTCAAACTGCCTTATTACTATCAAAATACAATCTACCGGACATTTTTGACAAAAACACTCCAATTCCATCAAAACTATCTTGGAAGAAATTAGTAAAAACAGAAATCTCATCCTTCTGGACCCTCAGACTCAAAGAGGAAGCTCTCCAAATGTCATCTTTAAAATTTCTGAACCTCAACTTTGGCATTGCAGAATCAACCCATCCTGTATGGGACTCAGTAGGTCAAAATATGATAGAAATTCGAAAAGCCACTACTAAAGTAAGGATGCTGACGGGGACCTACATGGTGCAAGCCGACAAACACACGTTCAGCCAATATACAATTGACCCCACATGCCTGCTATGCCACAGGGAAATAGAAGATATCTTACATGTCCTGTTCTAGGCAGTGAGAGAAAAGAATACTTCACTCCTATTAAACAACTTGTGACTGAAAACTTTCCTCCTGGAACATGGAAACTGCTGTTTAACAATAAACTAGCAGTTACGCAACTTGTACTGGACTGTACAAAATATATCAAACAACTTGGATTCAAAGAAGAGTTAATTCTTAAACTGGAAACGCTTACAAGACACTTCTGTTTCAAGCTACATTACCAAAGATTATCTCTTCTAAAAAAGCTAGACGGCTGACAATTGTCATTAAGAATTGGATGGTGAAACATAGACAATGGAAAAGTGAAATATTAGATAAATTTCTGAACTATAATGAATGTTACTGTATATATCGTTCCAATTATTTTGTAACAAGTACTTTATTTTTATATAATTTTAAGAAAGCTATCTGCTGGTAAAATGAATAATTATTTGGGTTATATGACCTTCTGTAGATTGGTTTTATCATTTTATGTATATCATTGTATATTTTAACTACTATGATTTTTTACATTTCACTGTCAATGTATAGCGCACCACCATTGGATTTTACCTTGATGTAATATAGTTTATCCCTGATTCTTCCCACTATTGAATACTTTAATATTACCCGGATTTTGGAAAAAAGTTTGTTTCTAACCAGGAAAACCTATATAATGACAGTTTTGGAGCAAAAATAATTTGTTTTGTTTTGACCCTGAGAAAAAAATTTGTTTGTTTCACCCTCAGCTGCCACTATATATAATGCTAAAATTGAAAGAAAAAAATTGTTTTCGACTTGTCGCCAAAAAAATAGATTGTTTTTCGCCACAGGCGAAAAAAAAAGTTAGTCCGGAAAAAAAATCCATAGCCCCCCCAGAAAATCAAATGGTTGCTGCCTTAGTTCCTTCATATGAAACTAATCAGATGTGGTCACATGGATGTGATTTAATTACCAGTGAGACAACATTTCACTAAAGAAGAAAGGACAATGACGTGATCAACTACAGATCACTTCATGGCCTTCAATAATGACAAAAACCCACTTTGTCAATAAAGCTATATATAGGAAAGGCCAGGATGTGAAACAATTAAGACAACAAGCATTCTGAGAGTATTGCATGGCAATACCTAGTCCCCTACCGGTTAAAAATTCATTGTACTAGAACAATATGCTAACTTGATCTATAACTTGTCATGGTGTAAACTATATAACAAATATCAAGTCAATATTTTCAAGAATGACGAAAAATGTGTGGAAAACTTATTATTCGAGTGAATTTTCAGTCCAAGGACCATAACTCTGCACAAAATCATCAGAACGGAAATTCAAACTTATCTGTAGCTTTTCATGATAAAACTATATACCAATTATCAAATTCGTATCAATTATCAAATCCATATCTTTAAGTGACGAAAAAAAGTGAGGAAAACTGAGTATTTGAGTGAATTTTCTAAGTCCAAACACCATAACTCTGCACAAAATCATCAGACCGGAACAAAATTCGAACTTGATCTGAAACTTGTCATGATAAAACTATATACCAATTATCAAATCCATACCTTCAAGTGACGAAAAAAAGTTAGGAAAACTGATTATTTGAGTGAACTTTCTAAGTCCAAGGACCATAACTCTGCACAAAATCATCAGACCGGAACAAAATTTGAACTTGGTCTGTAACTTGTCATGATAAAACTATATACCAATTATTAAATCAATATCTTCAAGCATGATGAAAAAAAGTGGGGAAAACTGATTTGCTGGACTGACGGATGGACAGACAGACGGACGGAATGCAAACCTAAAGTCCCCTTCGACTTCCTGGGTAGGGGAATTATAAACAAACAGCCGGATTTATTCTTTAAACAATAAACTTCCAATTGTTGGGAACCACAATTACGTTCTCTTTTCCTCAAATATGACCTATCGAATAAGACTTGTCACCGGGTTTGTACTTGCATGAGCAACAAAACAGGTGCCACATGTGGGGCAGGATCTGCTTACCCTTCCACAGCACCTGAGATCATCCCTGGTTTTTGGTGGGGTTCATATTGCTCAGTCTGCTTTTCTATATTGTGTTTTGTATACTGATGTTTGTCTTTTTTGGTTTTGGTTTTTGCCATGGCATTGTCAGTTTGTTTTCAACTAATGAGTTTGATTGTCTCTTTGGTATCTCGTCTCTCTTCTAAAAACTGTTATGACATAGAGCAGCCACTTACAACCATTGGATTACAGGTTTCTGACATCGTGAATGTGGCGTGTTTAACAGGTTTGTAAGCCTAACCCGAGACAGTGGTTAACATTTTATCAGATGCCAGAACACATCCAGGGATAGAAATAAGATGTGGTATGAGTGCCAATTAGACAACTCTCCATTCAAGTCACAATGTGTAAAAATTCGTAAGGGTTCCATGGAACCCAGTGTCTCGCCTACTTTTGCTGTTAATCGCAGGCTCAACAAAAATGAGGAAAAAAATTAATAAAAATATTCCTCTCTATACTATCTTTTGATTGTAAGTAGCTTCTGTCCAAGTTTGGTAAAAATCCAGGATAGTTTATGAATCTAATAAATGTTTTAAAAACTTAAACTGCAGACTGTATGTAATGTTAACTGGAAGAAAAACTAAGTCCATTTATAAGTAAAATACGGAAAAAATGGAACAAAATTTTAACAAAATTTCCTTCTAGATACTAGCTTTTAATCATAAACAAGCTTCTGTCCAAGTTTGGTACAAATCCAAGATAGTTTAAGAAAGTTGTTAAAATTTAAAAACTTTAACCACAGAATGAATGTAATGTTAACTGGCAGAAAAACAGTCCATTTATAAGTAAAATACTAAAAAAATGATTTTTTTTTACAAAATTTACTTCTGGATACTATCTTATGATCATGAACAAGCTTCTTTCCAAGTTTGGTAGAAATCCAGAATAGTTTAAGAAAGTTATTAAAATTTCAAAAACTTTAACCACAGAGTGAATATTTGTGGACGCCGCCGCCGCCGCCGATGACGACAGAATGTAGGATCGCTATGTCTCGCTTTTTCGACAAAAGTCAAAGGCTCGACAAAAAGTAAACAATTATAGGTCAAAGTACGGCCTTCAACACAGAGCCTTGGCATACAATGGGCCTGATTCTTTAAAGTTTTACTGTGATTTTAATAACCACCATAATAGGTCTGAGCTAAGCAAAGTTTGCTGATGGCGGAAAACAGACAACAAATGCCAAGTTATAACAATAGTTCTTACCAAGCTTAATGGATTAATGCACAGATGGAATAAATAAATAAACAAGCATTCTGTGAGTATTGCATGGCAATACATAGTCCCCTACCGGTTAAAAAATCATTGCATTGCAACAAAATTCTAACTTGATCTATAACTTGTCATGGTGTAAACTATATAACAAATATCAACTCAATATCTTCAAGCACGACAAAAAAAAAGTTGAAAAATGATTATTTACATGAATTTTTTAAGTCCAAGGACCATAACTCTGCACAAAATCATTAGACCGAAACAAAATTCGAACTTGCTCTGTAACTTGTCATGATAAAAATATATACTAATTTTCAAATCAATATCTTCAAGCATGACGAAAAAAAGTGCGGAAAACTTATTATTTGAGTGAATTTTCTAAGTCCAAGGACCATAACTCTGCACAAAATCATCAGACTGGAACAAAATTTGAACTTGATCTGTAACTTGTCCATGAAGAAAAAAAGTGTGGAAAACTGATTTGCCAGACTGACGGATGGACAGATGGACGGAGTGCAAACCTAAAGTCCCCTTCGACTTCGTCGGTAGGGGACTAATACATGTAAATAACTATATTGAGTAAAACAAATTTAGCAACAAATATTTTTTAATTTTATTTTTCAAGAATAAATTATATTTCTAAGCATATCAATTAATAACTTATTGTTACTAAGAAAATAAACCAAACATTGCAATTTTTATATCACAAAAACCTAGTTATAAAAAAAAAAATTCTGCAACTTTAGGAAATTTTAATTTAAACTTTTTAATTAAAATATATGTTGCTAAACCTTTACTCAGTATAGGTGGTCATGTAATAATTCACAGCAACTAAAGATTCTGATTAAGATTTATTATTAGCTTTATCAAGTTTCTTTTAAGAATTGCAGGTTTAAGATATTATACTAATTTTACAATACATTGTACACCTTATTTAGATTTATAAGTACAACAATGAAATAGTATATATACTATCTGTTATTATTGGTCACATGACCAGTTCATTATGATTGAGAAAAATATTCATAGATATTTTCTGAAAATAATTTTTAACATGGTTTCTTCAAGTTTTCTCAATTGACAAACATGATTGATAGCTATTTGAATAAAATATTTAGCTGTGCAAAAACCTTTGAATGACAAAAATGCAGAAGCTCTTGAAAAAAACCTAAATTTTTAAAATCAAACTTTTTTCTGTTTCAAATTATTTTAGGAGGCAAACCATATATATATATATTTTATGAGGCAAATCTCATTATAATTGTTAACAACATGATCATAAAAAAATAGTTAAACAAGGGGCATAAATAATAAGAGTAATACAAATAGTAAAAGACCTGAAAAAAATATTTCTATAGGCAAAAGGGCAATATTCCAAAAACAGAACATGTATATGGAGCAATTATCATGGATATATTTTTTCAAAATCTTTTCAAGGGGGACACAACTCCAGTACCCTGATTGACCATTTGTATAACAACACAGTGGTTTTTATAGTACATCAGGAATGTAAACTTCATGAACATAAAGTGATGATATTACTTGTACAAACCAAACAATCTCTTGAAGCTTTGATAGTGTGACAACCATATTATTCTAAAATTTGGCCTAAAAACTAATGTAAAACAGATTGAATACATAAAACAATGTGGGTTAACTGTTTTCCATACACAGCAGGGTAACACAATTTATTTCCCTTTGACCCATGACCTTAGACAATGTCCTCCACCACCATCACCTAGAGAAGGGAAGTCTGATGCACTACCATGTATAGATGTGTGTTCAGTGTAATCTGATGAAAGGAGCACCTGTCGACATGTTGGACATGTCTGAAAGTTTGATGTTTGTTTCCATGGAGCATCACCACTCTTACCAGAAATTCTGATCACATGACCACTTTTGTTTTTCTCCTGAATAGATTTGTAGGTGGTTAAAAGTTCTTGTTGTTTGTTTATGTCTGGTAGGAGGACTAGAAGTTCAGGGAAAATAATGTCAAAATTCTCCTTCCCTATCAACTTTTCACATTGTTTGTAATATTCAGCAGCATCTGTTGTTCCTTGCCGGAATGAAGCAGACACAGTTTTAAACTGATCAAAATTTTCCTTGTCCTCTCCTAAATGTAACATAATATCGGCAATCAGTTTCTGATTTCTTACTTTAGAATTCTCTGGAGCCACATAATCAAAGTTGCTCATTTCCGTCATCATTGGCATGATATTTTTCAATGTAAAAGTGCATGACTTTTCTTCAGATGTCAAATGACCATTCTTTTGTGAGGATGTAGGCATAGCAAAACCAGGAGGAGGTCTCTTAGAGGAAGAGACGTTATCAAATCCTGGTGGCTTTGCTGCTGACACACTGCTGTTTGATGGCAGAGGTTTAGCGAATCCCGGTGGTGGTGCTTTGGACTGGTTACTCGATCCAAGTGTTGGAAAATCATCCAATTTAAGATTTTTATCATTCTGTTTTGGTACAAACCTTGGCTTGCTCTCAACAAAGGGCTTTATTTCAGTTTCGTTACTCAGTATTGAAAATTTATTGTTATCTTCAGGAATATCTGCAGTTTTGACTTTCTTGTCAACTATTTTGAAATTTTCAGGACTTGCTGACCTATCAGTTTCTACTTTTCTGACAACCTTTGGGCTTTCAACTTTGGCTGGTTCCCTGTTTGTAACTCCTTTAGTACTCAATAGACTACTAGCAATACTATCTAAACTGGAACCACCTTTAGACTTTGTATCATTATTAATATCATTATCCGATGACTTAGATTTGTCTTTTTTCTTCTTCTTCTTTTTAGTATCACTAGTATTAGTCTTTTTATCATCAGTTAGAATAGGTTGTGATTGTTTTGTTACATTTTCAATACTATATTCAAAGTCATTATCGGCATCAAACCAGTCAATAGTTTGCTTTTCTTGTATAGGCTTATTCTTCCCTTTGACAGATTTTTGTAACCAGTTCATATTTGATGCAGATGTTGAAGCAGGCTGTCCTCCTAAAGATGGAAAGTCTTTTTCATCTTGGAATGTCTTATTAGATAATTTTGTTTTGTTTTTTGACAACTTTTGGTTATTAGCGGAGACATTCATTGTAATTTGTACAGGCATGGCAGCAGCTTGTTTTGTTTCTTTAGGGGTTTGTTTAGGAACCCACTTTGCTGAACCTAAAGCACTGCTAATACTGGATGATTTAGTGGGCAGTCCGGGAAAATCATCCACCACCGGTCCTTTAGATGTTGTATTAGTAAACTTAGATACAGGTTTTGATACAGATTTAGAAACAGGTTGTGATTTAATAATAGGTTGCGGTTTAGATATTTCAACAGTTACAGGTTTCTTTTCTAATGTCTCAGCAGTTTTATCTTTGGTAGATGGTTCTCCAGACAAGGAGGGAAATTCTTCTGATATAAGTCTACCATACTGTACAGATCTTTTGTTTTTCAGTGCTATTTGTTGTGCCATAGAGAAGTCTAATACTTCAGAGTCAGAATCCTTATGATCTGAATCATCAGGTGAGTCTACACGTAAATCATTGTTACCTAGAACAGGGAAGTTCTCAGCATTACGTAAAACTTTTTCTTCTTCTTCCTTTTCTGGTTGTTCTTCAACCTTTTCTTTTTCTTTCATGACATCTAAAGAAGCATGAATAGCTTTCTGTACATCTTCTTCACTGTTAAAAAGAAAGTAAAATCTAATTAAACCTTATTAAAATCTAAATGGAAGTAGAATTGTAAACACCACTGTTTTAAGATGCTGTCATATACTTACCATTTTCTCTGCTAATTAAGGTACCAGGTACATCTAGAGCAATCTCTGTGACTATCATGATATTTTGCATGCAACTAGAGAATTGTTGAGGTTTTATACTTTTTCAAGAAACATTTGGTTTAAAACTACTTAGTCAGTAGAGGTGTAAAGGTATATACTACATAAAAAATAGCCAAAAACTTTTATAACAGTCAGAGCTCTGACATAAACAAGTCAGAATAAAATGACTTCCATAGGTCAGATATAATTTGATGTAAGTGTTGTCTCCCTTCTTGCACTCAACAGAATATGACTTGTACAGGTCAGTTTATGTCAGACTGTAATTTATCATAAAATGACTTCCACAGGTCAGCTTTTGCACAAAATATTGTGACTTAATATCTTCATATTCTAATAAGATTTATGCCCCTTTTTAATGCATTTTGACTTAGAGAGGTCATTTTTGTTCTGACTTGAAGCAGTCATTACTACCACTTTGTTATCAATCTCCATAAAAATATGGTGATAACTAGTTTCGAATTAAAGAGTTTAAAAAGTGCGGCTCATCATACCTTATTCTTTCCAGAATCTAAACATAATATATTTATCTCATCACATTCAATCATTTCAAAATACAAACAAAACCAGGGAGAAAAATGGATCATACAATTTTCTGTCAATATCAAAAGATTTACAGAATACAATATTGGATACATTTACTAGTACCATGACAATACTTCAAATCTTCCAAGGAAAAACAAGACACTTATTCATGATAAGACTATGTTAATAAAAGATCTATTCTCATCCACTTTTAGGCAAATTTATCAAGAGCAAAACATTTATTATTTTAATATTTCAATTAAGGTAAATTATTACCGTAAATACTGTTGTGCAAACTGACTCAAACAAGTCACATTATGTTCTGACTTCAAAGAGTCAGTCAAAACTAAACTTATTTCAACTTTTAAGTCTAGTATTGTCATATTGATTTAAAATGTATGGGAAAGCCAGATAAAAGACATAGGAAATAAGGTCCCTAAAGTCACAATGAGGACTATAAAAAATTATTTAGTATATTCAATATTTAAATGTATTTTCTTTTAAACAGGTCAAATCATGTTTTGACTTAAAACAGTCAGTCCAAACTAAATTTATTGAAATTTTTAAAGTCGGGCACTGCCATATGATATTAAATGAATGTATGGGAACGTCAGATAAAAGATAGAAAATATATGTAAGATCCCCTAAATTAAATAACAATTTGACTTAATTGTTTCTAAAAAGTTATCAAATAATATATTCAAAAATGACAGATTCAGAAGCAGGGATTAAAGGAAGTACACATAGCTTTGATTGGAAATTTTGTTCTGCAAACAGACTTGAACAGGTCAAATCATGTTCTGACAAATTGACTTAAACAGGTCAAATGAGCATGCTCTGACAAATTGACTTAAACAGGTCAAATCATGTTCTGACTTAATTTATTGAAATTTTTAAGTCAGGCATTGCCATATGATGTTACTGTATGGAAAAGTCAGATAAAAGACACAGGAAATACATGCAAGATCCTCTAAGATAAATAACCATTGGACTTAATTGTTTCTAAAAACTTATCAATTAATAAATTCAACAGTGGCAGATTCAGAAGGGGGCTAATAGGAAGAACACCTAGCTTTGACTGGAAATTTTGTTCTGCAAACTGACTTGAACAGGTCAAATCATGTTCTGACTTAAAAGAGTCCGTCAAAAACTAAATGGCTTGCAACTGTAACAGTCGGGCATTGTCATTATTATGATGTGATTGTTAAAATGTATGGATACAACTAGGAAAAAAAATCACAAAAATTAAGTCACAATTATAAGAACTATATAAAAGTTAATTTGGTATATATTTGATATCTTAATATTTCATTGAGGTAAATCCTGTTGTGCAAACTGACTTGAACAAGTCACATTATGTTCTGACTTCAGAGAGTCAGTTTAATCAAAGAGCTGAAGAGCTCAGAGGGGAAAGACGGCCATTGTTTCTTTTTTTTTTTTTTGGGGATGTTTATCTTTTGATAGTCTTCATATAAAGAATGAAAAAAAGAACACCTAGAATATGTAGAAAGGTTGACAAATTTGAAATCAATTGTTGTGTAATGTAATTTTGTTTCCTTAGTTAAGGATTCAATTTGGACCAATGGAAGAGATCTGCATCTTCTAAATCAAAACATTTGATTAAAGTTGAAAGTTAATTATCTAAAATTCAACTGAACTCTATCATTTAACAACTACTACAATATTTTTTGAATGTATTTGGTATATTTAATATTCAAATGTATTTTGTTAACAAATTTCATCAAATTATCTTAAAATTTTATTCTATTTCTGTATTTTCATGACTTAACATATGGAACTTTTGGTTGTAAAAAATATTAAGAAGAAGAACACCTACATGTAGCTTTGATTGGAAATTTTGTTTTGCAAACTGACTCAAACAGGTCAAATCATGTACTGACTTAAAAGAGTCCATCAAAAACTAAACATGTAAATGGATATGCATAAAATCTGGTTCATAATTTTTGAAAAGATTGAGAGATTAATGAGTCTATATTTTGTTGTTCCGTCTCACAAATGTCACTATGTGACAAATTTCGGGAATTTTTGTCTCCTTTTGAATGATTCCTATATGTTGTATGGGTGCCATAACTATCACTACAACATGTACAAAGTCATCACATTCTAATGACTTGACCTATTACTGTATTTACTTATTTAACTACATGTATGTGATTGCAAGTGTATTATTAATTAACTAAATGTTTATTACTTATAACTACATTGTAAACCTCTATTAATCAATTATCTTTACTCTGGTTATTTATTATATAAGAAAACCTCTGCCTATTACTATATGACTGTAATCTAAACTCTGATTGTTAACATCCTGGATTGGATATCTGCATGACCATTAAACTCATGGTATGCCCATTTTATTTTAGGATATAAAAGTATTGTTTTTCAATATTACATTTTCAGACACATTGAATTGTGAAGACAACTTTCAATTTGACTTTAGAATTTAAAGAGTTTGTAAGCAAAATTTTGGGGAAATTTAATAATAACTAAGAATGTTTAAAATTAGTTAAGAAAAAAGCCGACATTATTAGTGTTAAAAAATGTTGACGAGAAAATACTTAGAAATTAAGACCAAATTTGGTGACTTTGTTGTCCTTCAAGAAGCCGTAATATAATCCATAATATTTTCACTGTTTTTAAATACATGTAAAAGTTGAAAGATAACTATCTATTTTAAATAGCTTTATTTCAAAACACTTATAACTTTGTAATTTATTTTATTCTTTTAATATATATTTTTATGGGAACATAATCTTGTCAGGGTTTCTTATGGTACTAAGCATGACAAGTGCATTCATATTCTAAAATACTCTAAACATTAAAAAAAAGTCAGTATCTTCAGATGATTCTGAGTCTTTCTATAAGTCAGAACATTCAGACTTTTATAAGTCAGAACATTCTGACTTCCAATGTTCTTCTCACTTCTGTAGAAACAAAGACTATCTATATTTCAAATAAGAGGTAAATGCTTCATGTGGCTAAGCATCTGGGGTAAGAATTATGAATGTGTAATTTCGTAGGAAAACATATATGCCATGTAATTAATAAGATGTGATGCATGTGAGAGGAAAATAATACTGAATAGACAATTCTGTTTGCTGAAACACTGATAAATATAATATGTAAAGGTGGTCTCTCAGCAGATTAAAATTATTGTAACAGGATGCTGTTACGAAGTCTCCCAAACAAAGCTCCCATAATTCGTCATTCCCATGGTCGCCTGACATTGGGCAAGTTCCAGTACAAATTGGTTTGGTCTAGTAAAGTGATATGCGTAAGTGACACCTAGGGATTGACCCTGCATGTCATTCAATTCTTCAAATGACGAACAGGAATATTATATGGTTTAGGGGTGGTGATCCAGACCATTTCAAAAAGGGGGGTGGGGGTGACCCCAATGGACTTCCCCTTTATTTCATTTGATTCGTTTTATTGTCCAATACAATAATATATAAGCTTTAGGGGTGGGGATCTCGACCGTTTACAAGTTTTCAAACAGGAAGGGGTGGGATGACCCACAGGGACTTCACCTATATTTCATTTGATTTGTTTTATTGTCCTATGCAAGAATATATATGGTTCAGGGGTGGGGATCTCAACCGTTTACAAGTTTTCAAACATAAGGGGGTGGGGTGACCCCCAGGGACTTCACCTTTATTTCATTTGATTTGTTTATATGTCCCATACAATAATATATATGGTTTAGGGGTGGGGATCTCGACTGTTTACAAGTTTTCAAACAGGAGGGGGTGGGGTGACCTACAGGGACTTCACCTATATTTCATTTGATTTGTTTTATTGTCCTGTGCAAGAATATATATGGTTAAGGGGTGGGGATCTCGACCATTTACAAGTTTTCAAACATCAGGGGTAGGGGTGACCCCCAGGGACTTCACCTTTATTTCATTTGATTCGTTTTAATGTCCCATACAATAATATATATGGTTTAGGGGTGGGGTGACCCCCCAGGGACTTCCCCTATATTTCATTTGGTTTGTTTTATTGTCCCATATAAGAATATATATGGTTTAGGGGTGGGGATCTCGACCGTTTACAAGTTTCAATCAGGAGGGGGTTGGGGTGACCCCCAGGGACTTCCCGTACATTTCATTTGATTTGTTAAATTGTCCCATACAAGAATATATATATGGGTTAGGGTGGGATCTCTACTGTTTACAAAATATAAGAACATTCGCAGATGGCAGGGGTGGGGTAAACTCAGAGACTAACCCGAATATTTCATTCAAATCATTTTGACATTATTAAAAGGAATATATATGGTTTAGGGTGGGATCTCAACCATTTACAAGATATAAGATCATTCTCAAATGACAAGGGTGGGCGACGATAGAGACTAGCCTGGTATATTTCATTCAAGTCAATAATACTTTACAGAGAGAAATACATTTGGTTTAGGGGTTGGGATCTCGACTGTTTACAAAATATAAGAACATTCTCAATTTGCAGGGTGTGTGGTTTATCCCCAGAGAGGAGCCCGGTATTTCATTCTAATCGATTTGACATTACAAACAGTCATATATATGGTTTGGGGGTGGGGATATCGACTGTTCACAAGATATAAGAACATTGTCAAATGACAGGGGATGGGGTGATCCCTGGAGACTTACCCTACATTTCATTTGATTTGTTTTATCATGTTCCATGTTCATAACTGAAAACCCGTTGTGTGAATCTCTTATTGTTCTTAAGTTATAATCATTTTAAAAATTAAAAAAAAAATGGGTTCTTTAGTTAAACCCCTCCCTTCCTTTTTCTTTTTATTAAAATTATTCTCATTTTCCTTTCATTTTCATTAATATCAATATTCAGAATGATCGTTTTTTCCTCAACGTTTTTCTCATTGGGAGAAATGAAAAAACAAAGATATAAGCCGTAAACTCAGAAAGGTTAAAAAGTCAATTCATGATTGAGTTTAAAAATAGAAAAATCACGTGATGATGTTCAGCTCAAAGCAATAATTTTACTTTTAAAATTGCACTGACTGGTTAATAATGTTAATACTGTTTAAGACAACACGAGTTATCTCCCGAAAATAACAATTCATTATCATAACAACATTTTCTGACCTGAACAAGTCAGAATTGTCAAACACCAGGTCATCTCAAAGATCACGCGTCCGTATTTATAGGCAAAAAATATTAAAATGGCCATGAAAATACGGAGGCAATATGTATTACCTTTCTGAAAATGACCACATTGACCTAGATTTTCACTAAAAAACGTAAATAATCATTATAATATTGAATGACTTCTCGTTCGAGACACTTCCAAAACAACGACTCTCAAACACGTGATCTCTCACAAAAAACCATGTGATCGTATGAGTGGTAGATCGGCGGCAAATTCAAAATAACTTCTGGTTTGATGGACTCAATGGAAAACTACGCAAAACAAAATTTGACGCGTACAGGTCCGAATTTCAAAACACTTTCTGACTTGAAGAAGTCATTTTATTCTGACTTGTTTATGTCAGAGCTCTGACTGTATAATAGACTGTTAAAAATTGATTTCTCAAAAATTTGTACAAATTTCCTGAGAAAAATAATATATTCCTACAACTGAAATTTCTGTTTTAATTGATACAATACCCATTTGTGTCCTAATTCAGCTTTAGGTTAGATTCACTCTACATTTTGATGGGAGTTTGTATTGACAAAAGCTTAAGATTTGTTTTATTCTATTGGTATCTTTTTTTGTGTTCACATACATGTATCTGACTCGTTAATTTTCCGTTTTCTTGTTTTGTGTCTTGTTTTCTAGGTTATATCTACCTGTTATTTTCATGTTTATATTACCTGAAGTTTCCTCTTCTATACCCTCTAGGTTCCTCATATCTTTGTCTCCCTCTGGAACCTCTATTATTATGGAATACTTGTGTCTGTACAGGTCTAACATCTTCATAATCACCAGCATTTACAGCACCTAAAATTTACAACATAAAAACGTCAGCTAATATTGACAATATACAATTAGGTGTCATAAAAATTTTAAGGATAAAGTCTATTTGTTTTCTGTATATTCATATAAATTTAAATCAAGCATTTATAATTGTGAACCTTGACCACTAACAACAAGATATTGGTAATTGTGATTTTGTAAACTTGTAAAAGAATGATAACTAAAAAGAAGAATTTAAAGTTTTAATGAATGTGATGATAGTTCTGTTATACGTTTCCTAAATAACAAATAGCTCAGTAATAATTAAATTTATACTAAGATTAGCATAATATAGTGTTGGCAGAATGTAAATGCCTTAAACAATCAAACATGTTGTCAGATAGAGGTCTATCATCATTACCACTGAACGTTAAGCAACTAACAATCAATCAATCAATCTATCATCATTAAAATAATTAATTTGCTGATGACTTACCCCTGTCTCTCCTTCTTTGAGTTTCCCTCCGTGGTAACTGATAATCTATGTCTATGGTACGTAGTTGTTTAGCCTGGGCTTTGGTTAAGTTATTAGCATGTTCTGCTGTTGTATGAGCCTGAAAATCTATCTTGGAACGGAAAGCATGAGTCAAACGCACCTCTACACCAGAACAAGCTCCTTCCTGACATAAATAATGCTTCTCTCCAAAATGATTCCTCAAAGATTGATAGTCACTGAAATGTATTATAAATAAAGGTCAAAGTTTCAAATAATTCTACTTCAAAAAGTTAAGTTCTTTTATTTTCGACATAACAAAACTTCAAGGTATATTTTCTAAAAAAAAAAAAAAAAGATAGTTTTGCCCTTAAATTTCCTGAATTTCAAACGATCTTCATTGGAACAATTGACAACTTACTCTCATAGTTCTGACTTTGCACTAGCACTTTCTAAGGAAAGTTGTGGGGTTGTATAGATGAATTTTCTTCCATATGCTATTTTATTTTGAAGATGCAGTCACCAATATCAGAGTAAATTCACTGTTATCTGCTTAAGTACTTTTAGCTTACATTTTATTTAAGTATTGAAATTACATATATGATTGTATTGTAATACATGTATGATTGTATTTCACATCATTTATTTATATTTGTGTCTCAATGAACTTTTATGAATGCATTGATTTTGTATAATACATATTTATGATTTTTCCCCTCAGTAACAATTAAGGTTATAGGGTATGTGTTAACCTGACATATTCTAAAATCTAGAAACTTTTGAATGAATTATAAGAGAATACAAAAATATTTGTTTGACTTACTTATAAAATTCACTGCATCCCTCTGGGTCACAAAAGTGACAGAAATAGTGATCTTTACGTAAATGTCTATACAACTCGTCTTTATCAAAGTATCTTTCATCACAAAATTCACAATTTGGATGACCTTTATAAGATTTATCATCTTTATCTCCTTGACGACGATGAGCTGCTAAATCATGACGATTATAAAATTTTCTTTCCGATGGCAATAACTGAAATAGAGAATACAAAACCTGTTCAAACATTAAATTAAAACACAGTTTTTGATTATTTATATGTTTAGCACTACTTTCGTTTAACATGAACAGATACTTATCACAATGTTCTGTATACATGTATATGAAAAGTTATTGAAAAATTAGAGAAAATAGACACTCAATCAATCCATCATTGCATCAATAAACAAGAATGTGTCCCCAGTACATGGATGCCCCATCCGCACTATCATTTTCTACGTTCAGTGGACCCGGAAAATGGGGGAAAATCTCTAATTTGGCATTAAAATTAGAAAGATCATATCATAGGGAACATGTATTCTAAGTTTCAAGTTGATTGGACTTCAACTTCATCAAAAACTACCTCGACCAAAAACTTTAACCTGAAGCGGGACAAACGGACGGACGGACGAACAGACGAACGGACACACAGACCAGAAAACATAATGCCCATAAATGGGGCATAGAAAAATTTTGCGTCCATTTTATAAATAAATTTTATCGTGATTTTCATGGGATTTTTTTTCAACAATATTTGATAAAATACAGAAATATTATAATGTTGACAGGTTTTATGGAATACTAGTCGGGCAGTTATGGGTTTTGCTCATTGTTGAATGCCATACTTATAGTTGCTTACATCCACTTCATTTGGACTCTGGTGAATAGTTGTCATATTGACAATCATACTACAGCTCCTTTTTTTATACCATTAAAAGTACACAGTTTCAAAATTTGTAAATTTTTACCGTTAAATGATCCACACAAAGATTACAATAGAACAAAGTATGTTGCTTTCTCAAATGATTCTGTAAATCTTTGAAGCATCTTTCAGGCCTGGCATGGGCACAGATCTGACATCGATTTTCAAGAATATTATCAAATGAGTGTTTAATATCCTCATTTTGGAAAAAGATCTTGTTTCTCCTATTTTGAATATACCCATGTCTAGGAATTTCACTAAATTTTAAGGCTTCCTTTATCAGATAAACCTGCAATATAAAATAAAATAACTTAGTAATTACAATTGAATCTTGTTTTTTTAACCAATTATTATTAATATACAAGGAATTCCAAGCTGTTAAATTATAAAACACCAATCATAATTTAATAATTGGATAAAACAAGTTAATTACAGGTGTAATACCACCATTGTTTTTCCCCTATTAGTCTTTGTTCAATTTGCACTTTTCAAAAAATTGTGCAGAGTTTATCTTTGTTTCAAATAAAGAAATACTAGGCATGAGTAAAGTTTTATCCTGTTCAGTACTACAGACAAAATTTCACATAACATGTCATTGCATATAAGAAATAAGTTTATTATAACCATCATTGGAAGTTAACCAATCAAATTTCCACCCTTTCTTTCCTGTTTACAAGCTTTAGTAACCATGTAACCTCAAATTTCCAAAATATTTTATAGAAACACCAAAGAAAAAAAGAATGATGCTTTGAAACACCCAAGATTTATGTTTATGACTCAGAAATTTTTTACTGCAATGAAATGTAGGATTAATTTCCTACAAAGTTCTGTCAAATTCAAGGAAATATTTTTCTACCCTTTTTCGTATGCACTGCTCATGCAACCAGATGTGATGTACTATGATTTGGTGGTATTACACCTACACACATAACCACATAATGGTACGAGTTCGCAGTGGTAAGAGTTGACTTTTAGTGGTATGAGTTGACATGATATGAGTTTGCAATGGTACAAGCTGACTTGCTTCTGCTGGGGCCATGGTACATGTACTTATTACAGACCGTTGATAACTATTAATGAGCTTTAATCTGTAATTTTGCACAGATCTCAAAAAGTGGTGGTCCGAAGGTTTAGACCACCAAAATAGAAATAATAGTGAGGACCATCAGATTTTCCCCAAGGACCACCAGGGAAAAAAAGATTTCAAGAACTCTGATTTGTGTAAATCCATGGAATGTATGGTTTTGCCATGGGATAAAATTAACATTGTAAAAGTTACATGTTTTATTTAAATCAACATTGATCCAGACTAATGTATCAGAAATATATATCATTAGATGACACTCTCTTTGGTTAGTCTCTGAAACCCTAACCAAAACCAAAGGTGCTTTGGGCATGTACCTCTTTTTTTCCCTGTTTATTTTGGGTGCTTTTAAAGATTTTTAAAGAAATTTGATGAATACTTCAACTAATTTTCCCCAATTTAATGTGTTCTTGCTCTTATACATGTACAAGTATTCTGTACTGTTCTTATAATGGAAAATAAGAATAGAGGTAGTCAAAATAATTATAACGTCTTACGTCGTAGTAAGCCGTCACAGAAAAAATTAAAATAGCCTTTCAAGACGTCATAATTATTTGGACTAGAATAGAGGTACACAAGCATGGCAAGCATCTACTGGATTTGAAAGAATGTAATGTAAGGTCAATAGAAAATGAAAGGATATGGAGTAAATGTACATGGGACAAAATCGCACACAATACATAGAAAACATAGAAAATTATCAATGAACAGGGCTTTTATTCCTGTTCTTCAAATACATAAAATTGGTAAAAAAGTCATAAACAAAAAAAAGGTTAATAGATTTTTAAAGGGGATCTATACCCAGCGCCTGTGTAACAAACCTGTTAATTATATAAATGATATTAAGATGAACAGCCTTTACAATCTGGTAGATTAGATATTTTAATTTTGAGGGAAACTGACCTGTGGTAGATCTGTTCGACAGATCGGACAATATAACTGTTCACAGAGTACACGCATTCGACAAGAACACTTGTAACAGATGACATGATCACAGCAACCAACAGCAAACACATCGATGCCCTCGTGGCAAACAGGACAGGACATACGGGACTCCATTTCTACAAACTTTGACAATCAGGTGATATTACTAGATAAAAGTTTAACTTATTAAGTTTCTCTTTCGATTCTGCACAATCTGTGTAATGTATAATAATAGGGTTGTGCAACTTTAAAGTCTTTTATAGAAAATTTGATACCAAAAATAGAAGCAGTGACCCAGCTTTCGATTTGATTGTGCAATATCTTACTACGTCATCAGTTATTGTGTTCTTTTTCATTGTTTTTTATTTATTCAATATTAAAAGAGTAACTATCTTCACCTTTGAAAAAAAAGAAACTGAAGTTTCAACACCTAAAAGCATATATAATATTTTTCTATTAATGTGAAAATTATTAATTAAATTATGTCACTTATCCCGTACACGGTCCTTAATTTAAAGTTTTAGACTAAAGTCGATATTATACAATTACTGTCTTTTGATGAGGTAAATATGTGGTTTTATTGACTTTTGAAAAACTGATATTCACTGAGGCCATCGGCCGAAGTGAATATAAGTTTTCAAAAGTCAATAAACCACATATTCTAAAACAAAAGACAGTAATTGTTTTATTCCATATTCTGAGAGAGTACCGAGATAAAATGTATGTAATGACATTTATTTACTAAAACCAATTGTACGTTAAACGATTTTGACATAATTATACACGAAAACGCACGCGACGTTTTGTGCGGTGAATATACTTTTTCCACAGGTGAATATGCTTATTTATTCAAATTCAAATTCATATAGAAAAACCTACTAGATTTTTATCAATATGGAATAAATATATTTAGCATGAGACACATATTATGACATATATACAAAATTCATGTAAACAACACCTAAACATATATGTTAAGATAATGAGATAAGTGTCAACTAAAGGTTTTACAAAGTAGAAAAACTGCACGCATAACAAAGCATATTTGAAAACGTTTTTTTTTTAGTTAAAAAAAATTAAACACAATACATAATACCAACTAAGAATAATCGTATTATAAAAGGTAATCAATTTAACACTTTTGTAAAATCTTTAAATATTGGGGTTTTTTTTTCGGAAATAACATCAGTGATTTTGTTTTTCAAAAATTAAATCATAACGAAATATTATTGTTATATATGTGCAGCTATGAGTACTCGTGATCCTATACATCCTGTCGATACCGCATTTACAACTTGAGATCATCCGTTTCTCAAGACTTTCACTCGTTTTATGTCGTCATTTAATCTAAATCAGTAGGATGTGTACTCAGGATTGATACTTTAGTCTGTTATAACATAGTTCATATATTACATGTATTAGTTGTAGTTGGCTTTAAACTAGCTTTAAGTAACTGCGAGTACTCTGTTATCGGTATTTTGTATCTATATTTTTTATTTTGGTTGGTTTTGTTTAGTGCCGCTCGTATACCGATCTATTGAGTCAATCCATTTGCAACTGTTTTGAACAGTTTGTTCTTATGTTGTGCTGTTACACGACTGTTCTATGTTTCAACAGCGTTGAGCGTTAAGAATGCTTATCCCCCACCACGTTCTCAGTTATCATGGTTATGTCCCTGTCCAAAGTCGGGAGTCTATAATTCAGTGGTTGTCGTTGGTTTATATCTGTCATATTTGTTTTCCGTAAATTGTATACTAGTAGTTATAAATAAGGCCGTTAGTTTTTCGTTTGAATTGATTCACATTTTAATGTCAATGCATTTTATAATTACTATACGGTTTGGATTTTCTAGTTGTTACAGGCCGTACGGTGACCTATAATTGATATATTTTCGTCATTTGAACTCCGATGGATAGTTGTAATCGCAATCATATACCACATCTCCTTTTTCATATAAAAAGACTGAAATATCACGAAGATAATGGCAACTGAAAAAAGAAGTACAAGTCAAGAAGTGTCACAAACTGAAAAAAAACGACAAGCTTTATAGCACTACATGTATATGCATGCGCGTCGCCGGCTTTAATAGCTGTTATGTCGGGATCCGGCATGGTTGCCAACGGTATATCAGTCAGTTTATGATATTGCTCAAAAGATGTTTCCATGACTGTGGTATAGCAGCTCATTCCAGATTTGTGCAGCATCAAAAAGAAAAGATTTCAACCAAACCTGGTAGTTCTCTTGTGATTACTGCTGTTTCATAAAATTATAGTTTTGATTTTTGATATCAATTAAATTATGTAGATCATAACTTGGACTTTTTATGAATTATTTTTAAAATTTTTCAAAGCAAACGTATTTTCCAATCTTGATAAAACTGTCATATTGCAATGTTTATGTTAATATTTTCACAATAAAATATTGTTAACACTAATGGCAAACGTTTTTATTCTCCTTATTTTTAAAGAATGTTTATTTTTTTCTAGTAGATTTTGATGAAAACTATGATAATCTTTGTCTATTACATGCGACCATTCACAAGTTCTTTATTTTATTTTCATTTTTACTTGAAAAGATTGTTTTCGCATCAGTAGTGCCAACTTACTGGACAATAGTTAAAATTTGAGAGAGTAAACGATTAATATGCTATGTTTGTAGTGACGTTTTGGATTTTAATGCGCGTTATCTATGTATTACTAGTAAATTATTAAGTCAGGAATTTCGTTACCACAAATTACTTAAAACCTTTACTAAATTCTTTTATGGATACAAAGATTTGGTCTGCAAGTTTGGCTGTACCTGTAGAAAACTTATTTCAAACGGAATAGCACATCCTAAATTTTACGGTGATGTTGTAAACCGAGCCCGGAAATTTAGATACAATCCGGGTAAACTTATCAATCCTTTAAATAAACTTATTCTAAAAGGTTACCTATTCAACACTGTAATTAAATCTTTGAATATTGTTTTTATTGGTGTAAATATTGATTTTGCTATCAGTAAATTAAAACCATACTAAATATTACACATATGTACTACAATCTGTCGATACTTATAGTTTGGCATTGCACAAGGTCATGTTTTTCTCTGACTGTTAATGACGTCTTTACACTAAATCCATTGGATGTTGGATGTGTACTGATTGATATTTTAGTCTTAGATACATGATTTTTTTCATTAGTTGTTATTGGCTTTGAACTAGCTGTCAGTAACTGCATGCGAGTACTCTCAAATCTGCACTTAATGTCTTTTTGTTTTTGGGATGTATAAGTTCCCGTCCACGTCCGCTTTGTGTTTTTGATAGATCGGTATTTCTATTTTTATCCATCTGATGAGTTAAGCCTTTTTCAACTGATTTTTATATTTTGTTCTTATGTTGTACTGTTACACCACTGTCCCAGGTGAGGGGAGGGTTGAGCGCTCACAAACATGTTTAACCCCGCCATATTCTTTATGTGCCTGTCCCAAGTCAGGAGCCTGTAGTTCAGTGGTTGTCGTTGGTTCATGTCTGTCATATTTGTTTTTCGTAAACTGTTTTGTTATAAATTAGGCCGTTAGTTTTCTCAATTGAATGGTTTCATATTTTTCATGTCGGGGCCTTCTATAGCCGACCATACGGTATGGTTTTTTTCCTCATTGTTGAAGGCCGTGCGGTTGCCTATAATTGCTTACATCCACTTCATTTGAACTTTCATGGTTGATAGTTGTCTCATTGGCAATCATACCACATGTCCTTATTTTTATGTTAAGCTGCAAAGCATAAAAGATATTTGCCTACCTACTTTAGAATGTTTAATAGTCAGGAGCCTGTTGTTCAGTGCTTGTCGTTTGTTGGTGTGGTGCATAAGTGTTTCTCGTTTCTCGTTTTTTATATAGATTAGACCGTTGGTTTTCCTGTTTGTGGATTGTTTTACACAAGTCATTTTGGGGCCCTTTATAGCTTGCTGTTCGGTGTGAGCCAAGGGTCCGTGTTGAAGGCCGTATACTTTGACCTATAATTGTTTACTTTTTACGCATTGTGACTTGGATGGAGAGTTGTCTCATTGGCACTCATACCACATTTTCTTATTTCTATTAACCGTCTTGATGCCATATGCTTTCCATTTTTAGTAAAAGTAAATCGTACGGTAAACTACCGAATGCCGCTTTAAAATGATCCATTTAAATTACAGCATTAAATTTTCTGCCGTCTAGAGCTTTTTTGAAGTCTTTTTATCGTTAACAGTGCTGTTTGGCAACCAAAAACGGACCTAACTACTGAAAGCCGAGGATGAAAATGTTTATCTTAAAATTCCATTCATGAATAGCTCTTTCATAAATTTTCGAAATACATCATAAGGGGCTGCCACAGGGTACCCCCTCAGGTCGCAAGGTCGCTTTTAAATTCGTCTCAAGGTCGAGGTCGTTTTTAAGGGAAATGTACAGGTCGTAGGTCGTTTTTTCCAACATAGAGGTCGGAAGTCGTTTTTATATTTAAAGGATCCATTTAAGTCATTGTTGTGTCGATTCTTGTGTTATTAAACCAGGGACATATATGTTCCGGATTAAACCTTTTAGTTTTAAATAAGATATTTGGACATTCTGCTGTGCCCTTTGGTTCGGTTGTTCTTGTTTTGTTTGAGGCCATCCAGAGATGGCTGTCTGTAAGTGGAAAGTTCCTGCTCTATTGAAGTTCGTGTCGTCAGCTCTAGATTTATTTTTGTGTGGCATTTAATGATCAATATGTGATGTCTTCGTGCCATTAACCCATATCCGTTCTTTTCCATATTGAGACCAAAACAGGACTTGAAATTTTCGATTTTTCAGAACAGTAGTTTCAACCAAACATTCAGTATTTCACTAATCCAACACAATATTCATATTGAGCAAGTCTCCAGAACTCTTATAAAATCACCGAGGATGTAGAGCTGGATTTACCTACTGAGATACTTTGAACACGATCTATAGACTGATTGTAACAAGGAAATGTCTTGAAGACAGGGGTGTCCCGCTCGGCGCTTATTTCCATTTTCGATGGAACTCCCCCATTTTCACACAGTTGTTAGTCCATATGATAAATAAAGAGTACGGTACAAAATTTCATGAAGATTCGACTTGAAACTTTTTAGGAAATCATCTTAAACGCAAAGGTAAACCAAAGTGTAACTGACGAACGAACGGATGGACGAACAGACCGAAAAACTATATTTACCGCAACAATGTTGTCGGGACATAAAACATGAAACTGATCATCAATCTCACTTGGATACATTTGTCTCTTTGGAGCACACACAGAGACGCTAGTAGCTAGTGCCCTATGCGCTAGTGATGACCATCGCCCATATAGTGCCACGGTCCATAGTGTATTTGAAGCAATAACACAGACCAACTTACATCTTTTTTATGAAACAAAAATGGTCCAAAAATGATCATAACTTGACAATTTGATAGCTTATCAGACTCTAGAAACAAAGAAACGAAGACTTCTAACCGACTATATATATAGATACAAAAAGGGTCACAAATAGTTCAAAATTGATTATTTGAAAACTGCATGTTGATTTAAGATGAAAATCGAACTTAACTTGTACTTTATAGTGCTAAACAATTGGGAACAAATGAAATAAATCTTTGATCCGTTCTAAAGTTTTCATCTGGATACCACCATGGGACGGTCAGACAGATGGAAGTACGGACAGATACCCAACCATGTAATACTCTACTGCGTGTAGTGGAGTATAATATAGTAGACAACAGTGTGACAGATGGCCGGAAAAACAGTATGGCTGACCATGGTTGGTTGGACCAACAGTCAGCAGTTTATGTTTATTAACAGACATGTGATTTGGTCATTTTATTTTATCAGATCTACATCCTAATCGGTCATGACGCCAGCCGATGGTTCTTCCCGATCTAGTTCTACTGGTAACCAGTAATCGCGCGCCATTTTGCCGATCTGTCAGATAACCGAAATGGCGACAAAGGACCACAAAGGAAAACATCGCGCCCAAAATGGCAAGGTCGTTTTTAGCGTGGGTGAAGTCGGAGGTCGTTTTTTCCAAATTTTACAGGTCGCAGGTCGTTTTTAGAAGGCCCTCAGGTCGGAAGTCGCCTCTAAAAAGCCCTGAGGTCGCAGGTCGTTTTTTACCCTGCGGGAGCCTCTCATAACACATCTGTAGGTTTATAATGTCCTTTACTAGAGAAATATTTATTTTAAATAGTGGGGATACCTGAGCAGCTTTTAGATTATTAGAAAAAAAAATTTCTTTCGATTTCATTGTTTACTAAAACTTTAATTGGATACGACATTACTGGTTGTGTCATTTTCATAATTTTCTGGTGATATAGCATTTTGTCCTTTAGCTTTACTGATATTTGATCTATGTATTTGTTTATTAAAAAATTCTTCAGGAACAGGTTTAAAACTCATGCAGTTTTATTTCTTTTAATTTTTATTATACTTGGGTGATTGCTGTATATTTCTTTTTCAATCTTTATCAACATTTATGTAAAAAAATCTGAAATCTCTCTTGGACCTTCAGTAGGTCGCGCGATTCCACTGGAGTAATATTCTTGAAATTAAAAATCGTCTAAAGCATTGTTTAATACTATGAATAAATAAATAAAAAGTAAGCTTTATTGATAGTCGGCATAGTTAACAAACAAGGACATATCATAAGCTCTATTGAGCTTTTAACCGACATTAAACACCTGATACCTTTATTTTAACGGCAAAAATTACCTAACATCTACGTCTCTTGGACTCTACATGGTCACATAGATTGCTGTGCTACAGCTTGCGCGGATGATGTTACTTTAAACACGACAGACCCAAATGAAGCTCAAGTACTCGTAAACATGACCTATGAATACAGTTGTAATAAACATTACAGATTACAACCACATAAAAGTCTTGTAATTGAGATGGTTAACAAAACTTCAAAAGGAAGAAACGACATAATTCTGTAGAGCTAAAATTGAAAGATAAGAAACTGCGAGTTGTGGAAAAAGCTACACACCTTGGAATTCAAAGATCAAAGTCCAAAAAAGAAACTTTGGATAATACTATCAATGAAATCATCTAAAAAGGAAGAACAGCAGAAAGTCTCATGGCTGCAGGATTTCACGGTAACCATGGTTTAGATCCAAGCACATGAAAACATATAATGAAAACATATGTCTTACCAACATTACTTAATGTACGATACCAACCAAATTAAATATTGATAAATTGGAACTATTCTTCAAAAAATAGCTTAAACAAATGCATTCTAGTTAGAACATAGACCTCTGATTTCGTTACCCTCACTAAGAGCCTCTTATGATATCAGAGGCTATATTTTAATTAGATTGAAACAAATATTGTCCCTAACGCAAACTTGATGTTCCTGATGTTGTACCGTGCATTATCTCTCGAATGATACCAATTGAAGGACAAATACATATTAAAATGTTTAGCTGCTTCTACAGTATATATTTACTTCCAGAGGAATCAACTGAAAAACAAATAGCCAGAAGACATTAATTATTAGCTGTCAAAGACCAAAATGGTCACAGTTGGTTCATAGAAGTAAAGAAAATTATTTGGAAATATGATCTTGGGGAAATATATCTTCTTTTAGACACTCCATATACCAAAATTCAGTGGAAAACCCTAATCTATAATAATATAAATAAATATTTGAAAAATTACTTTACAGATATCTCCCGGCTATACAGAAATATAGAATCATTTAAATGTTAAAGAATACAATCCTGGAAAACAACACCCTTTGATTTATATCCATCCTGTGCACGAGACATAAATAGTATTGGTATCAAGTTAAAACTAGTAACTGAAACTTATATTCTCCAAGAAAATAGATCTAAATTTGATTAAAATAATGTTAAAGCTATACCTGCCTTCTGTGTGGACAAGGAGATGGAGATTTACCACATTTTCTATGGAAATGTGGCACTATTAGAGACAACTATAGAAAAGCTTCGAAGATCTTATGAACGAATATTATAATCTTACTAGGAGAGAAATGAAGTATAAAATTTTTATTAGTATGAATCAGAATTATATTTTTTTACTTGTAGATTAAATTGGAATTGAAATTTGTTTTAAGGATCCTCAAGTTGACCCTACTCAAGGATTTGTAATTCGTACCAGAGACAACATGTCTCTGTTCGTATTTAATATTGCGAATCAAACTTAATTGAGTTTTCTTATCTGATCTCGACAAATGAATAGAAAACAATGTGTAGCTAGTGTAATCAAAGATTTTGATAGTACCGTTGAAAACCAAAGAAAATTTGTGATCGGAATCTTCAACCATGTTTTGATGTTTCCCTGTTTATGTTCGTGACGTCATTTCCTCGTGATTTTTGTGTTCGGAAAATGTCGACGGCACAGGGAAGTGGGGGTGCGTACGGTGCTGGTAAAGCTGGTACCCCCTTTGATCCATTAGAATTTGTCAAGAAACCACAAGTCATATTGCGAGCTGTCAGTTTGGTACGCTTGAATTCCCACTTTTTAAAAAGATATTCACTATAAACACAGTAAGCACAACCCACATTATCACGACCCCGTCTCAAAAAACAACGAACTTGTCAATACTTGACAAGAATGGTAGAAGGAACAGAAGATGCATTTTCAAGGATTACGATAGGCAGGTGTTCAGTAGTCCATGGCCCTTAAAATATGAGCTTGGCTATTTTTCTTATGCTTTTTTGCTTGATCATTAAAAACACTGGACTACAATGTACCACTAAATTTTTTTAACTAATACCTTGCTTTTCTATTGTTTATTTCTTCGAAATCTATTGCTTTATCAGCATAAGATGTCCATGCATACTATTGTTGCCCTAATGAGTAATGCAGTTATGTTCATGTAACCATTGAGCTGTCATATCTATGCATAAGCATCTAATCATTGATCTGTCATGTGCTATGCAGGACCATGCATGTGTAACCATTGAGCTGTCATACCCATGACCATTGAAGTGAGTTTACAGCTAAGTCTACATGTCTGTCTTTTCACCACAGATCACCACCAGACTGCTGAATACCCCAAAAGACTCAATATATGGCATATGAAGGTTTTTTTTAATTTTGTTTATTTTGCTTTTCCTAGAGATTCTGTATCAAATCTTGTGGTGAACGAGGCCTCTTTGAACATTAGATGGACTGAAAATACCTGTTTAATTAGCTTCAGGCATTTTTACTAGATAACCAGAAAACATTGAAACAAGTTGTTTCTTTCAGAAATTGTATTTTTTGTTAAATATCCCTGATTTACTGATTAGAAATTTTATGAATTTAGTCCCGCTACTAAATGACATTTATTAGAAAACGTAGTCACGTGAAGGTTGCCATGGAGATAAACATGATAAATGTACATTAAAATTTTGTATTTTTACTTAATAGATATGGTCCATTATAGTATTTGGTTGTATCATAGCAGAAGGTTGGCATGGAGATAAATGTCAGATGCATGGTGACAATAATGCGTGTGGATATGGGACAGGAATTGGCATCTTAGCATTCATTTTCTGTTTAGTATTCCTTGTAATAGATGCCATGTTTGAAAATATTAGCAGTGTACAATATAGGAAATATGTAGTCATAGCAGACTTAGGAATATCAGGTATAGAATATTGTTCATTTTGTAAGAAATATGTTTTTAAAGCAGATTTAAGAATATTCAGTCTTCAATGTTACATGAAGCAACCAGCCAAGGCTTGTAAAATGGACTTCATTCCTGTATTAATTTCTTCTACGGGAAGATAGAATCTAGATATGATTTACATCAAAATGAACTTTGGGTCTGTGGCATAAAAAGAAGATTGAAATCTGAATTTTTCGTCATATTTCGTGGGATACCACTTTTCATGGATCTTTTGGTGTAAATGTAGGAAGATTGTAAACCACAAATTTAAATATTCAACAAAGTACACATTATCTATGGGCTTGTATGTAGACTCTGCCAAAGCCATGAAAATCAAGTTAAATATATCTACAAAATGCAATTTTCCTCAATCCACAATACAGTGTTAGGTATACGTGGTAAAGATAGCTTTGTGCAGTACATGCTCATGTGTATATATAGGAAATACATGTATGTTGATAGCCTATGATTTAGGAACATGAAGTAAATGTACATGTACCATGATTATGTACAAATGCTGTATGACACGTACATGAGGTATGAGAAAATATGTTTTCATAGCATTTTTTAGTATCAAGTACAAATAAAACCATGTGCATTTAATTATGTACATTTAGGACGTATGTTTTCAAAGCAGATTTAGGAAAATGTGGTAAAATACATGTACAAGGATAATGCTAGTGAGAACATCTTCCAGTTTTGGGGAAAGAGGGCAGATCTATAAAAATACCAAAGGGATATTCAAACTCTTGTTGATAACAAACTGATATTTATTGCAATATTGTTAATATTAGCAAAAAAAAAACAAACAAAAAACTCCCAAGATACAAACAGGTGACAAAGCACAACAGAAAACTAATCTTTGAGCAAAACAAACCCCACCAAAACCAGGTGAGATCTCAGCTTCTGTAAGGTGAAGGGTAATGAGATGGTGCCACTGTGGCACCAATTGTGTAGGTCTTGTAAGTTCACATTTGGCAATAAGTCTAATTGAGTGATGTCACATACAAGGAAAATTGGACGGGAAAAGAATTTCCGTCTTCTTTTCATTTCTGAATCTTTAATCTGTGTTCTGAGTTAACTTTGCTGCTTGCTTCTGATTTTGACACATTTTTGGGGGAATTTTTTGTTTTCAGTGCTCTTTAACATGTTTAACTTCATATTTTATGTGGCCTTCAAACTATTTTTTTTTATTGCCACATGTGAGTTTTGTACTTGTCTAAATTTGATTAAAATAATGTTAAAGCTATACCTGCCTTCTGTGTGGACAAGGAGATGGAGATTTACCACATTTTCTATGGAAATGTGGCACTATTAGAGACAACTATAGAAAAGCTTCGAAGATCTTATGAACGAATATTATAATCTTACTAGGAGAGAAATGAAGTATAAAATTTTTATTAGTATGAATCAGAATTATATTTTTTACTTGTAGATTAAATTGGAATTGAAATTTGTTTTAAGGATCCTCAAGTTGACCCTACTCAAGGATTTGTAATTCGTACCAGAGACAACATGTCTCTGTTCGTATTTAATATTGCGAATCAAACTTAATTGAGTTTTCTTATCTGATCTCGACAAATGAATAGAAAACAATGTGTAGCTAGTGTAATCAAAGATTTTGATAGTACCGTTGAAAACCAAAGAAAATTTGTGATCGGAATCTTCAACCATGTTTTGATGTTTCCCTGTTTATGTTCGTGACGTCATTTCCTCGTGATTTTGTGTTCGGAAAATGTCGACGGCACAGGAAGTGGGGTGCGTACGGTGCTGGTAAAGCTGGTACCCCTTTGATCCATTAGAATTTGTCAAGAAACCACAAGTCATATTGCGAGCTGTCAGTTTGGTACGCTTGAATTCCCACTTTTTAAAAAGATATTCACTATAAACACAGTAAGCACAACCCACATTATCACGACCCCGTCTCAAAAAACAACGAACTTGTCAATACTTGACAAGAATGGTAGAAGGAACAGAAGATGCATTTTCAAGGATTACGATAGGCAGGTGTTCAGTAGTCCATGGCCCTTAAAATATGAGCTTGGCTATTTTTCTTATGCTTTTTTGCTTGATCATTAAAAACACTGGACTACAATGTACCACTAAATTTTTTTAACTAATACCTTGCTTTTCTATTGTTTATTTCTTCGAAATCTATTGCTTTATCAGCATAAGATGTCCATGCATACTATTGTTGCCCTAATGAGTAATGCAGTTATGTTCATGTAACCATTGAGCTGTCATATCTATGCATAAGCATCTAATCATTGATCTGTCATGTGCTATGCAGGACCATGCATGTGTAACCATTGAGCTGTCATACCCATGACCATTGAAGTGAGTTTTACAGCTAAGTCTACATGTCTGTCTTTTCACCACAGATCACCACCAGACTCTGCTGAATACCCCCAAAAGACTCAATATATGGCATATGAAGGTTTTTTTTTTTAATTTTGTTTATTTTGCTTTTCCCTAGAGATTCTGTATCAAATCTTGTGGTGAACGAGGCCTCTTTGAACATTAGATGGACTGAAAATACCTGTTTAATTAGCTTCAGGCATTTTTTACTAGATAACCAGAAAACATTCGAAACAAGTTGTTTCTTTCAGAAATTGTATTTTTTGTTAAATATCCCTGATTTACTGATTAGAAATTTTATGAATTTAGTCCCGCTACTAAATGACATTTATTAGAAAACGTAGTCACGTGAAGGTTGCCATGGAGATAAACATGATAAATGTACATTAAAATTTTGTATTTTACTTAATAGATATGGTCCATTATAGTATTTGGTTGTATCATAGCAGAAGGTTGGCATGGAGATAAATGTCAGATGCATGGTGACAATAATGCGTGTGGATATGGGACAGGAATTGGCATCTTAGCATTCATTTTCTGTTTAGTATTCCTTGTAATAGATGCCATGTTTGAAAATATTAGCAGTGTACAATATAGGAAATATGTAGTCATAGCAGACTTAGGAATATCAGGTATAGAATATTGTTCATTTTGTAAGAAATATGTTTTAAAGCAGATTTAAGAATATTCAGTCTTCAATGTTACATGAAGCAACCAGCCAAGGCTTGTAAAATGGACTTCATTCCTGTATTAATTTCTTCTACGGGAAGATAGAATCTAGATATGATTTACATCAAAATGAACTTTGGGTCTGTGGCATAAAAAGAAGATTGAAATCTGAATTTTTCGTCATATTTCGTGGGATACCACTTTTCATGGATCTTTTGGTGTAAATGTAGGAAGATTGTAAACCACAAATTTAAATATTCAACAAAGTACACATTATCTATGGGCTTGTATGTAGACTCTGCCAAAGCCATGAAAATCAAGTTAAATATATCTACAAAAATGCAATTTTTCCTCAATCCACAATACAGTGTTAGGTATACGTGGTAAAGATAGCTTTGTGCAGTACATGCTCATGTGTATATATAGGAAATACATGTATGTTGATAGCCTATGATTTAGGAACATGAAGTAAATGTACATGTACCATGATTATGTACAAATGCTGTATGACACGTACATGAGGTATGAGAAAATATGTTTTCATAGCATTTTTTTTAGTATCAAGTACAAATAAAACCATGTGCATTTAATTATGTACATTTAGGACGTATGTTTTCAAAGCAGATTTAGGAAAATGTGGTAAAATACATGTACAAGGATAATGCTAGTGAGAACATCTTCCAGTTTTTGGGGGAAAGAGGGGCAGATCTATAAAAATACCAAAGGGATATTCAAACTCTTGTTGATAACAAACTGATATTTATTGCAATATTGTTAATATTAGCAAAAAAAAAACAAACAAAAAACTCCCAAGATACAAACAGGTGACAAAGCACAACAGAAAACTAATCTTTGAGCAAAACAAACCCCACCAAAACCAGGTGAGATCTCAGCTTCTGTAAGGTGAAGGGTAATGAGATGGTGCCACTGTGGCACCAATTGTGTAGGTCTTGTAAGTTCACATTTGGCAATAAGTCTAATTGAGTGATGTCACATACAAGGAAAATTGGACGGGAAAAGAATTTCCGTCTTCTTTTCATTTCTGAATCTTTAATCTGTGTTCTGAGTTAACTTTGCTGCTTGCTTCTGATTTTGACACATTTTTGGGGGAATTTTTTGTTTTCAGTGCTCTTTAACATGTTTAACTTCATATTTTATGTGGCCTTCAAACTATTTTTTTTTTATTGCCACATGTGAGTTTTGTACTTGTTAAAACCCTCATTTCGCATTCTTAATCATAATATAAATAAGAAGATGTGATATGAGTGCCAATGAGATAACTCTCCATCCAAATCACAATGTATAAAAAGTGAACAATTATAGGTCAAAGTACGGCCTTCAACATAGAGCCTTGGCTCACACCAAACAGCAAGCTATAAAGGGCCCCAAAATGACTAGTGTAAAACAAATCAAACTGGAAAACCAACGGCCTAATCTATATAAAAAATGAAAAAAAGAGAAACAATTATGAACCATACCAACAAACGACAACCACTGAACAACAGGCTCCTAACTTAGGACAGGTGCATACAAATGCAGCAGGTTTAAACATTTTAACAGGCACCAACCTTCACCCTTACCTGAGACAGTAGTGTAACATTACAACATAAAAAGACACACTATAAAATATCAATTAAAATGGCTTAAGTCGATCAAAAAGACATTTAAACAAAAACAAGTAAACATTCACTGAACGAATAAGCTTCGTTCCCTGTTCTTTTTCCCTAGATTTAAAGTCTCTTTTATGTTAAAGTTACATCAATTGTTGCCTCATGGTTTTGTAAGGTGTTGATTTATATTAAAAAGTTTGCATTTGTTAAGATGTACAATGTAATTATAGTTATATTCCACAGTGATAGAATGTTAACACTTTAAACAGATACAGTATACATATACATGTACCTGACTTGAAAACGAATTAGCTAAAGTGGTCTTTATTCTATCATGTGTCTATTGAAATATCTAGAGAGTTTTTATCAGAGGAAACTTTGAATAATGAATTAAGATTGGGAAAACTCTGATATCCATAGTGTATATTACAGCTTACATTTCTGGACTTCATGCTGTTTCTGGACTTAATTCAATTGTATTGGTACATTTCTTGGGTTTATACAATTGTATTGGTACATTTCTGGATTTCATACAATTGTATTGGTACATTCCTAAGACAGACATAAGACATTTTATTTCACTAAAGCCCCCACATGGGGTATGTTAGTACAACATATTAACAAACAATAAAAGTGTGAACTTATTTACATTAGAACAATATGGTAAACAAAGTTGCAATAATAGTATATATAATGAATACTAATATGTGACAGGAAGTACAAATTATAATAACATGATTCAGCGCATTAAAACGTTTTAATAACACTTCTGCAAAATTTTGCTTTTCCAGTATGGGTTAATAAATCTGATGTATTCATCAGTTCTTTAAATTTTAAATCATTTGGGTTATTACATTTATTTAAAGGTAAAAATTAAGCTCTTACTGTGTTGAAAAAGGTACATTTGAATACTGGAAATTCAGAAATTATTGTGTTTTTATTAATGCCAATAATGCGACTCCTTGAGTATTGCAATAACAAGAACTTGCATTCTGATATCTGGTACATATATGTATGTAGCTTTTCCTAAAATGGCAATAATTAAAATCGCATTTTTTGTTCCTTCTTCAAAAATCTTAATGATAAATGCACGCAATAATTTCTGAATTTACAGTATGAAATGAAACTCATCACCAAGTTCATTAGCATTACAGAGATTACAATGTCTTTCAGTTCTATTCCTTGACTTTATACAATTGTATTGGTATATTTCTGGTTATCTCCCTTATCACATTGCACTTTTCTATCAAAAAAGGCTGGGATTGATTTGGGGGGTAATTGCCTGAAAATTTTAGGAATTAGGGGTCAAAAAGGGGCAAAAAACAAGCATTTTTCTAGTTTCAGGACAATAACTTGTGTGTAAGTGTATTGATCTTTATGAAATTGTACTTCAAAGTTCCATATCACAAAGGGAAAGCTGGGTTTGAGTTTGGGGGTAATTGCCCTAAACGTTTAGGAATTTGGGGCCAAAAAGGGGCCAAAAAACAAGCATTTTTCTAGTTTCCAGACAATAACTTGTGTTCAAGTGTATGGATCTCTCTGAAATTGTACTGCAAGGTACCATACCACTAAGGGAAGGCTGAGAATCAGTTTGGGGGTGATGAATCATAAGGGGTTCAAAAATTGGGGATTTTGAAAAATGACGCTATCAGCGGCATGTTTTCGATACCATTGACCCTTACGGAAGTCGATTATATTTCCGCCTACCGCACTCGGTTTTACTATTTTACACAAACTCCGTAGTGATCGTTTCCGTTCCGGAACTATTTACATACTAACTGGAATCTGCTTGTATTACGCTACACTCGAACAAAGTGTTGTAGTCGGACGGGAACCAGTTTGCATACTTTATTTTATTAACAAAAAAAAAATCTTGACCTGTCCATAGGAAGGCTTGTATAG
This sequence comes from Mytilus coruscus, assembly GCA_017311375.1. NCBI lineage: Eukaryota > Metazoa > Mollusca > Bivalvia > Mytilida > Mytilidae > Mytilus > Mytilus coruscus. The sequence goes on from CM029602.1 coordinate 87,167,139, forward strand.
TCCGCGGTTTTATTCTCCAAAATTGGACCTTCCAGAGGGGGTGCGGATTATAGAGTACAATAAGCAAGAAATAAGAGAACAAGTTCAATTTCGCGGCGAGGTGGTTGTTTACGTTCCGCCATCTTTGTTATTGATATTGTAGAGGGCGCTCTCATCATTGTTCAAACTAATAATTTTAACTCATCCATATTAATAAGTTATTTCTATTCAATATCAAATAAATGCTGATAAATATGAAAACTAAACCGTTCATTACAAATTTCTCGTTTCTTTTCAATGCATTGGTTGAAATAAACTGGTATCTGCTTGATTGAACCGATACAAACATAGTAAAAAAGACAACCGTAAACCAGCTTAGAATTTGTAAACTACAAAACGTAATCGGTTATTGTTCATTCCGTTTTGGTGTTTCATACTGACTAATACGGTTTGTATTAGCTTAAGACCCTTCAAACATTAATGTGATAGGTATATTAAAGACTGTTTTACAAAAGGATGGAACTGTTTTACTTTCAAAGTCGTATTATAGTGATATCTGTCATGTACGGATTTCGACTCTCACCGGTTAATTTCTTCTTTACACGTGCCGTTTACACTTCCTGTTTAAACATACACAAGTTTCTAAATTGTTTTTAAGTGAATTAAACTTATTTTAACAATCATGAAGCGTTCTAGAATCATTTACAAGCAGTTTCAGCTTCCGTTTGATGATGGAAAACAGGTTTTCCCAAGAAAATACCGCTGACGATCGCACAGGATTTGAAATTACCGAAGTTTCATACACCTTATCGCTAATCCCGGCTGACCCGGCCGCTTGAACTTTTGACGCATACAACAATCACTTTTCCATTGTGGCGTCAGATATTTTGTTTTATGACGTTAAAATTTTACGGGAACCTGTGTGATATCCAGTAATGGCAGACAAATAGCGATAAGGTGTATTAAACCTTTCTAACAGTAACAAAAGTTTTTACCTAAAATTTCGTGGAGAGAAGGGGTTTGGACTATGTACCAGTGCGAACTATACAAGCCTTTCTACGGTATTTATTTGTCCAAAAAAAAAAACCAGCCAGTAGTCAATGGATACTGTAGAAGGTAGTCTTGACCTATTCATTTGTACTAAAAAAACAGCCAGTTGTCATCTTCACTTCACACACACACATATACGAATATCAATTATATGCTTACGATACATGTTGCAATGTTAAACTAATAACGGTATGTGAAAATCAAGACTTGCATAAAAATATCCCAATATTACAGACAGTGGCGTCATTTTTCCTCAGAGCTTTCAGCTCTTTGATTTTTCTTTTTTTCTTTAAAATTTTCCATTTTAAATTGGTTATTTCTGATTTATATATAAAAGCAAATAATGATATGGTTTGAATAGGTAAATGAAAATTTTTTAAGTTCTTAGACCACATTCATTCTGTGTCAGAAACCTATGCTGTGTCATATATTTAATCACAATCCAAATTCAGTGCTGTATCAAGCTTGAATGTTGTGTCCATACTTGCCCCAACTGTTCAGGGTTCGACCTCTGCGGTCGTATCAAGCTGCGCCTTGGGAGCATTTTATTCTTTTTACATTTGAAAGTGGTGTAAATAAATGTTTTTCGTTGATAATCAAACTTGTTGGGTTGCTGTCTCGTTCTTATTTTCGGTGTAATTTTTATAAGCCGGTTTTCAAAGGAAAAATGTGATTTTATAAATGTTGGAATTCAATGGCATTCACTGTCAATGGATGGGCAGCTGTCAACAGTTTCTGTGCAATAACTCATGAACTGTTAAATCAATATTTTTCAAATTTGAATATGATATTACTGATCATGCTGATGAAAAAATGGAGGTCAACATGGATATTGACTATTTTTATTTAATCGTTCAGGACAAATGATCTCAAGAGTTGATTCAAGTAGCTTGGAAAATTAAACTCACAGAGCTTGAAAGTGTCATAGATTAGAATACATCATTGTCCTTTGAACTAGCTGTTCAACCTTCAAAATACAGAAAACCCAGTTTGGTTGCAATTTGGTAGCCCATTTCTTGTTCATAATTGTCTCACCTCATGCAGATCATCACTGACCATGTAGTGGTCTATTGTGTATTCTGTCTCCTATAGACATGATATAGTTTATCAAATGTTATATACAAGGATATCTGTAGTTTAAGATTCATTAGAGGAAATTAAAATGAGGCTTGTTTGCATAGATCTGTAAAATTCAATGTTAGCCATCTAGAATTATTGACACACATATGTACATTTATAGTCATCATTATATCAAGTGTATAATGTTAAGAAAATCAAATATCTGAGTGATACATGAGTAGCTAATCTGTGTATATATCTTCTTGAATTCCCTATTGATTAAGTTCATTGACAAGAGTTTGTAGTAAAGCACCATTGATTTTGTTAGGACATGGAATGGATTTCTCTCGTCATTGATTGATTGTTTATAATTCTTCTTTGAAGTAAGGCTGTGGAAAAAAATCAAATATCTATTAAATGATCTTGTCACAAAGGAAAGCTGGTCATTGTTTTAAGGATAATATAATTATAATAATGGACCAATTACATTTTTTGTACAAAGTTCAACATTGTGGTCAATAAAATGCATAAAATACATTGTAATATTTAAAATCTTAAACCACTGAAAAGATAAAATAAATTTTTGCTGGATATGGACCATGGATTCATTTATTTTCGTGGGTACCATTTTTCTTGGATTTAGAACAAATTGATTTTCTTGTGGATGTTTGATTTCATGGCTTTGCCCAAGTCTGCATACAACATACAAGCCTTTGGAAAATTTGTAGTTCGTTAAACATTTAATTATTCATGTTATTGGTTAAACATCCCACAAATAATACTGAATCCACAGTATCTAGAACTACCAGGTTTTGTTAAATTGACTGATGCCTGTACAAGGAGGAATAATATTTCAGATTTGTTTATCATCAATTGAACTTCTTCTTGTCTATAGTTGTGTTTTGTTGATCAGCTGTTGAATAGACAAGTTCTTAACATTTTTGTCAAGCCTGTGACATTTTGTTGTGGAAGCAAGACAAAGGATCCTGCATTTTGTTGTCTGGTGTTGCGTCAACATTTAGGTTCCATCTGTTGTTAAAGTGTATTTTAACATCAATAACTTTTTCGAACCTTCATGACCTTTTTTTTTCACATTTTTCTAACCATGTAATAAATGGAGTGCTTTTGCAGTTAACATTAAGATATAGTCTAAGATTTTTAGGACATAAAAAAAAATTTCAAACCATAATGGAAGTTTGACAAAAATTTCTTGAAGGTAAAGAAATAGCATCTGAAGAAAAAATGATTAAACAAAAAATAATTTAGTTTTCCTGATAAACATGATAAATGGAATTAGACTTGTTTGTTTTTAAATCATCCCGTCCGTACATCCCAAAGTTGGTTTCCGTTCTCTAACTTTAGTTTGCCTCAACCAAATGGTATGAAACTTATACACAATGTTTATAACCACAAAATAATGAATTTTGGTGGTGTTGCTTTAACCGTTCTAGAGTTAAGCCCCTTTACAATTGGAAAAAATTGCTGAATTATTTGTTTCCGTTCTACTACTTGAGTTGCCTCAACCAAATGTTATGAGACTTATAGACAATTGTTATTACCACAAAACTCAGATCAAGTACAAATTTGGATAGCTTCACTTTTACTGTTCTTCAGTTATGTCCCCTTTATAACTTTATATGATGTGCAAGCAGGGGCATCATCTGTGACCCATGGACACATTCCCCATTTTTTTTCAATATTTAGTTGTTGGTCAACAATCCAAATTTGTATGCAACGTTTTGCATAAACCTTTGATATAGCCCATTTACATTGAAAGTAGCTTTTCTTAATGCCTAGTTTTTTATGTTAATTTCTTAAGTTCTTTTATCAACTCAAAGATTGCAAAAAATGGGTTCAATATTACACTATATGTACCTTTTGCATACATGATTACAAATGTACATGTGAGCTTATAAAACACTTTTTGTTGGAGTTAAACACCTTACCATACACACTGAACATCAGTAACATCTGTTAAAACTTACGACATCTTTTATGTATTGAATTTGTACATGTTATTTATCATTTAATTCTCATTTATGCCTCATAGAATTTTAATGACCTATGCCAGTATTTTGTTTTGCTCAGTATTACCAACTTTTACCAATATTTTCATCTGGGCTGGACAATACATTTAAACCCTGGGTTTCCCAACTTTGCCTATCTATGGTTTGTTGGTCTCTGTTAGTCTTGAGTTAGATGTCAAAAGTTATACAAAATTCCTGACATTAGTCTCTTAGTCCCTCAAATTGACTTTGCATTTGAAAGGACTATGAAGTTTTCTATAGTTTGTTAGATTTTGTCTGACTTTAGACCTTTAAGCTGATTATTATGTTTTACAGCTCTATTGACCTTCCTATGTTCTGTTTGAATTTAGTTTCTTACATTCATAAGACCTTTAAACTGATTATTATGTTTTTCAACCGTTTAGACCTTTATACATATTATACTGATTATTATGTTTTTCCACAGTTTAGACTTTTATACATATTATACTGATTATTATGTTTTTCCACAGTTTAGACCTTTATACATATTATACTGATTATTATGTTTTTCCACAGTTTAGACCTTTATACATATTATACTGATTATTATGTTTTTCCACAGTTTAGACCTTTATACTGATTATTATGTTTTACAGCCCTATGGACCTTTCTATGGTTTGTTGGATTCTGTTATATGACTGATGCATGGAGAAGATCTGAAGACGATGCACCCTATATAGCACCTAATGGTTATGGCAAGGATCATATTCAAGCTGCAATAGCATTTTCTTTCTTCTCAATTATAACTTGGGTATGTTTAGGTTAAGTGCAAATTATATCATTTTCAATAAATTGGAAATTTTTGTATTTTAAATTAATCGTAAACATGATAAAGGGAAACTAGTTGTACCTGAAACATAAGTAAAGACATATTATAAACACTAAAAGTTGAATGGACACAAGAGAAATTTTTATAAGGTCAAAGTAGACAATGTCTTGCAGACCAAACTGCTGGTCAGTTTCATAAATTTGTGTTACTATTAGTAATCTTCAAAGGAGCATTGAAAGTAGATAAAGTGGTCATTTTAATTCAATGAGAGATGTATGCTTCACTTAAAAGTGCCTTGGTTGCACATGTCTGTTGATTGATGGCTGAGCCAATGGTTATATATTCAAACACTAACTGACAGTACAGTGTTCATATTTTGAAATGTTAATGGCTGTAAACAACATTTTAATGAAAAATATTGCATTGTGATTCCGTGACATTCATTGACATTTGAAAAGAACATCAATTGATTTAAAATATAAAAAAGTTAATTTGCATGGTAATTTAATTTAATGCCCTCAGTAAAGAGATATGTGAATTTTGAATTGGTGATTGTAGGGAGGACTTACCTTCTTTGCTGTAAGACGTTACCGTGAGGGTGTGACAGAAACCTTCCAAGAAGGATACAATCCAGAGCAAAATGCTTCATCACCATACTCATCATTCCCCGGAAGTGACACTGGGGATCCTTACCAGGCACCTTTTGGAGGCCAGAAAGAAGCCCCTGAATATCAACCTCCAACATACTGATCAGCTGTATACTTTAGAGATATATATGTGTTAGGTACATTAGGTCAGTGGTAGCACCAAATATTACTGTGTTTGTATGCAAGGAACCTTATCAATGATTTGGTGCTGTCATGTCAGTAGCTAACTTATTTATTGTATGCATGAGTATAAAGGTTGTGCATTCTTAATTTATTTATCAAAATTATCAAAACTAACAAAGAATGGATTTTATGTACCAGGTTTGATTAGCCGAAAAGTCGTGTAGGAATGTGCTGAATGGCAAGTGAAATTTTGCATTTTATTCATATCAGATTTGTACACAGTTGCACATACACAAAGAGTAATTTTTTTCTTTGAACTTGTTTTTCTTTTGTATTCAACTAAAATATGTTTTGTCAGGAAGCAAATGGAAATGAATAAATAGTTGAACCAACATATAAAATTTTTATTTATACAAAAATAACTGAACTTTCACGAAATACATAAATTTATAATGAATTCTTAATTTCCCTGGTATCCTTCAGATTATTGTCCCCCTGTTGTAGAACCAGGGACATAAAATACTAAGCATCAGTTTTATAAGTGATATCACATTTACATTTTTTGTCAGTTTTTTAATGAAATTTGTATCAATGGTTTATATTAGCAACGTTTTAGAAAAAATCCAAAATCAACACCTATTAACTATTTTTAAAGGAGTTATGCCCATCATTGCCTATGAAAATGGAAAAGCTATGGAAAGGAGTAGGGGCAATAAGGCCCTTATTTGGCCCAAATATTACTGCAAATTTAAAAGTTGTCATACATATTCTTAAATTTGTACAAACTACACTAAGGTACAAGGTATTCAGAAAATAAAAACCAATTTCACATTGAACGAGTTACCATGGCAACAAACCATGACTAAATTTGCATATTTTGTAAAATTTCTTGATTTTCCTTGTTTTTCATCAAATTTCAAGTATATTTTAGATTGGAAAAGTATGTGCGCACCCAAGAAACAACTTTATATTTGGTGAGATTATGTCAATAGTTATAATAAAACTTCTCTTAAATTATTTTGTTGTTTCTTTGCTGCGCACGATGATTCCACAATGGGAATAACGATGGAAAACTGCATAAATTCTGTATTTTTCATCGTTTTTGCAAAAACGGTATATATTATGACGTATTGTGACGTCATCAGATAAAAATCTTTATGTTTTTCATTTATATTGCTTGACCCTATGCATTTTCAAACATTATGTGCCAATTCAAAATAGTTGTCAAACATTTCATTTTCTTGGGCCAAAACCGGGCCTTAATGCCCCTACTCCTTTGCAGCGTTAGCACTCTCAAGACTACATTTCTTGACTGATTTTGATGGAATTTTATCAAAGTGTTATCTTTTTTTTTTTTTTTTAAATTACACTGTAAGCATTCTCATGCCATTATTTCTTGTCAGATTTATATGAGAAAGTTCAAAAGAACAAAACAAAACTATTGGAGTAATTGCTGATAAAATATGTGCTTCAGCTGGTGACATGTCAAGGCTGTTTTTTGTTTTAGTTTTTTGTTATATTTGGGTGTAAAATATATTGAGTATTGTATACACAGAGAACAATTTTTTTGCATTACATTTAGAAACATCACTGTGAATTGAAGTTTTCAACAAACACCACTGTAGAAACTATACTTTAGGTATATAAAACTGGAGAAAATAGTAACATAATAGTTCATATAGTAACATGTAAACATTTATATTCATGAAGTAAATGTCCTAGATAGTGCAATAAATGTTATAGGAGAAATCAATGGTGTTGTATGAAGCATTGTTATCACTTTATTTTACCAAGTATATAACTACATTGATATTTTATGAAATAACAGATACATATACATCAGATCTTAAGGAAAAAGGAATTCCTCCTTAAAACAACAGAGAAAGATATTATATATATATAAAGTTTTAGAATAACAGATGATACTATATGATTTCAGTCTGACAAAGATAGAGGATCTGGTGAATATTTGATCAGAAATAAATATTATGATATGAAAGACAGTGTAATTCAGTTCAAAGTATACTGTAGCATTATTGTGATGAATGTTGTTCCAAGGTAGAATGATGTATTAGTCTACTCATGCAGTCCACATTGGATAATATTTGTCACAATATATATAATTACTCTGTTATTGTATGACAAATATTTCAAAATGACAAAAACACCATGTCTACTTGCTAATGATGCCATCCATTATTTTGAAGTTATAATACACTGGATGTAGTGCTTGGAATTATTGCACATGCATTTTGGTTATGTTCTATTGTGAATATTACTGTACTCTACAAAAACTTGATATATTCTATACTACAGTTATTGATCTACAAAAATGATATACATGTATTCAATACTTACCAAGTCTATCTACAGTTATTTTCCATGTATATATAATTTTGTATAACCATTAATGTGATAATCAAATTTTTTTCTGATTGTTATAGATTTTAATTGAAAGGGAATAGTTTCTTTGTTACTTGGTTATAAATGAGTGATTCATATTTTTTTGTATATAAATCATCATTCCATAGTTTGTTTTGTTACTATACATTCCAGCTGGTTGGTTTTCATTTACATGTGAATGCTATATATATAAATGCTTTTGTATCCTATTCAGATTTATTGACTTGCTAAGGGTATTAGAAATCCTCTGTGCCAGTTTAGCCTGAGGTCTCACAGATTTGGTAGTAAATTTAAAATAAACATTCAATGTAAAATATAAAAAGAAATTTAATTAGGCTATACATTCTTTTATAGCTTCAGACTGGTGAAGATTTAAATGGTTATTGAATAAGAAATGTAATGCCAAAATTTATGATGACAAATCTTTTTCAATTGTCAAATTTCTTATTATCCAGCCATTATTTTTTTATTCAGAAAAAATGTGTACTTTTCCAATAAAATTTGGTATTCATCTGTTGATCAAGGTCTGCATTTCTGTTAAATAAATCCAATGTAATATTTGATTGTATGCTAAGAGACATAACAAAACTTTAAGCAAAGAAACAGAGGATGTTTTAAATGCCTTAGATTGGAGTCAATATATTTTCATGGACCTGCTTTCTTTTAGTAGTTTTAGCAAAGGGACATAACTGAGTATTAGAGGACATGTGATATGTCAATTAATCTTGTATCAGTGTCAGGTTCAAAGATTAACAAATTTTTATTGATGTTTTGATTGCATAATATTATAACATAAGTATTGCATAAAGAAATTTATTTGCCAAAATTTTATACTGTTCAATGTACTAACTTGAGTCAATGATTTGTTTTTGGATCTAACACTATACGTAAGAATGACTTGTTTAATAGTAAAAGGTACACCCACTTACTTGTGTTAAAAATTACAGCTCTACAAACAATTTTTGTATTTTTCAAAGAAATCCATGCATTTTACCAAAAATTTGATTGATTGTTAAAAATTAAATGATTGTTAACTTTGAATAACTTTCAGGTGTGTAATGATTAAGGGTAAATGTATATTTATGTATGTTATATTTGTTTTATTCTTATGTTTTGCTTCAATCTAAACTCAGAATGAGAAACCTTATGAAGATTTTCTGTCAGATTTGTTATTTTTGCTGATACATTTTGTGGTAAATGGCTGTTTTTTTTTTTATTTAATTCTAAAGACTATTAGACTATTAGAGATATTGTAATTCCAATCTTATTTACTTTTGTTTATTCTGTTAAATTGAAGTTTATCATGTTTTTATGTCTACTCAGTTTGGTAATAAAAGTTGCTTAATATTTTCTTTCAGTTTTGTTTTGTTTTTGTATTTTGCGTTTAGTTTTGTTAGAAAAGATTTATAAGTATATTGAATACTTCTCTTAAGACAGATTTATCAATGTCAAAATAGTTATCAATAATTTTACATTTACAAGATTTGAAGAATCTATAGATTAACCTGCATTAATTTAAAAAAAGCCAAAATTTTTGTTGCCAAATATACATTAATGCATAGACAACTTGTTATCATTGACTTTCTATACATAGAAGGGATGAGGCATCTCACAGCACACTGTTGAAAATCTTTCCACATACACCTCGATCTTTTCCTATACACCTGTACTATTAAAGTAGAATAACATATACACATACACTTTTAAAATGCATTTCAATATCTTTTCTAGGAAATTAAACAACAACAGCATAATTGTCTTACAGTTTCAGGAGTTAAATCTATTATGATTTTATTGACACAGTATCTTCTTATTTAGATTGATTTGTGTGTTTTAACTCTGAAAATTTTATAAAGCAGATTCGAAATTCACAGGTACTGTTTGAGAAACACTAGAAGAATGAATTCCCCTTGATATACATTTATTAACATTGTATTGTGTGATTATTATGGTAGTACATGTTGTTTTCTTACTGTTTGTTATATTAATACACATCTAATACTTTATATAGTTTTTGTCATTGCATCCATTGCAGAAACTACACCAATAATATCTTTAGATGTATATAGACACAGTAAGTGTCTATAGTTTCATGTTTGGTTTTACATATCCAATCCCTTTACTAAACAAGGAGGATTCTTTTGATCTTTACATCCATGAATTGTGCCAGCATAATGTCAATAATGCAAAAAAAGAGGCAGAAGAAACCAATATATCATTAAAATGTCATGAGTTGAAGAAAAATTGACATAGCCATGGCAAAACAAAAACAAGTTCACAAAATACTGCATAAAATACTAAAGACAGAGCAACACCATCCCAACAAAAACTGGGAGTTCTGCTCCACATGTGGCACCCGTTGAGTTGCTTGTACAAGTACAAATCTGGTAACAAGTCTCATTGGATGTTGTCACAAGCAAAGGAACACAACAGGGTTTGTTGTTAAGACAATTGAAACATTCCGTGGTTGACTTCTGTGACAAAGATATTCAATAACGATCTTCCAACTAGTGATGGCTTTCTGTAAAAAGTTTTAAAGGGATGACTTCAACTTTACCACTAGGAACCTATGCTGCAACTGCTTCCTTTTAAGCAGCAACCCTCTGTCAAGAAATGATAGAAAACACAAGCTCTGGAATATATGAAATAGGAGCTATGCCATATGCAGGCATTGCTGAAATGTTGCTAATAGAAATGAAAAGCTCATAATAGGTAAGCTGACATTATCCCTTTTGTCGTAAAGTTTTGTTTTTAACTGGTTGACAATGTTAGATGCATAAAGTCAAGATATGAGGCAGACTTAACTGTATCTCAAACTGAGGGAAACTGATTTTATATCTATAAATGACACCCAACTAATGTGAGCAATACAAACTAAAGGAACATCTGATCTTTACATACATGACTTGCATTCACCTAATGTGAAGAATACAAACAAAGGATGGGGCAGAGTGTTAAAAGAAGTTCATCTACTGTATCCCTAACCTGTCAATACTAAAGGTTATGTGAGGACCCCGCACATGACAAATTCCAATCTTAATTGACTTAGGAATGTCAGTTTTCCATCTGAAGGTTGCAGTCGCTCTGTCTTCTTCCACCATTTAAAACTGACCGCCACGATATAGACAATTGTGCTGAAAGTGGCGTTAAAAGCCCTACAATAAAACCAAGGAATATCGGAACTTAAAATGCATAACTTGCATTCACCTAAGGGAGCTACCATTTGATTTATATGGGGATGGTTACTAGGATGAAAAATTTTGTCCAGCATTTTTTTTAGTTTTAATCTCTGTCCTGCCTTTTCATTTTTCACTCTATTCGGTCCTGCCTTTTTTAATTAGTTTATCCTGACTTTTTTACATAAATGGTCATCCTGCCTTTTTATTTTGTCAAGTTGCTTTTTTACTCAAAACTCCTGTCCTGCCTATTTTTCAAATTTCATCGACTTAATGTGAATGATTCACATTAGGAAACATCTGATCTGTATATATGTTGTGTACAAGTTATCATTCTGTACACATTATAATTTGTATTTTGACTTTGTAAAAATTGTAATTTGTCTAAAAAGTGCTTGTACAAATTACAATTTGTACAAAATTTTACTTAAATTCACTTATAACTTGTACAATAATTTACAATATGGATTTGGTTAAACACGCATTGATACACACTATAGAATATTTATTTAACGACCACAAAATAAACCTTATTTACAAAATACGAAAATAGTTCTCTGTATCATTTGTTTGAACATGTGAGTGAATTATGTCAACATGAATTGCACAACATCTTTTGCATTTTACATTTTCATTTAGAAGTGCTGCAAACCTCCACCCCCTTTTGCCTTTACACAAAAGAAACCCCTGACCACAGTTTTTGAAAGCTTTTTAACTGCTTCACATAGCGAAAGTTGAAGCTCGAAGCTCAAGAACCGTTGTGCGAATAAACTTAAGTCTTTAACAGCTTAATTTTTTTCTTAACAAATATCCTGTTAAAATTTCTACAGCTGTTCCAATGCTTTGTCAAAAATCACCAGATTCAACAATTACGCCTAAGATATTTTAGGATCAGTTGGGACACGATCATACTGAGGCATAGGTATAAAGACATTATCCCCACAGCAAGTTCTGATAATTTCAGCTTTGTTTTCTTGGTAAGATATTCGACTTGGACATGTCGACCAGACAGCGCATACAGACAATTTATTAAAACAATAGACCCAAAAATAATGAACAATTGAAAAGTGTTCACTGTTTCAGGTTAGGATGAAGGTTGGCGCCTGTTAAAACGAATAAACCCGCTGCATTTTTATGCACCTGTCCTAAGTCAGGAGCCTGTTGTTTGTTGGTTGTCGTTTGTTGGTGTGGTTCATAAGTGTTTCTCGTTTCTCGTTTTTTATATAGATTAGACCATTGGTTTTCCTGTTTGAATTGTTTTACACTAGTCTTTTTGGGACCCTTTATAGCTTGCTGTTCGGTGTGAACCAAGGCTCCGTGTTGAAGGCCGTACTATGACCTATAATTGTTTACTTTTTACACATTGTGACTTGGATGGATAGTTATCTCATTGGCACTCATACCACATCTTCTTATTTAAATGGAATACAAAAATGTTTTCCTCAAAATTTATTAATGTTAAAAGTATATAAAAAGTCATCATTTCTATCATGTTAAGTCATCATATAGGTTGCACTTCTGTAAATATAGACAATGCAATTTGCCATAGGAACTCCCTTTGAGTCTAAAGAATATCAAAGACAAAGAGAAAAAGCTTCATGCAAAGATCTTTAATTTATCTAGATAAATTGATGATATTCTGTCACTCAATTACCTACGTTTCAGTGTGTGCTTACCTCTCATATATACCGCAGTGACATTGAAATTAAGGATACTATCGAAAGTAGAACGTCTGCTCCATGACTTTATTTTTTCCTCGATATTGACTCAGATGAACGACTTCAAACTAGAGGTATGACAAACGTGATGATTTGACCTTTCCAATTGTCATCTTCCCTTTTCACAGCAGTAACATACCCTCTGCTCCATCGTATGGAGTTTACATATCTCAGTTAATACGATAGGCTCGTGCTTGATCAAAATATACGGACTTCAATAACAGGGATGTGCTCCAAACACAATAATATGTGTTGATTTCTCAACCCACTAGCGACATGTTTTCGCGGTCTTAGCTCATTGGATATCCGTGTAGTCGTCCAACCTGTACTTTTATTGACTGTGACTTTTTTCTTGAGTGTGCACTCACGTAGCGGGTGATGCATGCATAGCAGGAGACACTTAACCTGTCCACGCAACCGATCTGGCTCCTTTTCGAGTTACCTTGATTTGTCTCTTCTTAATCGATTTACGAGACTTGAATATCGGTAAACTACAGTCAATTTAATTTAGATCCACGATCATACGTCTTATGAGGTTTAGTCAACTTTTGGTTCTGATTGTTTCCCAAACTGTTGATCTTGAACTTAGTTGATGAAATAATGACCAGAAGATGTCATGCGCACTGATATTGGTAATGCTAATTCATTGTGTAACTGAAAATTACAGAAAATATTTGAGTATAACAATACCAATAAGTCAACAGACATGATGTGGGTGTAAATCATGAAGAAAAAAACTAAAATTCTTTCTGTTTGAGTTACATACTTAATTTGAGTGTGAATCAAGAAGGAAAATAATTTGGCACAACTTTTCGGATTTTCGGTTTTTGGTATTATTCAACAATTTGTTTTGATTTGATGTTCTAACTGTTTTGATTCCAATACCATTGGTAAATCTGGTGGAGACGAAACGCGCATCTGGCATACCAATTTACAAGCCTGATATCTTTAATGAGTTTTTACTGTACCAGATGTGCATTCCATCAGTTAATGTCTCTTCAGTGATGCTCGAGGCGCTTCGGACGCACCAAATTTGTAGAAGTGTTTTCTAGCGCAGTGTCGAAACTGATGCTTTTGACATGAAGACCCAGGGACCAGCTCAGTAGTAAATGCTTGTGCTGATATGACTTATACCACACTAGTACCTTTTTTCTAATTCTCCTTTTGTACATTTATTAATGATTAACAAACTAAGGTTTCCACTCCCTCAGGCAAATTAACCTCAGATTATTTTTTGTGTATTTCAGGGAAATTGGTAAGTTATTCAATAAAATAGATCCTAAATTGATAAAAGATTTCTTATACAGCCCTGTTTTGACTTTTTGAACTTAAGCTGATAAAATTGTATTTCAGTAATTTCCAACTAAGGAGCCTGTAATTAAGAGATTGTCATTAGTTGTTGTCTTTCATATTTGTTTTTGTTTTAATTATTGTTTTGTCAAAAATCATACCGTTGGTTTTCTCGTTTGAATTGTTTCACATTTTGTTACGCTGGGACCTTTCCTATTTTACGATTTTTACCAAACAAAAGGATATATGACGTTGCATCCATAGCTTTTCCAGACTTTTTTGCAATTCAAAACCAAATCAGAAGACATCTCACTTTAATTAGACTAGAAAAGGGTACATCAAGCACCTGCATATATCCATATATATACGTTCGCCACATTTATTTTCACGGCAACATATAAAACAAGAGTGTTACACTTACCATCAATTACCATTGTTTTCTCTGTCAACTTTCTACAGAAATATTTATCATTTTTGGCCATGTTGTTTTTGTCTGTATTAAATTTCTGAAAAATGTATATATGCATTTAGTATTAGGTTTTATTATAAGAAAAAAAAACATTCTGTCTAATGATCAAATGAAATCTTAATCTTTAAATACAAGCTCCTAAATTTGTAAAATATAAAGTAAGAGTTTAACTTATAGATAGAGTTAATGATATCATAAGACTACGTAGATTTATAAAGACGCAGACCTCTGTATTTTGATCATACTTGTATGGAATAAAACTAATAATTCATAGCCTAATGCTTTCTATGTTAAATTCTGCAATTCATACCTTATCTTGTTCTTACCTATATGTCTTATTTTTATCAGAGATGTTTTATTGAATATAAATATAGTGGTCCTAACATGAAACATAATTGATGATTCCCCCAACCCCACCCCCACCCCTTTTTTTAACATGTTGGAAAAGGAGTGCATCTTGGTAAAAACATACTTTTATGTAAAACATGGACCAACAAGAGCAATTCATGTATTTCCCAGCTAAACATCTTGCTTAACTGGTTGAAAATTGCATTTCAATTGAGATTTGAGAATTCTTATCCAAGTATATACCAATTTCCTTAGAAAAAAATGATACACGAAGAAACCTAATAAAACATGAAAACTCACTAGATAATTTGACCGAAATCTATAATTTTACTATGAACCAGTCATAATATGCATGTTTCATTGATTTCAGTCTCGAATAACGCAAAAATTTAAACTTCAGGTTAAGTCTTAACTGTTTGCATGCTAAATGACCCAGACAAGGCTGATATATCCTATTGTAGCAATTTGGGGGCTGTAATTTGACACAAACATAATTGCTACATAAGAACATTAATGTAACATGATATATTACAGCAAATGTGACCAATTTTCATTGTAATGGTATGAGTTTCTAAAGTTTGAATTTCACATGCCTTTCAGTAATAGGAATAACACTACTAATTCATATCCGCATAGTTTTCTATGTTAAATTCTGCAAGTTCAAGCATTATAGACTACTTTTTCTTAACTTCAAATAATGTTCCAGTCATTTCATGTCAAAACTATACCTGACTTGTGCTGAAAAATTCAACATACCTTTAACTGCATATTAGAGTGATTCGTTCCTGGAAGTTTGGTGGTACAAGATAAAGTACTTCTGATCTGAACAACAGGGCACATGTGCCCTCCTATTATTTTATTATCCAGAAAAAACTTTCAACACGTTCTCTATAGTGAACCCAAGTCCATAAGCTTCCATTTGATACCAAAATCACCCAAATATTTTACTGATTGACAGCTATAGGTAGGAACTATTCTGTTTAAAATATGTACTACTTTCTTGTATATTCTGTCTGATCGGGCCCTAATTAGTGATTCTATATCTTATGCACCATTACTGTGAATGCTCTCATCCCCGGAATTGCATCCAATTGGCAGATCTATGAAATGTTCTCAAATGAGCTATTTTTTGTCAATATACCAAATGTCAAACTGAAAATACCTTGACTCTTTCTGCAGATAATCTAAATCATAGATACAGAATTTGTTCTTATAATGTTTCTGATTTAGTCAGACTTATCTAGTTTGAACATTAAAAACAGCTCAGCACAATAAACACCTGTATCTCCACCCATTCCATTAATGCAGGGTCTAAATAGGTCAAATGATTTCAAGCATATACTAGAAATGTAAAAGCCAGTCAGATGCCTTTATGGATACTTATGCAGTGATGAAGATTTGAGAATTTAATGATTCTACTAAAGTTAAATCCTAAGTGGCAAACCAAACTCACATGGTATGAACAAATAAAAAATGAAAACAACACGTTATAATGTTATTCATCCGACGCGCTTTTCTGGATTTACCTTCATCAGAAACTCTCTCAGTCAAGTGTTTGAAGGCCAAGGATGTACAAGAACCGAAACAGTACTATGTGAATAAACTCATCATGTTACTTGATAGATGAAGACTGATTTCAAGTGATGGCGCTTCTCATGCAAATGTCTTCTATGAACATAAAAGTATAAATGAAAATTACATTTAATTCAATTTTTTTCGTCTGAAGCACTATCCTGGATTTACTTTCATCATGAGCACTCAAACCCAAACTTTTGAAAACAAAGGATGTATAAATATGAAGAAATGTTGGGAGATTAATCTTCAAAAGGGACCTTAGAGCAAAAGCCAAAATCAGCTAACGTCAACTTTTCCTGATAGATTTGGAATCTAATTTTTAATATTTTCTGCAATTATCAGAAGGAAATTTTAGGGGAATATCTTATAAATCGTTTCAATACTGAAACACTGACTTCTGATCTGATGAAGCTAGCGATGTATTAATGCGTAGAAACATAACAAGCTACAAGACCAAAAGTGACCTTAAAGGAAAAGCCATATTCAGCTTTGGTCAACTTTGCCTTGCAGAAGTTGGAACCTTACTTTCTTCATATGTAATAATTTCCATAATTTATCAATGAATTCTAGGAAATCACTGACTACTGAGCTGATGGTACATAATTATAAAAGGGAATAGTGTTTTACAAGCATTCCTGTTGTTATGCCAGAAAATCGCCTTTTAATTGTAGCCAACAAAAGACACAAATCAATAATAAAATTTAACAAGATTTATTATACCCTAGTTTACAAAAAGTATTACACAAAAAGAAATGTCAACTTAACTGTCAAAATATGAGTCCAATCTTTTATCTTTTCTTTATCCGGAAATCTTCACGGGAATCCACAGAATATTATATCCAATTGGTCACAATCTAGTATGATGTAGTTTGTAAATAAAAGTGTCAATCCAACTGTTGTGAATGTTGATGTCTATCGATGTTTAAGTCTATATATGTCTATTTCTAATTCTCTCTCTTCAACTAACTTTTGGGTCTGCATTTAAATACTCAAACGGAAATTTCTAGACAACGCTAGAAATATAAATTACGCATCTTTTGTTATGATCATTCTGGAAACGTTATGTAAGTGAAATAGAAAGTTCTAATCATTCCATGAGTATCAATGAATGTTCCAGTGAATTCTAAACTGCATAGTTGTAACACAATGTGTATAATTTGTACACAATATATAATGTAAACATTCTTACGCCACACAAAACAAATTAGGCCAACTAAATAGATATGATAGTTACAATATCATAACACCTCCCCTTAAAAAAGTTTGAGTGTAACAAAACTTTTCATGAATAATATGTACAAAATGCATAGTATATACAAAGTGTTTCAATAAGTTCTAGATAAAGCATCTGCTATTACATTATCTTTACCTTTAATATGTTTTACAATAACATCATATTCCTGTAACAATAAACTCCACCTAGTCAATCTCTGGTTCTTGTTTCTCATTTTATGTATGAAGGTGAGAGGATTATGATCAGTATAAACAAGAATAGGATGCACAGTGGGATTTAAATATACATCAAAATGTTGAAGTGCAGACAACAGTGCAAAACACTCTTTTCAATAGTTGAATAATTTTTCTGATGTTTATCTAATTTCTTAGAAAAATATGATATAGGTTTCTCAACATTATCATCTGTTTCCTGATATAAAACAGCTCCAACTCCTACATCGCTTGCATCAACGGCAAGTTTAAATTGTTTTTCAAAGTCTGGAGTGATCAGAACTGGATTATTAATTAAAAGTGTTTTGCTATTTTCAAAAGCGTTTTGACAATTTTCACTCCAGATGAATTTAGAATCTTTCCGTAAAAGATGAGTCAATGGTTGAACAACAGTAGCAAAATTTGAACAAAATTTTCTGTAAAAACCAATCATGCCTAAATATCTCATAAGTTGTTTTTTATTTGTAGGAGGAGGAAATTTAGTAATTGCGTCCACTTTAGCCGTAATAGGTTTCACTTGACCTTGGCCAACTGTATACCCTAAATAATCAACAGTGGCCTGGCAAAATTCACTTTTACCAAGATTAACAGTCAAATTTGATTGTGACAATCTATCAAAAGTATCATATAAATGTGTTAAATGCTCTTCCCAGCTATCACTACATACAATAAGATCATCAATATAAGCATAACAACAGTCTAAATCTTTTATAACATTATTGATCATTCTTTGAAATGTAGCTGGAGCACTTTTCATGCCAAACGGCATTACAGTATATTGAAATAAGCCGTCTGGTGTGATAAAAGCTGATATTTCTCGAGCTCTCTGTGTCAATGGGACTTGCCAGTAACCTTTCAATAAATCAAATTTGCTCACAAATTTTGCTTGCCCAATATTATCAATGCAATCGTCTATCCTTGGAATCGGATAGGAATCAGAATTTGAAACAGAATTCACTTTTCTGAAATCAGTTACGAAACGAAAGGTTTTATCTGGTTTGGGCACAAGCAGACAAGGAGAGCTCCATTCACTGTTACTCGGCTCAATAATATCATTGTCAAGCATATATTTAATTTCTTTTCTCATAAATTCAAGTTTGAGTGGATTGAGCCGGTAAGGATGTTGCTTAATTGGAGAAGCATCACCAACATCGACATCATGACAAACAGCAGTGGTTTTGTTTGGCACATCTGGAAAAAGATTTCTAAAAGAAAATACCAAGGCTTTTAATTTTTCTCTACGATCAAAAGACAGATGTGCAAGTTTTGAATCTAAATTTGACAAAATTTCTGAATTTTTCAATCTAACTGTCTCTTCCATAGTTTTAGAACTAAAAGGAGGTTCAATTATATCTGGTTTGCCATGATTGTTCTCCAATTTAACCATGGCTAAAGTGGCAACTGGTTTACTCTCACCTCCATTAGTACGCTCAAAATATGGTTTTAACATATTAATGTGACACACTCTATTTTGTTTACGCCGACCTGGTGTTTTACAATATAATTCAAATCATTGATTTTACTCTCAATGGTATAAGGACCACAATATTTAGCTTGTAATGGATGTCCAGGGACTGGCAAAATACAAGTACCTTATCACCTGGCTCAAAACTCTGTCCCTGGCATCTTTATCATACCATATTTTCATCTTATTCTGAACAGTTTTAAATTGTTCTGAGCAATTTGACAAGCAGTATACAATTTTTCTTTAAATCTAGATACATAGTCTAGAAGATTCAAGTCAGTGTGTTCAGTAAGCCACTTTTCCTTTATCAATTTTAAAGGTCCCCTTACAGTATGACCAAATACCAACTCAAAGGGACTAAAACCAAGGGATTCTTGAACAGCCTCTCGGACCGCAAAAGTAAAAGTGAACACCATCATCCCAATCCCTGTCAAATTGAAGACAAAAGTTCTGATCATGTTCTTCAATGTTTGATGAAAACGTTCTAAGGCACCTTGAGATTCTGGATGATAAGCACTTGACCTATACTGAGCAATCCCTAACTGGTACACGACTTGCTGAAATATACCTGACATGAAATTTGAACCCTGGTCGGACTGTATAGACTTTGGAAGTCCTACTAGCGTGAAAAATTTTATCAGAGCTTTGACAATAGTAGGTGTCTTGATATTCCTTAACGGAATAGCCTCAGGAAAACGAGTGGAGGTACACATGATCGTCAGTAAATACGCATTTCCGGTCTTGGTTTTCGGTAAAGGTCCAACGCAATCAATGAGTACTCGGCTGAAAGGTTCTTCAAAGGCTGGAATAGGCAGAAGTGGTGCTGGTGGTATTTTCTGGTTAGGCTTACCAACAACCTGGCATATATGGCATGATTTGCAGTATTCTGCGACATCATTTCTAAGTCTTGGCCAGTAGAAATGCTGCAAGATCTTAAGGCAAGTCTTCCTTATACCTAAGTGTCCAGCCAAGGGGGTGTCATGAGCAAGACCAATAATATCTTGCCTATAGACTTTAGGCACCACCACTTGGTATACCACTCTCCATTCCTCCTCTGGAGTAGCATCAGGGGGCCTCCACTTTCTCATTAAAATACCGTCTTGATGGTAATAGCATTCGGCCACTTTGTCTGCTTCCTCCTGTGGTTGAGCCCTCTTGCAGAGCTGAAGAACCTCAGGGTCTTTACTTTGTTCTTCAACAAATTTCCTTCGGTCTAATGAATGGCTGTTTACGTCTGGCCATGGCATAATTACATTCTTGCTAATGCTAGGTGGTCTTATTATGGCCTTCTCTGAGCTACCGGGACCTTCATTGTTGGCTAGAAAGGTGTCAGAAAGGTCCATGTAATCAAACTGGTCTTCTTGCAAATCCTCATTTTGTTGTTTTCTAGCCATCGCCCTAGTAACGACACAAGCTGGATACAGTTCAGCATCATCTTCAGGTGATTTAACATCCACCACTGGTTCACTGGTAACAATTGGTTCAGCAACCACTTTGTTCCTAGCTAGATCATTTCCTAGCAATAATGAAACACCCTCAACAGGGAGATTAGGACGAACACCCACAACAACTGGTCCAGTTATCAAATCTGAATTCAGATAAATACGATGGAGGGAACATCTATACAACCTAACTCCACACCTTGTAACAAAACGGAGGCACCAACAGAAGTCTCCTCGGACAAAGGCAACACACCTTCTAACAATAAAGACTGAGAAGCTCCAGTGTCCCGTAAAATCTTAATAGGCTGAGGAGTAGTATTATCAACAATAGAAACAAACCCATCAGACATAAAAGGTTTATAATCCTCCATGTAATCACAAAAACTGGACTTAAAAGCCTGACTCGCAGGACATTCCAAGATAGTGGCAACACGGGGTGTCGTACAAGCACTGGTCTTGGGCTTATTATCTCTTTCATTCTTCTTCAGGAGTCTAAAACAATCAGCCATCAGGTGACCATTCTTCTTACAATAAGCGCAAGTCAGTGACTTCTTCTCAAAAGTATCAAATTTTGGACTAGACATATTATAACTAGACTGGCTCTTATTCTGTGCAACAGGCTTACTATCAATACGCTCAGTGCTTTGATTCTTGTAATTTCCACTCAAGTATTAAAATTTTGACCTTTGAAACTTCTTTTATGTGAAAGGGTATAATTATCGGAAATAACAGCTGCATCTTGCAATGTCTCAACAGTTTTGTCATCTAAATGTGTTTTAAGTCTAAATGAACACACTGCTTGAACTCTTCTAATAACATCAATTGTCTTAAATTATTAAAATTTTTATCTATTTTCTTTGACGTAAGCCATTTATCAAATAGATCTTCTTTTTCCTAGCAAATTCAACATAGGTTTGTGAATCAAACTTTTATAAGACCTAAATTTCTGTCTATATGCTTCTGGCACTAGCTCATAGGCTTTCAAAACTTCCTTTTAACCTTGTCATAATCAGAACTATTTTCTGATGAAAGTGCTGAGTAAATTTCAGCGGCCTTGCCCTCAAAAACACTTTGCAGCATTGTAGTCCAAAAGGCTTCGGCCATTTCAAATTTTGAGCAATTTTCTCAAACTGTGGAAAAATTTGTCAACTGTTTTTCACAAAATTTGGGAACCAAACGTATGTTTTTGCTGCATCAAAATTAAGATGTTCTGATTTTGACTGGAATTTAGTGTTGCTTTCTTCTTTTGCCATTTCAATTTTCATTTTTCAATCTCTAACCTTTCTCTCATTTCAAGTTCTGCCTGTTTTAATTTAAAGTCATCTTCTTTTCTTTTCTTTCATCTTCTCCATCTCTAACCGTTCCTTCATTTGAAGTTCTGCTTGTCTTTCTTCTTTTCCAATTGTTTTATTTTGAGTTCATGTTCTAATTCAAGCTGTTTTAATTTGATAGCGTCAACATTTTCGACCTTAAGATCAAGAGCCTCTTCACCTAAAATTTCTGCGTCAACTAATTTGTCTATTACCAAATTTTTTATAATTTGTTTTCTCATAGATACTCTAAAGTCTAATTTCAGATGTTTAGCAAGCAACACTAATTCCTCTTTCTTTAAATTATCAAACCCCTCCAGGTCTGGCGTTTTCAAAAATTTACCGGCATCAAATGCCATTTTGTAGAATTTTGTTGGCTAGCTTAAATAAAAATACTGAAACAATTTTTTTTTTTTTTTTTTTTTAAATAAGATATTAACGTTATCCCGGACGAGCCCCCAATTTCTGTTATGCCAGAAAATCGCCTTTTAATTGTAGCCAACAAAAGACACAAATCAATAATAAAATTTAACAAGATTTATTATACCCTAGTTTACAAAAAGTATTACACAAAAAGAAATGTCAACTTAACTGTCAAAATATGAGTCCAATCTTTTATCTTTTCTTTATCCGGAAATCTTCACGGGAATCCACAGAATATTATATCCAATTGGTCACAATCTAGTATGATGTAGTTTGTAAATAAAAGTGTCAATCCAACTGTTGTGAATGTTGATGTCTATCGATGTTTAAGTCTATATATGTCTATTTCTAATTCTCTCTCTTCAACTAACTTTTGGGTCTGCATTTAAATACTCAAACGGAAATTTCTAGACAACGCTAGAAATATAAATTACGCATCTTTTGTTATGATCATTCTGGAAACGTTATGTAAGTGAAATAGAAAGTTCTAATCATTCCATGAGTATCAATGAATGTTCCAGTGAATTCTAAACTGCATAGTTGTAACACAATGTGTATAATTTGTACACAATATATAATGTAAACATTCTTAGGCCACACAAAACAAATTAGGCCAACTAAATAGATATGATAGTTACAATATCATAACACTGTGAACTGATACCCAAGCTGCAGGACAGGGAGGAATTTGTGTATTTGTGATGCTACTTTTTCTGGTGAGGCTTCTGGGTCATATGTTTTTCTCCCCATTTTTATGTCCAAAATACATGGCTTGGAAAGTTTCTTTATCAAGTTTTCTAACTGCAAGTATTGGTCTGGAAAATAAAGGTAAAGGCATATTTCACAATTATAATATTGTCATGAAAATATCAAAAATAAGACTTTCAAAATACATTAAGTTCACCGTGCATGTCAAACATCAACATTGGCAAAGTCTTTTTAACTTTAGTTTATGTAACAAGAAAGATTATCTCATCAGTTTATTTAGGGACCACATTTCCATGATCTTATATTTAATGATATCTCTATGTTTACAATTCTTCTATGACCCCTTACTGGTGTGGGGATAAATTACAAACATATCTATTCTATCTAGAAACTGATTAATTGATTGTTGTTTGTTTTACCTCCAGTGCCAAATATGTAATGCATGTTCAGGGCTAAATGTAAGATGAAGTTATAAGGGGGATATAATTGGGAACTTTTCAAGAAAACTATTAAATCAAAACTAAGAACAAATCTTGATTCATTACATACTGCTTAAAATATTTACATGATTGATTTCTTCTTGTTATTTCAAATCTTAAGCTTGAACATATTTAGAATTTTGTCATTTATATTAGTTAGAAAGAACTCCTTTTCTTTAACATTATATCACGATCTGCTTGAAATTTCATCTGATATTACCATAGTCAACAGTAAACATTTCTCAAAGTAACCATGTTTAACTTCTGTGTTAATGATGAATTGTTGTGACCTTTGATATTTAACAAATAATTCCTTTTTTTTTCTAAACTCCTTTCAGCAAGTTAGATCAGAGATATAGAATTGTCCTATTTCCTGAACCATACATTGATCAACTTGTGGTAATTTAATACACTTTACAACATACAGTATACATCATGTATAAAACTGACTTCATAAGTTAAATGGAGTTTGAACATGACAGTTATTTCAATCTTATAATTATGATAACACAAGATACTCCTATATCTATAAATTATAAATCAAGTAAGACTAATTATACATAGAGAAACCAAATCAAATTATGGTAATAGAAAGTGACATTAAACCCTTTATCTTACAGACAGTTCCGACAGATAATAAAAAAGGCTGTCTTACGTTTGGCTACACCATCATTTGTTTCTCCCTGGATTACACCACGGAATTCTGGTACAAATGACCTAAGTTCTATCAATGTGTTGTCGTATGTTGACTTGAAGATTTCATCATAAAAGTCTAACTCTCTCTGACCATTAGGTGGATTCTGCACATGTTTTAGTATGGTACCATCATCTACCTCTAAACATCCTGAAAAAAAACCAATTGAACTGTTATCAAATATCACAAGATAATTCTACATTGATTTTTTTTTTGTATAAGACTTTCATGCAAAATCTAAATGCAGGCTATACAACTTCAATGCAAAGAAGAGGTTTGACGAAATCTTTCAATAATTCGATCTAGAGAATTGATGACTGGATATTATGTATCACAGACAAACTGATCCCTTTATACCTCTGACAATCAAGGTAATTCACAATATATAAATTCTAGATCTTTTGCTATAACCCCACTGATCCCTTTACTGACATGTCATCTACACACTACCAGACAAGTAAACATGATACATCAATTGATTTTAGTATGACAATATACAATGCTGGTTAACGAGAAACATTCAGTCTAAGCTTTAAAATGATATAATACTTTTTACAGATATTAACAAAGATTTTCTTAAAAGTTTTTGTTGAAATGTATTTAAATGAACATTTTACATCATATAATTAATCTTTAACTAATTTCTGAAATCAACGTCTGTATAATGTTCCCTATCTAACTATAGTCCCTTTGAGAAATTAGACATGTGCTATATTCTTGGAAAGATACACTCACAAAAAACAACAAAAAAGAAAAAGACACAAAAACATGAATAATTAATTGAATTATTTATATGGCAATCTTTTTAAATGTACCTGAACAGTTTCTGATATAGATAATAGATATAAGAAGATGTGGTATGAGTGCCAATGAGAAAACTCTCCATCCAAGTCAAAATTTATAAATGTAAACCATTATAGGTCAAAGTACGGTCTTCAACACGGAGCCTAGGCTCACACCGAACAGTAAGCTATAAAGGCCCCCAAAAATTACTAGTGTAAAACCATTCAAACGGGAAAACCAACGGTCTAATCTATATAAAAACGAGAAACGAGAAACACTTATGAACCACATCAACAAACGACAACTACTGAACATCAGATTCCTGACTTAGGACAGGTGCAAACAAATGCAGCGGGTTTAAACGTTTTAATGGCACCAAACCTTCACCCTTTTAAGGTTTTTCTTGCCGTATAACACACCGAGGGGGTGTCAGGATTGATCAAATGAAAGACCGATCGCAGTTACAAGAAAAATATTACTGTAACTGCATGAAGCAAGACACAAATAAATTGTTACGGTGTATGAAAAATGCAAGCCACTTTGTAAGTAACTTACTGTATCAACTTAGTTTATGAAAGGGGGATGCTATGTTTTATTCTTTTTTTTTTCTTGACATTTTTATCGCGGAAAAGCAGATAATTTTTCAACAATTTTTTAACAAACTATTCAGTATAATAGTTTTCTCTCCTTTGTCTGGCAATACCTATTTTTTTGGAAAAACTCAGAATCAGGTTAAATATTATACACCTTCCCCCTCCCCCTCCGCCAATTATAAAGTATGTGGTTGTCATTCTGTAGAAAATAAGAATATTTCGTTATTTGAAAAGTTTAATATAGATGTAAAAAGTGAAGAAAAGGCACGAAGCCGTGATAAGTGTACATGTAACACGAAAAACGAAAAACGAATATCCATAGATCAAAGTATGATTTCTCATGAATAGATTACCTTAGCTGTATTTGGCAAAACTTTTAGGAATTTTGGGTCCTCAATGCTCTTCAACTTCGTTCTTTATTTGGCCTTTTTAATTTTTTTTTATTCGAGCGTCACTGATGAGTCTTTTGTAGACGAAACGCGCGTCTGGCGCAAGTACATAATTTCAATCCTGGTATATATGATAGTTTATTTCCAATTCAGTGTGAATCAATAAGATTTTCAAAAAAAAGTGTTAAATCTGGCCAGTTGGAAAAGAAAATTCATCTCACATTAATGTCCCTTTATTGTAGCGATACATTAACAAAACTTCATATTATTTGTTTCGAATGTTAAAATGTGCGTCAACGACGATTTTGTGTATTTCAGTCTAATACACGGAGGAAAAAAATGTTTGTGTCTTAATAAAATTGAGAATGGAAATGGGGAATGTGTCAAAGAGACAACACAACAGCAGAAAACAGCAGAAGGCTACCAATGGGTCTTCAACACAGCGAGAAAATCCCGCACCCGGAGACAGGCTTCAGCTGACCCCTAAACAAAAAACTGTACTAGTTCAGTGAAAATGGAGGTCATACTAAACTCTAAAACATATAAATGAACTAAAATTTAAAAAATTATAAGACTCACAAAGGCCAGAGGATCTTGACTTGGGACATGCGCAAAAATGCGGCGGGGTTTAACATGTTTTGTGAGAATTCAACCCTCCCCTATACCTCTAGCCAATGTAGAATAAACAAACACACAGCAATACGCACAGTAAAACTCAGTTTAAAAGAAGTTCAAGTCCGATGTCAGAATAGGTAACAAAAGAAACTAAGCAAAATGACAATGATACATAAATTAACAAAGAACTACTAGCAGTTACTGACATGCCAGCTCCAGACCTCATTCAACTGATTGAAAGATTATGTCTTCATCATATGAAAATCAAGTACAATCAATCCCGTTAGGGATTTAGTATCATACATTATAAAATATATGAGAAGAACATAATCTATATCATGTCAACAACTGGTTTTAGAATAAATATGTTTATTTCCGATGCAAAGACCATATGAGTGAATATTAATACCAAAATATGCCATCTTTAATGAACTGACAACGGTATCGTAACTATATCCTTTCCGAATAAGTCTGTTTACAGGTTTGGTTAGCTTTTGAGGTGAATGCCGACATTTTTGTGCTTTGTAAAGAATATTACCATAAAAGATTGGATGTAAAATACCTGAATGTATAAGATGTCTGCATGTTGATTTATATTTACGAATGATGTCCTTGTACCGATGATAAAATGACATAGTTCTTTTGTGTGTTGTTACTAAAAATTGACCTAAAAGAGTTTGAAGATATATATTCGCATTCTGACTTTTTAAATGCCCATTTAATTAGGTGTAAGAACTTTTTCTTAATAAGATTATGAGGCAAAGTGGTATCTAGGGTAGAAAAATCAAAACTTTGAACAGATTCGAAATCACCAATGTAAGCATGCAATTTATCAAGTACTTCCAACAAATTTTTGACACTCCAAAAGTAATTAATTCCACTATTTTTAAAGGCCTAATTTGAACAATTTATTACCAGGATTTTGATTGTACCAAGTGTAATAGAAAGTATAATAGACAATTTAGTTGTGGAACAATGGCTTGAAGACGAAATAAATCTATATTTGTAAGGTGTTTTGTGCAGCTTCGGAAACCAGTACATAGTTGGAACTTTCATTGTATTTATTTCTGCTTGTAAAGAGGTAGATAAAAGTTTATGTTTGTTATAGATGTCATTTTCCGAAAATGGAGTCAGTTGGAATGTTGGTGAATACGTGATATCCTTTTGCAGAACCTCAATGTAAAATTTACGTCAAACAATAATGATATTATTAGCAGCCTTATCAGCCTGGACAAAAACAAATTCCTTGGCGAGTTCTTTTAACTTATGTTTGTAACGAGAAATAGGGCTATTATGGTTGTTGTTAGGAGTAAAATGTTCTTTTAAATGTTTTATACGAATATCAACTATGTTCATTATTGAATTAAAAAAAGAATCTAATGAATTCTTGTCAGCTTTTCTCCTTTTTCTCCATTTCGAGCAGTAAGTACGGAGTGAGTCGTGGATGATGTTATGACACTCATTCCAATTAATAATTGACGGGGGACGATATTTTGGTCCTTAACTGAGGAATGATTTCAACTCTCGGTCATGAACGATGTTAAGGTCTCCTGTTATAAATAAAGGCAACAGTAGTATACCGCTGTTCGAAACTCATAAATCGATAGAGATAAAAACAAATCGGGTTACAAACTAAAACTAAGGGAAACATGTTATAACATGGGAACTGGGGCCATAAATGTATTCGGAATTACTGTAATTTCATGACGTAGGTGCATTGTCATTGATATTAACATCTTTACATACTTCTCTATAATTAAACACATATTTCCGGGTAGATTTTTTTGTAAACATAACAAATAAGAGGGAGTTCAGTATTATCAAATTAGCCAGGAATTTGTTCTTCAACAGAATGAGCATTAAAAATACCTGCAATATTTACAAAATTAAAACCTTTATTGACATATTTGATTTTAATAAAATGTTTTTTTATGATCTTCAGGGCGATCAATTTTGGGAAACAGTTTAGATTAACAATATGCAATTATAATTTGGACGATTTCATACTTAGGGCTGCAATATGGAATTGTGTTGCAATCCTCTAAAATTTGATGTAATTTATTAACAGGTAAAGAACAGAGCTTGGTTAACAGATAATGGCTGCCGTTGTTTTTTTTTGTTTTTTTTTTGAAATAGTAATTAGGTCCGAAATATTTGTATTGTTGGTACGAAATTTTCTTTGATTCCGATTTATTCTACGCCCATGAAGTGGTTTTTACGCACAGTTTTAGAAACTATATCCAAAATGTTAACAGAATCGGTTCTTGATATATTACCAATTCCCATGATATTATCATTAAGACCGAGAGGATAGACTGTCTGTAATTTTTTAATCCAATTTAATTCAATTATTTTCCGTGATCGTACAATCCCAGGCTGCTTACGTACCACTTCTAAAGGTTGAACTGTTAAATATTTAATAGGATGATTGTGTTTCTTAAGGTGTTTATAAATGATACTTTTGAATTTATGGGGTCTTTTAAAACGATAAAGATGTTCTTGCATGCGTTTAGATAAATAACGTCCAGTGAAAGGAGCAAAGACTGGCGTCCAGATTATGAACCAGTACACAGGAATGGAAGTAAAAAAAAACCTATCAAAGATGGAAAATTAAAAGTAAAACCCCAATCGGCAACAACACATGATATCTATCAAACGAATTAAATGTTTAAGTAAATTATAGTTTGCATTTTAATCAGGGAAAACAATGACCTTACACAGGTCATTATTTTATGTCTTGAAGTAAATTTCATTAAAACTTTGGTATCGTCCGTGTTGTTTTTCAAAAGAAAGAACTATCGTTCTGAAAGAAAAGAGCTCCATATAGGTATATAAGGAAGATTAATTTGATTTTACAAATATAAGTGTTTTTCAAGATTTGAAACACATCCCCACCAAATACGTAAAGTATTCATAAATATATCATGATGTATGTACATATGTAATGATCGAGATTTCGGTAAAATGTGAACTTTGCAGCATAAAACAGTGCAATTCACGTTTTTTTTTTATACAAAACAATTTAAACCATGTTCACTCTTCCAGAGCACCTGCTGAAGGGTTTAATGTTAGTTGATGTCAGTTTTATATGTCAGTGTTGTTTATACATGCGTGAATGTGTTTGTTCTACGTATTATCACTGACATGTACCACTCTATTCACTATAAGATGAACCACACATCTTTGTTTTGGCCTTTTAACTATTTTAATTCGAGCGTCACGAGTGAGTCTTTTTTACACAAAGTGCATGTCTGGAGTACAAAATTATAAGCTTGGTATTTTTGATGAGTTTCATTATACATGTGTGTTTTCGATAGAATATATAAATTGGGTTTAAGATATTTACTTTTACAAGGTTATACAGTGATAAAATTATAATATATTTAGAATATTGGAAAAATCCACATTTTTTGTATTCTTGTCTTTAACGTTTGCTTATGTGCTTTGTATATAGTGTCTATATGCCATTTTGTTTTTCTTTGTTGACATAGTTGTTTGTTTTTATAGTGATTAAGGCACATACCACTATGTTGACTGCTGTACTTAACTTTTGACATTTTCACCTATTATGTCTGTTTGTTTTGCTCAATGGAATGGAATTATATGCGACTGACATACAAGTGAGAGGGTTAAATAGCTATAAAACCAGGGTGAATCTACATAAGAAAATGCCTGTACCAAGTCAGGAACATGACAGTTGTTTTCCATTCGTTTGGTGTGTTAAAGCTTTTGATTTTGCTATTTGTTGAGGGACTTTCCGTTTTGAATTTTCCTTGGAGTTCGGTATTTTTGTTGTTTTACTTTTTTTCCAAAAATGCTATATAAGGTTCACAAAAATATAAAAAAAAAAGAACGAGTAAACGCTTAGCGCAGCCATTTTTTAAATGGTGACGAAGTATATCCAAATATTAACACTCGCCCCAATGTAGATCTCGGCCTTCTATTGACGGACAAGTTATAAGGAAAAGACATTTAAGTCGATGAAATCAGAATATGATGCTTGAATAGGGTTTCATGATTGTTTCCGTATTTAAATCTGAATTTCATTGTAACATAATGTGTTGAAGAGACGTATAAAAGATTTACAAAAACGTAGGTACGACCTGAGTGTATACATCGATTGATCATGCACAGTCACCTAATGTTCTAAAAACCGGAAGTCAACTTATGCTCTTTCCGTTTCTGCTTATCTGTTTGAGAAGTGACTGCGGAACCAATCAAAATTAATCTTTTGACACTGAAAATTGTTATCGGACCTAAAAGATTGAAATTATTTACCGGACAAAGGGTCCGATATGATAGCTCTGTCACTCGGACCGCGCCATTTTTAGAACTATATAAACTAGATTTGATATTGCCAGTTATGTAAGAAAAACAGAAAAAAGTCGGAATGCGAATATATATGTTCAAACTCTTTTAGGTCATTTTTTAGTAACAACAAACAAAAGAACTATGTCAATTGGACCTGCTTTGATACTATAACTGCCCTTGAATTTTTACTAGATAACATTTTTGTTCGCTGTGGAGATTCCGTATATCGTCAGGTTATCGGAATTCCCATGGGGACTAACTGTGCACCACTTATTGTGGACCTGTTTCTGTAATGTTATGAGTTACAATTTATGATTGAAATCAGCAAAGACCCATCGAAACAACATCTGATTCAAAAATTTAATAACACTTTTAGATATTTAGATGATATATTGGCTCTCAATAATGACGACTTCAGTATGTACACTAAAGAGATTTATCCTGCCGAACTGACTTTAAATAAAGCTAATACTAACAATGAACACTGCCCTTTCCTGGATCTTGATATCTTTATCTTTAACGGGAAGCTTAATACCAAAATTTATGATAAAAGAGATGATTTTCATTTCCTATTGTTAATTATCCATTTTAGATGGTGACGTTCCTTGTCGCCATCTTATGGTGTTTATATATCTCAACTTGTTCGATTCGTTCGTGTATGTAACAACGTATTTGATTTCAAAGAAAGAAATCTCTGTATTACTGAATCAAAGAGCTGAAGAGCTCTGAGGAAAGACGGCCATTGTTTCTAATTTTTTTTGGGGTATCTTTTGATAGTCTACATTACAAAGAATGAACAAAAAACAGCTAGAACATGTTTGTTGTTTAATGTAACTTCATTTCCTTAGTTAAAATTCATCATGGAGTCAATTTGGACCAATGGAAGAGATCTGCACCTTCTCAATCAAAACATTTGATTAAAGTTGAAAGTTAATTATCTAAAATTCAACTGAATTCTATCATTTTTCAACTACTACAATACTTTTGAAATTTTAATTGTGTACCACTGAACTGCAGGCTAGGGTCATTCTTCATAAAAGATTTTATTTTTTTCTCAAGAATGTGAGGACTGAAAAATCTATTCAGTTTTAAATTTCCATTGATGAAGTTCCCAGTTACAACTCTCATCACAGGGATACATGTACTTATAAAACCAATATGATTGATATAAGCTGTGTGAAGCTTGTTTCAGATCCAACATTTTGATATATTTGTAAATTTCATGAATAAATAGGTTTAAACTACAAAATGAAACATTTTAATTTTTTATATTTTTTTTACCATTACAATGTTTATGTTGGTACACAAAATTTTTTAAATGGAAGAATACTTATCATATACTGAATGTCATATTTTGAGTGTTCAGATACATTAACTTTTATTTTAGTGGATAATTACTCATCAATTGAGGTGCTCCTTTATTGGAGGAAGATTCTCAAAACAGACTTTTACAGAAAGAATGAAAACTGCCGTATCTCTCCCCAATCTCATGTATCCCCATTAAGTTGCAGTTGACCTAGAAATTAAAGCATTGCATCATGTTGATGTTTGAATTATCTACAGCAAACATAATTATGTTTAAGTTAAACAAATACCGATTTTAAATTAGTTCATGAATTCTGAGAATGATTTAATAATCAGTAAAGGATATCCCTGCTTCTACGTAGTGTGGCATTCCAACAATGACGTCATTACAATGTAGGTTGGATATATTTAGAATATTTCGAAATACTGATTTTCCGGATTGTAATAGAAACCTAAATAGTGTAAAGGAGAACTCAAGATGCGATAATTTCATGAGAAACAGAAGGAAATGTAAACAAGTGTTTAAAGTCAATCTATTCATTTTAGTGTCTCCTTCTCATCAATCTCAGTAAGATTTTTGGGGGTTTCAAACTATAAAACAAAATGAATGACGTGAGGGATATCAGTCTGGTCAACCACATAGGGGATTGACGGCTTGAAGCCGTCTTTCCCAAAATTATTACACCAGGGTTTTCGATATCACAAACTAGTCAAAACATTTACTAAATTTTATCATTTTTTCTACATTTGCTAGAGGTATAGGGGAAGGGTTGAGATCTCACAAAACATGTTTAACCCCGCCGCATTTTAGCGCCTGTCCCAAGTCAGGAGCCTCTGGCCTTTGTTAGTCTAGTATGTTTTTTAATTTTAGTTCATTTATATGTTTTGGAGTTTAGTGTGACGTCCATTTTCACTGAACTAGCACACAATTTTAGTTAGGGGCCAGCTGAGGACCACCTCCGGGTGCGGGATTTTCTCGCTGCATTGAAGACCCATTGGTGGCCTTCGGCTGTTGTCTGCTCTTTGGTCGGGTTGTTGCCTCTTTGACATATTCCCCATTTCCATTCTCAATTTTATGTCACCTTACCCCGACATATTATTCTAACTCCGAGCCCACCAGTCTCTGCTCTATCTTCTTAATGACGCGTGCTTAGCGGAGAAACAGCAAATACCCAATTTTAAAGTAGTTTGACCCGGCCATGGTTCGAACCCATGACCACCCGCACTCGAAGAGAACACGCTACCATGAGACCACTGAGTCGGTAGAATTAATTATTAAGTTAATTGTGTAATAAGTATTCAATTACGTAACTCAAGATATACTAACTGTGGTCAACTTAGATTACATTACAGCAGTACTCTCAGGCTATCTTGCCTAAGGAAAGAATTGCAATAATTCATTTGAAAATAGTGTGGAAATCAACTTTGATATCAATACACACCTTGTACCAAATTTTATTCAATTACTTACACAAGCATAAGATACTTATACAATACTTTCATAATTCTTATTAACTGATTATATTTGAAATATTACTTTTCATTTTTATTCATAAAATGTAATATATCATAAATTTTATTTACACAGGAACTATATGTAAGTGTGTATCTAAAATTAAGTAGCTGTTGGACCTGTATTTTCTCAATTTAAGGGTAAATAACATGTCAAAATGGCAGTAGATGAATAAAATGGTGTATAAACTTTCATAAGTCATAAAACACATAATTAGATTCACGATATGACTTCAACTCAGAATTCTGCATCATCTTAAAATCTGGAGTGATCACACAGATATTGCATGGCTGGATTAATAAACTGTTATTACAGAGAAATGTCTCGCCTTTTTGTAATTTCGATAATGCAAATATTGAAATTAAAATAGCAATACTTTAACATGTAAGTTATGCAAATATTCAAAGTCAATGAACCATGACTGAAGGTACATGGCTAAATAATCTCCATGGAAATGAGATGTGCCAATGGTAATACAACTGCATACCAAAAACCATTGACTTATCATAAGTTGTTCCCTTTAAATAAACCTTAACACAAACATTAACTTGTAAACTAAGTTTCAAAGTCAATGAACCATGATAAGGGGTTGGGGGCTATATAATCTCCATGGAAACAAGACTGGCTAATGCCAATACATTTACATACCAAATATCATTGACTTAAAATAAGTGGTTCATTTTAAACTGATCAAATCACAAATTAATACATGTAAACTAAGCAAAAGTTTCAAAGTCAATAGACCATGACTGAGGGGGATGGGTAAAATATTCTCCATGGAAATGAGATGTGCTTATGCTTGTACAACTGCATACCAAATAATATTGGACTACCACTAATGGTTCCCGTTAAACTGATCTAATCACAAACTAATACATGTAAACTAAGCAAAAGTTTCAAAGTCAATAGACCATGACTGAGGGGGCGGGGCCAAATAATCTCCATGGAAATGAGATATGCCAATGCTTATACAACTGCATACCAAATATCATTGACCTACCACTAGTGGTTCCCCATAAACTGACCTAATCACAAACTAATACATGTAAACTAAGCAAAAGTTTCAAAGTCAATAGACCATGACTGAGGAGGCAGGGCCAAATAATCTCCATGGAAATTAGATGTGCCAATGCTTATACAACTGCATACCAAATATCATTGATGTACCACTAGTGGTTCACCACAAACATGACCTAATCACAAACTAATACATTGTTGACACTGCCGACGCCGGAAACAGCATACCTATGTATCGCTTTTTGACTCTGTCAAGGCGAGACAAAAATTAATAGAGGTAATTCTTGGTCAATTTTGCCTTTCTTTAGTAACAAATTTGGACATATACTATCATCCTATTCTGATGATCATTGTTTTAAAAATAAATAGAACATAATAAATAAATTTTAGAACAAGTAATAAGATAGAAATCTGAAGGTAAATGAAGTGTCTTCAGAACTGTCCCATATAATTATACTGTTTAATCAAAGCAAAACAGAACACCTCCACAACGAAATTATCAAGCTTGTAAACAAATCTCACACCACATCTTCCTATATCTATCAAAACAATAAGTCTATGGTCAGCTTGAAAGATATTTAATGCATTAACAAGTATTTTGACAAAATATAAAATATATATTTATATAAATTACAAATTATCACAGTTATTATTCATACGTTTCTCATAAAACATGCACAATATTACAAAATAGTTACAATGTAAAATATTACAATATATATTTTCAACAAAGTAGACAAAGTGATTGTACCCCAGAAAATATTACTCTGACATTTTCAATGAATATAGTAAACAATTACTTTTATTAATTGAGGGTAAAATGTCAGTCTTAATTTCCCTTAAACACAAATTATGTCAGAATTTTATCTTTAAAAAAATAAAAACTCCCTTAAGAACTGTATGGGAAGGTAAAAAAATCAATTTAACATGAAAAGGGATGTGTCATCTGCTTTACAACTTTCAAAGATGTAAATACTTAACAAGAATGTCATTCTGATATAAAACTTGACTTCACATTGACCAGACAAACTACATTTTGGTTAATTTTGGTCCAAACTGCCTCTGTATAAACTGTTGTTTCAGTATTTCAGTTGATCCAATTTCATAAAAGAGATGTATTTACCTTCAGACATATAAATTTTCATTTGTTATAAAAATGTATCAGCATTTTTTTTTTTTTTTTTAATTCTTTCAATTTCTATAGGAATAATGCCACTGATTATCAACAAAAAAACCATACACATAAAAAATTGAGTGCAGATTGGAATAAAATATCATTCTCTGTGCTGTTTTTACTTATTACTAGTGCAATGGTATTAATCAAAACTATGACTATACCAAATTCCAAAATATTTCCATATGTCTCTTTATCTTCCGAATTAACATAAGAAATATCCACCTTGAGCTGACAACTGGGAAACTACCTTTTCCAAATAAAGAATACATGTATTTCTATTAAAATTTGTAGGAGTAATAATTTGTTATATAACTTGATTTGTCTAAAAGTGTGCAAATTCTGAATTTAAAATTTTATTGAAGCTATCCTGGTATCCCATTTTAAACTTAAAATTATTTATATTTCTATACAATCGAAATTTATTTATGATTTTTCATTCATTTTAAAAAGTCTGATTAAGATACAATGATGCTTTTTTTTGTTTCCAAGGTTCATTTGTTTTCCATGAATTTTAAGTTAAGTTTAATTAAATCACAAGAATATAATGGTGAATATCTATATTGTAGAATTAAAAACATTTTTTTTAAATTAGGGAGATAACCTATTACTTTGTTTATATGAACACCTAGCACCATATGGAAAGTGTTAAAATAAATACTGTCTATAAAACAATGCTTGTTTGCTTGTTATATCAATAATAAGAAAATTGAGGAAAATATATGCACAATTATCTACTTTCATGTTCTACCTTTGTTAAACATTTAAAAATTCAGCATTAATTCAGTTTATTGAACGTGTTCAAGATTGGCTGAGACTTTTGGTACTATTCACTGATTTAATGATATATAAAACTTGTACATGAAGCTGTCAATATTGAATAATTATATTTTTGTGGATACCAGGTTTATTTAACCTAAAAATCAAAATAATTTCAGACTAATATTCTTAGTAAATTTCATGGTTAAAAAAAACATGTATGTATCTCACTAAAAGTAATCTATGTTTTTAAAACTTTTGACATAATTTAAAGATAATGCTAACCTCTGAAAGTGATGAATATTTATTTACACATTAATTCATAACATTTCTCAACTATGACCTCTCATTCAATATAAAAAAAATGTCTCTTTGCGTTATATTTTGTGTTTTTTAAAACAGATAAAAGAGTTGATTTAAAGTTTAGGGGTTGGAATTAATCATATCAACTATATAAAAGGGAGTGTTTGGGGCAGGTAGCAAGTAAGGATATCGAGACAAATTGTTACGTTTTTTGGGGGGGAGGAGGTGGGTGTTGGTGGCTTGGTTCATACAAGAAGTCAAACTAATTCTGATTATTACTGAATATTCAGTGATGTGCAAAAAACCCTATTTCCTAAACCAAAAACACAGTTTAAACTATATACAGTTTTTTTGTAAGGAGCCTTATATAACTACAGATGTGTCAATTATTTGGAAAACAAATTTAAACTGCATGCAACAATAAACAATGGATGATTAAATTCTTTTATGAAATATATATTGATGATTTTTATATAAATCCAAAGTTTTTCACACTTAATGCATCATTTATGGTTTTGTTTGTTACAACTTAACTGTTTAGTGGTTTGTATAATATTTTAATATGTTCCATTAATCAATTCAATTTTTCTACGGTATTATCTATCCCACTTTCATAGCTACCACAAAAAGTATTGCCTACTAATGTCTTCACACAAGGTCAATCTAGTGAACACTTTCATAGCAATGCATTTTTCCATGGAAACACTTTACTTTACTTTCTGTTCATCATATACATAGTTACAATATATATACTCAAGCATACAAACGCAATAGACAAACATTATTTCCTATTTCACAAACCTTTAATGAATATTTTACAGATGACAAAACGGAATGTTTACACAGATCTGTACAAATCATAAGAGCAAGTGTCTGTACACAACTACTTTGGCATGTATTCTTACGTAGTAACATTAATTTGAAGTACAGAAAACATACCTAAATAATAATACTTTTTCAGTACTTTGAAATTAGTGTGTTAATTCAGTACCATATTTCACAGAACTGGATTTAAAAGTTGAAGGTAACAGTTTTATACTTTTAATGTGTAGTACATTGAAGGTCATATTTCTATTGGTACCAGTCTGGTATTTTTTTTTATAATATTACACTTTCAATAAAATTTTCTATTAAATTAAAATGAAAAAAAGTACTATATAGTTAGTGTACTTTTGTATTACTACACTGCAGAAGTACAAAACTGGCACTTTAAATATGTAGTACAAACCTTGTGTAAAAAAAGTTATGGTACTAAAATAATACAATTGTTTGAGAGTTCTACATCACCACTACATTACTTATATACATTCCAGTAATGTAAATTTATAGTACTTAAAAAGTACACTTAAAAAGTACACTTGCAAAGTAGCTATATACAAAAGAGAAAAGGATTTAATTGTTACTGGTATATATTTCCTTATCAACGGTTGATTCAGAGAAAGGTAATAGGGTAAAAATAATTCAATTTTTTAAAATGGAACCCAGAAAAAATATTCTGGACCTGCACTTGGCAGTATTTATCATATTTTGCTGAACTGATGTTAAACAGTCACAAACATTGACGGACTATTGTTATATTATGACAGACAGTATACGAAGTTGTGTATGGGTACATATACATAGTACTTCTCATTAAGCAAATGATTGCCAAAAATTATATTAAAGCTGATTATCATGTTTATAGCACACGAACAATGTAAAAATCACTCACCATTATAAAGAGGTATTCTGACTCATTCCCTGACCTTAACAACTAATTGTTCTACACTGATCATCTTTTACAATATCAGAAAGACAAACATTTCTAAAAGAAAAATACTGCTCATAACCTTGTTTCTCCAGTAGGGTATACTGATTATGTCACAAGGTCACATTTGAAATTGCTGAAGGTCACCAGGTCACTTATTAAAGATAATAGATTTTGAAAAGGTCACAGGTCACTTAAATTAGATTTCAGGGTGCAGAACAGCCTGCTTAGACATCAATCTTTTGTTGTCCCTTACACTTAACCTGTCTAAATGAATCTTATCCTGATAGGCATATAGACTAGATTCTATAAGGGAAATTATTTCAAGCACACTGAAAAAACTGTTTCTTTGTGAAACCTGACTTCTTACAGTATTTTTAACATTGTAATGCCTGAATACCATCATTGAAGAACAAACAACATTAAGAGATCATAAACACCATACCAATTATCCGTATGAACACGACAACTTTAAAATGTTACATATGCAATGATTTTAAACAATTTGTATATTATCAACTGCTCACCTGAGAAAAATAATTATATTTTGATACAAGTGACTCTCCATCAAGGGAGTTGTTAACCTTGTGATGGGAAGTTTACATGGGAAGGGGAATAACTCCTCCTCAGTTGTACTTTATTTCAATATTTATGTAATGACATATAAAACATCCACTGTACAATAGCTGTCGTAAGTAGAGCTTAAAATCAGATCAAAGGTTTAATATAGTCTACATTCTCAGGGTATCTAAAAATGGCAGTGCAAATCAAAATTTTAAAAAGTCTAAAAAGTAAAAGATCTATAAAAATATATATGCTTGGAAAAAATATGACTTGTTTCTTTATTTGAGCCAGGTTAAGAAGGTTAACTAGGTAATAAGAAACATATTTTTTCTTAATGCCGTATGAAAAAAGAAGAGCCACAGATCTTTGAAGTATGTTAACAGTTCTTTTTGTACAAACAAACAATTTGTGTAAAAAATTTAGTGAGAGTAAAAATAAAAAGCTCCACATAACCACATAACACTTTAGTGTTGATCTTGAAACATTAAGGCACTCACACATATTTGCACATTTTGTGGTAAAAAATAAGGAATTACATCTCAAGCAGAGATTGTAAATGTTTTATCAAGTTTTGTAATCCAAATATATAATTCTCATCTCGGTCTTCTGACGGAAACACATGGGTAAAATCAATCATACGTACATCTACAAAACTTCGTTCTCTATTGCTATGGTTACAAGAAGTATTTTCTGTTTCATCACTTCCTTCCTCACTGAGCCGATCGTCAGTTTGATTTATGTCTGATTCACTCTCCTGGTCTATTTTCTTATCTTCCTTACTGTCCAGTTTTTCTTCCTTTCCTTCAGAACACAACACTATATCTTGTGCTTCAGTATTGTCTACAGATGCATTGTAAACAAACAGCAATGAACTGGCATAAAATGCATATTTTTTCTGATTTAAGAACCAGGTTTCTACTGATTTTAATTTGTCAATCACGACTTGGATATAGTCTTTTCTGTAGTGTTTCCCTTGACGAAAAAATTCACCTAATCCTAAAATAGAAATTATCAAGAAAACTTATAATGGTAATATTACAAAATATGAAGAATGTTGGACATTGGCATGATTTAATGTGTCAGATGCATACACAATATTATAAAATATCAGCTAAAGTGCCAATATGAAGCTTTTTCATGATTGATTGATTGATTTTTGTTTTCTTAATGTTCAGTTGGAAATGTTTCATGCATATTCAGGACAAGTGAGCACTGCTAATGAGCTCAAAAAAGCTTCATACTGAGTTGACTAAAAAGTGAAATAACAAAAATACCGAACTCCAAGGAAAATTCAAAATGGAAAGTCCTTTATCAAATGGCAAAATCAAAAGCTCAAACACATAAAATTAATGGAAAACAACTGTCATATTCCTGACTTGGTAAAGGCATTTTCTTGTGTAGAAAATGGTGGATTAAACCTGGTTTTATAGCTAGCTAAACCTCTCACTTGTATGACAGTTGCATAAAATTCCATTATATTGACATTAACAATATGGGAGCAAAACGAACAGACATAATAGGTAATCAAAGAGCTGAAAGCTCTGAGGAAAAATGATGCCATTGTCTCTAACATTGGGATATTTTTGATGCAAGTCTTGATTTTCACATAATTTTCTACTGAATCTTAATAGACTTTTCAGTTCATGGTAGGTATGCTGACTGACAATAGAATAGAAATGAATTGATTTCAATGTCTATGGCTTTTTTATTTGTTTGTCAAGATATATATATATATGTGTGTGAAGTGAATATAAAAAAGAAGATGTGGTACGTATGATTGCCAATGAGACAACTCTCCACAAGAGACCAAATGACACAGAAATTAACAACTAAAGGTCACCATAAGGCCTTCAACAATGAGCAAAGCCCATACCGCATAGTCAGCTATAAAAGGCCCCGAAATGACAAATGTAAAACAATTCAAACGAGAAAACTTACGGCCTAATTTACGTACAAAAAAATGAACGAAAAATAAATATGTAACACATCAACAAACCACAACCACTGAATTACAGGCTCCTGACTTGGGACAGGCACATACATACAGAATGTGGCAGGGTTAAACATGTTAGCGGGATCCCAACCCTTCCCTTACCTGGGACAGTGGTGTAACAATACTATATTTATATACTGGTTGTTTCTTTTGTATAAAGAAATAGCTCAAGACTACCTGAACGATCTACAATATTCAAAATAATATGTGAATTTGTTTCTTGCAATTTCATTATTCTTAGTCAAGGAAACATTAACAGACTATCCCCTTCTTTGTAGAATTATTTAACAAAATGATGATGAAGAGCCTGCAGTAAGCAAGCTCTTATACCCCACATAGTCCTTATTTAAGAGATAAGTTACAAGTGACTTAGTGACATTGTTATTTCTGTTACTTAAAGGATGATCAATTTCTGTAGATTTAGACAATAGTATTGTTATACTAGTTTGACAATTACAAATATAGTGACACCATTTATACAACCAAATTTCATTGTTGATATTCATATATATATAAACTGAAATCTTTAAAAGACAACATAAATTATTGCAGAATTATCTTTTTTTCAAATGATTTAATGTTTGTGAGTCATTTATTTCAAATAATTAACCTGTACTAAAATAAGGAGATGTGTT
This sequence comes from Mytilus coruscus, assembly GCA_017311375.1. Lineage (NCBI taxonomy): Eukaryota > Metazoa > Mollusca > Bivalvia > Mytilida > Mytilidae > Mytilus > Mytilus coruscus. Next base: position 87,209,461 of record CM029602.1, read on the forward strand.
TACATGATTGCCAATGAGATAACAGTCTGATAACTAGCTAGCTATCCACCAGAGTCTAAATAATGTGGCTGTTGGCAGTTATAAGTCACTTTACATCATTATAGCCTCATTTTTTTAAAGGACCTAGCTAGACCTTTTTCTTAGGCAAGGTGTATTATATAACTCTGAAAGCAATACAATCCAGTGTTCTCCCCAGGATTTTTTTCTAGCACTGTGGTATTAGCGCCCGATTTAAGATTGATTCACCTCAAGTTTCATGTTTGTGACTTGATGTTACATTTATTTATAACTACCGTGTTAGTTTTATTTTATTGAATAGACAAAGACCTGGATTTTTTATACATGTGCCATGTGCATTAACTGAAATGCAAATAAGTGACATTTCAATTATTAATTAAACTTTAAAAATTGAAATGCCTAGATAACTTAAATAATTTGATTTTATTACCACCCGTCCCCAAATGTAGCACAGTAGGTATATTTTTTTTTTCTCACTTTCAGTTGTTTGACTTATAAACTAGTTATATATCCTTTACAGCTTCATAATTTACTTATACTCATATTTAAGAAGGTTTACAATGACAAATTAGAATTTCTTCATTAATTTTTATTTACATTTATCAAATTACAATTTTGCAATTAAAATTGGTATATCCTTAAATATCAAAGGAATCTTTCCATAAGTACTGAAATGTTATTAAAGGCATGTTCAAAGATAAATATGATAGAAATCATATTTTATGATAGAAATTTTTTTTAAGAAATTATTATTAAGGTGGATTATCAATAAATAAATGTTTACCAATTGAAACATAACAACCACCTTTAAAAGTTGTGTTTGGTTATTTTATGAATATGTGAATTATTGCCACCAGAAATATTTTACAAGATTTGACAATACTTGTTTTAGCACTTTTGAAATTGTCTCCCTTCACAACTTCCTGTTTACACATTTTGCTGTATCTCTAGGAATCATTAAATGCCATTCCTTATCCAAGTCATCCACAGTTAACATTGATTTTAAATTAATATTTAATTAATAGTTATTGAAAAGTGGATGGCAAATCTCAATACTTTTTATTTATTTTCAAGAAATTTTCGTATCCGATTTTGAATAAAATGCTTCGCTGAGCGCAGCCTGATAGGACCACAGTGGTCGAACCCTGAACAATTTGGGCAAATTTGGATACAATATTCAAGCTTGATACTGTCTGAATTTTGATTGTGATCAAATTTTTGACATAATAAAGGTTTCTGACACAAAATAAATGCAGTCAAAGATCTTACAAATCTATTGTGCAATACTGTGCAATTGAAGATTTCTTCTTTAAACTTTTCAAAAATTTGAAAATTTTGGAAAAAAATATGAAATCCTTAAAAAAATTGGAAAAAATCCCCCTTTTTGAAACCCCTTGAAATTGGCAGCAAAATTTTCTTGGGGGCTATGGATCCAACCCAATCTATTTTTGGCCAAGTCGAAACTTTTGGCAACATATAGTGGCCCAAACAAATTTTTTCTCAGGGTCAAAACAAATTATTTTTTCTCCAAAACTGAAACAAACTTTTTTCCAAAAATCCATAGAAAATCAAATGGTTGCTGCCTAAGACTCAATCCCATCCTTCCCTTTGTAGTATGGAACCTTGTAATACAATTTCAGAGAGATCCATAACACTTAAACACAAGTTATTGTCTGGAAACTAGAAAAATGCTTGTTTTTTGCCCTTTTTTGGCCCCTAATTCCTCCATGTTTGGGGCAATTACCCCCATCCCAGCCTTCCCTTTGTGATATGGAACCTTGTGGTACAATGTCAGAGAGATCCATATACTTACACACAAGTTATTGTCCGGAAACTACAAAAATTGTTCTTTTTGGCCCCTTTTTGGCCCTTAATTCCTAAACTGTTGACCCCATAACCCCTTAAATAAATCCCAACCTTCTACTTGTGGTATTAAACATTGTGGTACAATTTCAGAGCAATCAAAATACTTATACACAAGTTATCCTGAAACTAGAAAAATGCTTGTTTTTGGCCCCTTTTGGGCCCCTAATTCCTAAACGGTTGGGACCATCATCCCCAAAATCAATCCCAACCTTCTTTTTTGTGGTATTGAACCTTCTAAAAAAATTTCATAGAGATCCATTCACTTAAACTAAAGTTATTGTCCGGAAACCAATGTGTCTTCGGATGACGCTGGCGACGACATCATACCATTATAGGACCCAAAAAAATTTTTGCGGTCGTATAAAAAGTAAAATACAGGCTTGTAATGAACACCTGGACAACGGGAATGTTTTTCTCAAAACAATACAGGTTCAATAGTTTAGTTGTTAACTCGAAAAAGTAATGAAATAATCGTAATGTTTCAAAAATGGATGAGACCACGTTGTCAGAAAAAGGGTAAAACTTTCCTTAAATACTTTTGGTATGATTCATTGAGCATTGCCTACTCCTTTCATAAAGTTTCTGCATCTTATAATTCTTTTTAAAGTGAAGAAATCCAGAAAGAAATAAAGTCTTTTTGACAGAAAAACTTCTGCAATCATTGCCATTATATTCTTTAATAGAACTGGCCCCTGCGATATTTGACCTATATTATGTCTGCAGCAGTAACTTACAAATACAAATGCACCGCGTGGATATAACTGTATTACTAATTTTCTATTCTTAAAAACTTCTTAAATCTTGATAAAGACCATTATCTTTCGTATGATTTCAAGATGATTCCGATTATTATTTTTTGAATGATTTCAAAGTTCAGCTGACAAGAAAGGTAAACTTTCTTTCAAGAACTATTTTCTAGCGATAGCGATTTGTTATCATTGGTATATGTAAAAAGTCCAAAACCATAACAATACAGATCTATTTATATTCTGATTTTTTTATGGATGGAAAGTCATGCACAAAAAAGCGAAAGCCCATATAAATATGAAAAATATACCAAAGGGATAGCTCAAAATACCATTTAATAACAATAAACGTATGGAAAGGTTAAGAATGAAATTCTGTACAGGACATAGTTATGTAAAATACGGAACCGAGTTCGGAAGGCGGCCTGGAAGCGACCGGAAGCGATAAAATGAAATCTGGTCAATGGTATAGTAAAATTGACGCTTTGAAAGCATCATTTTCCAAAAATGTCAAAATAAGTTTTTTTCTGTATTTCCATAGATGAGTCCATCAACTGTTCCAGTATTTATTATCAAAGATGTTAGTCATTGGACAATTGTAGCTGAACACAATAAAATCTAATATTTCTAACTAAAACCCATTTTTGACAAACGTGACTTGCAGATTGAGAAGAATATTAATCTGATAAAATTGTATTTCAGCTATTATCACCTACATAATTTCATACTTGGTTACCTTCTGTATCATTCTTTAAAAACAGAAAAAGTCTTGGTCTTAGTTTGATAAATTCACAATTGATCTAAAATTTCCAATTATTAACCCATTTAAAAAAAATTGCAATCATTGTAAAACACTTACCATCAACCACCATTGTTTTCTCTGTTAACTTTTTACAGAAATATTTGTCATATTTCACCATCTTGTTTTTATCTATGTCAAACTTCTGAAAAATGTATATATGCATTTAGTATGAGGTTTTCCAATTTTTTTCTTTCTTTTTTATTATAATCAAGTAGATTTTTAAAGAGGCAGACCTCTGTTTTTTGCTTATATTGTTATGCACCATTACTGTGAATGCTCACCCCTTAGCTGCATTAAATTAACAGATTTTCAAAGTTTCTCAAATGAGCTATTTCAATATACCAAATGTCAAACTGAAAATACATTGACTCTATCTGCAGATAAACTAAATAATAGATACAGATTTTGTTCTTATCATATTTCTGATAATGTGAAACTTATTTAGTTTGTACATTAATAAACTGTTAATACAGAAATATGTCTCACCTTTTTTGAAATTTTGATAGTATAATGCAAATACTGAATCCAAATGGCAATATTTAGACATATAAACTATGCAAAACATTCAAAGTCAATGAACCATGATTTAGTGTGCAGGGCCAAATAATTTCCACAGAAATGAGAAATGCCAATGTTAATTCAACTGCATACCAAATACCATTGACTTATCATAAGTGATTCCCTAAACACTTATCTAAAAACAAACTTTTACTTGTAAACAATGTAAAAGTTTCAAATTCAATGAACCTTGATAGGGGGTGGGGCCAAATAATCTCCATTGAAAAGAAGACTTGCAAATGCTTATACATGTACTATCATTAATAGTACATTTTTTGACACTGCTGCCGGAAACAGCATACCCAGGTCTTGCTTTTTAACTCTTCATGGCGAGACAAAAACAGCTCAGCACCATAAAGAAAGGTATCTCCTGCAAGACATAATTTTTAACAAAGGACCATTCAATCAATGCATGGTCTAAATAGGTCAAATGATTTCAACATACACTGGAAATATAAAAGCCAGTCAGATGCCCTTATGGATACTTATGCAGTGATGAAGATTTTGAAAATTTGGAAGAGATCCAACCAATGAATGATTCTACTAAAGTTAAATCCTAAATGGCTTACCAAACTCACATGGTATGAACAAATGACTATGTAAAAGGTTACTAAATTGATGAAAGACTGGTTCCAAGTGATGACGCTACTTATACAATTGTCTTCTTTGTACCGTAGAAAGGCTTGTATAGTCCGCGGTTTTATTCTCCAAAATTGGACCTTCCAGACGGGGTGCGGACTATAGAGTACAATAAGCAAATAATAAGAGAAGAATTCCAATTTCGCGGGCGAGATGGTTTGTTTACGCTCCGCCATCTTTGTTATTGATATTGTAGAGGGCGCTCTTATCATTTTTTTCAAACAAATAATTTTAACTCATCCATATTAATAAGTTATTTCTATTCAATATCAAATTAATACTGATAAATATAAAAACTAAACCTTTCATTACAAATTTCTCGTTTCTTTTCAATGCATTGGTTGAAATAAACTGGTATCTTATTGATTGAAACGATACATACATAGAGAAAAAGACAACCGTAAACCAGCTTAGAATTTATAAACTACAAAACGTAATCGGTTATTGGTCGTTCCGTTTTGGTGTTTCATACTGACTAATATGGTTTGTATTAGCTTAAGACCCTTCAAACATTAATGTGATAGATATATTAAAGACTGTTTTACAAAAGGATGGAACTGTTTTCCTTTGAAAGTCGTATTATAGTGATATCTGTTATGTACGGATTTCGACTCTCACTGGTTAATTTCTTCTTTTACACGTGCTTTTTAAACTTCCTGTTTAAACATACACAAGTTTCGAAATTGTTTTTTAAGTGAATTAGACGTATTTTAACAATCATGAAGCGTTCTAGAATCATTTACAAGCAGTTTCAGCTTCTGTTTGATGATGGAAAACAGGTTTTTCCAAGAAAATACTGCAAACGACCGCACAGGATTTGAAATTACCGGAGTTTCATTAGACCTTTTGTAACAGTTACAAAAAGTTTTTTTACCTAAAATTTCGTGTGGAGAAGGGGGTGCGGACTATGTACCAGTGCGAACTATACAAGCCTTTCTACGGCACTTCAAAAGTATAAATGAAAATCACACTTTATTAATTTTTCTCGTCTGAAGCGCCATCCTGGATTTACTTTCATCATGAACACTCAAACCCAAACATTTGAAAACAAGGGATGTAGAAATATGTGGAAATGTTGGGAGATTAATCTTCAAAAGGGATCTTAAAGGAAAAACCAAAATCAGCTAAGGTCAACTTTGCCTGATAGATTTGGAACCTATTTCTTAATATTTTCTGAATTTATCAACAGGGAATTTTAGGGAAATATCTTATAAATCATTACAATTAAACTAAAACATTAACTTCTGACCTGATGAAGCCAGGGATGTATTACTATGTACAAACGTAATAAGCTATCAGACCAAAAGCGACCTACAAGAAAAGCTATTGTCAACTTTGCCTTGTGGAAGTTGAAACCTTACTTTCTTTTTATGTAGGAAAAAGTAAAATAGCAAATATACTGAAACTCCAAGAAAATTCAAAACAGAAAGTCCATTAACAAATGGCAAAATCAAAAGCTCAAACACATCAAATGAATGGAAAACATTTTCATATTCCTGACTTGGTACACGCATTTCCTTATGTAGAAAATGGTGGATTAAACCTGGTTTATAGCTAGCTAAACCTCTCACTTGTAATTTCTGAATCTATCAATGTGGAACTTAAGGATAATGTCAAGTGTCATATATCATGTAAGTATTGAAGGATTGACACAGTTGATGATTAGGATAATGTCACATGTTATATATCATGTAAGTATTGAAGGACTGACCACTGAGTTGATGATTAGGATAATGTCACATGTTATATATCATGTAAGTATTGAAGGACTGACAACCGAGTTGATGATTAGGATAATGTCACATGTTATATATCATGTAAGTATTGAAGGACTGACTACCAAGTTGATGATTAGGATAATGTCACGTGTTATATATCATGTAAGTATGGAAGCACTGACTACCGAGTTGATGATTAGGATAATGTCACGTGTCATATATCATGTAAGTATGGAAGGACTGACTACCGAGTTGATGATTAGGAGAATGTCACGTGTTATATATCATGTAAGTATGGAAGCACTGACTACAAAGTTGATGATTAGGAGAATGTCACGTGTTATATATCATGTAAGTATTGAAGGACTGACACAATTGATGATTAGGATAATGTCACGTGTCATATATCATGCAAGTATGGAAGCACTTACTAATGAGTTGATGATTAGGATAATGTCATGTGTTATATATCATGTAAGTATTGAAGGACTGACTATCGAGTTGATGATTAGGATAATGTCATGTGTTATATATCATGTAAGTATGGAAGCATTGACTAATGAGTTGATGATTAGGATAATGTCACGTGTTATATATCATGTAAGTATTGAAGGACTGACTACAGAGTTGATGATTAGGATAATGTCACGTGTCATATATCATGTAAGTATGGAAGCACTTACTACGGAGTTGATGATTAGGATAATGTTACGTGTTATATATCATGTAAGTATTGAAGGACTGACCACTGAGTTGATGATTAGGATAATGTCACATGTTATATATCATGTAAGTATTGAAGGACTGACTACAGAGTTGATGATTAGGATAATGTCACGTGTTATATATCATGTAAGTATTGAAGCACTGACTACAGAGTTGATGATTAGGATAATGTCACGTGTCATATATCATGTAGGTATTGAAGGACTGACTACAGAGTTGATGATTAGGATAATGTCACGTGTTATATATCATGTAAGTATTGAAGGACTGACTACAGAGTTGATGATTAGGATAATGTCACATGTTATATATCATGTAAGTATTGAAGGACTGACCAATGAGTTGATGATTAGGATAATGTCAAGTGTCATATATCATGTAAGTATTGAAGGACTGACTATCGAGTTGATGATTAGGATAATGTCATGTGTTATATATCATGTAAGTATGGAAGCACTGACTAATGAGTTGATGATTAGGATAATGTCACGTGTTATATATCATGTTAGTATGGAAGCACTGACTAATGAGTTGATGATTAGGATAATGTCACGTGTCATATATCATGTAAGTATGGAAGCACTGACTACAGAGTTGATGATTAGGATAATGTCACATGTCATATATCATGTAAGTATGAAAGCACTGACTAATGAGTTGATGATTAGGATAATGTCACATGTTATATATCATGTAAGTATTGAAGGACTGACTTATGAGCAGATGATACATAATTATACAGTGAATAGCGTTTACCATGTAAGTATTGAAGCACTGACTACAGAGTTGATGATTAGGATAATGTCACGTGTCATATATCATGTAGGTATTGAAGGACTGACTACAAAGTTGATGATTAGGAGAATGTCACGTGTTATATATCATGTAAGTATTGAAGGTATGACACAATTGATGATTAGGATAATGTCACGTGTCATATATCATGCAAGTATTGAAGGACTGACCAATGAGTTGATGATTAGGATAATGTCAAGTGTCATATATCATGTAAGTATTGAAGGACTGACTATCGAGTTGATGATTAGGATAATGTCATGTGTTATATATCATGTAAGTATGGAAGCACTGACTAATGAGTTGATGATTAGGATAATGTCACGTGTTATATATCATGTTAGTATGGAAGCACTGACTAATGAGTTGATGATTAGGATAATGTCACGTGTCATATATCATGTAAGTATGGAAGCACTGACTACAGAGTTGATGATTAGGATAATGTCACATGTCATATATCATGTAAGTATGAAAGCACTGACTAATGAGTTGATGATTAGGATAATGTCACATGTTATATATCATGTAAGTATTGAAGGACTGACTTATGAGCAGATGATACATAATTATACAGTGAATAGCGTTTTACCAGCATTCCTGAGAATTGATAGCCTAGCTGCATGACAGGAGGGAATTTGGCTATTTCTAATGCCACTTTCTCTGGTGAGGCTTCCGGGTCATATGTTTTTCTCCCCATCTTTATGTCCAAAACACATGGCTTGGAAAGTTTCTTTATCAAGTTTTCTAACTTCAAGTACTGGTCTGGAAAATAAAGGTAAAGACTTATTTCAATTATTACATTGGCATGAAAAATATAAAAATATAAGACTTTCAAAAATACATTAATTCACTGACGCATGGCACACTTCAACAACGCCAAAGTCTTCTTAACTTATGTTTATGTAATAAGAAAGATTATCTCATCAGTCTCTTTTACGTACCACAATTCCTAGATCTTATATTAACTGCAAACTCAATACAATTCTTCTAGGACCCCTTTCTGATGTGGGGATGAAATACAAACATATCTAATCTAAACAAGGAATTATTTGAATCTGGAATAACTTTGAATTCTGAAAAATTGTTTAGAAATGTATGATGAAAACTAACCCAACTAAATAGGGTTAGCCATGTGCGCATGGCTAAGTTGAATTTCAGCTCACTGATATTTCAGTATGAACTAACTAACCCCCCTTAGCCATGCATGCATGCATGGCTAACCCTATTTAGTTGAGTTAGTTTTCATCATACATTTCTTATCAATTTTCTAGAATTCAAAATTATTCCAGATTCAAATAATTCCTTGTTTCTACATAGAAACTGATCAATTGCTTGTTGTTAGTTTTATGTCCAGTGGCAAATATGTAATGCATGTTCAGGGCTATATATAAGCTGAAGTTGTAAGAGAAATATAATGGGGAACTGTTCAAGAAGACATTTAAATCAAAACTAAGAACAAATCTTGATTCATTACATATTGCTAAAAACATGTAAATGATTAATTTATACTTGTTATTTCCAGTGGCAAATATTTCATGTATATCAGGAATAGGTTTGATGGTTTGTAATTTATAAAGCTTGAACATATCTAGAACTTTGTTCATTACATTAGTTAGAAAGGACTTCTTATCATGATCTGTTTTAAATGTCACCTGATATCACCATGTCAACATTAACCCTGAATAACTTATCAAATAATTTCTTTTTTCTTAACTTCGATCAGTGATTTAGATCATAGATATAGAACTGTCCTATTTCCTGAACTGATCAACTTGTGGTAATTGAATATATTTCACAAAATACACATATATATCATGTATAAAACTGACTATACAAACTACTGTAAATTCAGAAATTATTGCGAGGTTTTTATTATTGCGAAAAATGCGACAGAGTTGTAAACGGAATAATTTAAACTCGCATTTTGAAATATTTTATATGAATTAAACAGGATTTTTTCTCAAAATCTTAAAAATTAAAATCGCATACATTAAGTCTAAAATGACAAAATCGCAATAATTTCTGAATTTACAGTAACTGGAGTTAAACATGACAGCTATTTAAATCTTATAATCAAGATAACACAGGATACTCCTATATCTATGTATTATAAATCATTCAAGACAGATTATACATAGAGGAACCAGATCAAATGGTGGTAATGGAAAGTGACATAAAACCTTTTTATCTTAAAGACTAAACAAAGAGATTGTGATATATAATAAAAAAGGTCTGCTCTTCTTACGTTTGGCTACACCTCCATTTTTTTCACCATGGATAACACCATGGAATTCTGGAACAAATGGCCTAAGTTCTATTAAAGTGTTGTCGTCTGTTGATTTGAAGACTTCATCATAAAAGTCTAACTCTCTCTGACCTTTAGGTGGACGCTGCACATGTTTTAGTATGGTACCATCATCTACTTCTAAACATCCTGAAAAAAAACCAATAAATTATTATGTAATACAACGTGCAAATATCATAGAATTCATTCTGTCTAAAACTTTAATGCAGAGCCTGTGTCGCTCATCTAGGTCTATGAGCATCTTCAACAATGAACTCTCTCCAACATTGTGGACTAGTCTAGAATAAAATTCATGGCAATATTTATTATCTCTTTGTTGTTGATCTTGTATTGCTGATCATTTTTGCTTAATTCAGTTTTTATCTATCTATTATAGTTTATAAGATGATAGGCAAATACCCAAAAAATTGGTAAAAAACAGCACTAAAGGGCAATAACTCCAATAAGGAGTTTGCAGGTGATTTCGGCTATGTACACTTATCAGCCATGTTGACTTATTTGTAGATCTTGTCTTGCTGATCATTTCTGCTTATTTAAGTTTCCATCTATCTATTACTGTTTTTAAGATATTAGACAAAAAAATTGGTGAAAATTGTTATTAAAAGTCAATTTCATCCATTAAAATTATTTGTAGATCTTGTCTTGCTGATCATTTTTGCATTTTAAAATTTCTCTCTATCTGTCATAATTTTTTAAATAATAGGCAAAATCTATAAAAAAAAAAAATGGTTAAATTCGTCAATAACTGCTGTAAGAAGTTGTCTGGCAGTTTTGAAGCAAATATACAATATGTAGATATCGCCAATCTGAACATTTCTTTATTCATAGATTGAGTTTTCAAGATTATAGACAAAACTTGCATTTTACCCCTATGTTCTATTTTCAGCCATGTTGGCCATGGTGCTTGGCGGGCAATGTCATCGGACACATTTATAAACAAGATACTCCAATGATGATTGTGGCTAAGTTTGGTTAAATTTGGCCAAGTAGTTTTAGAGGAGAAATTTTTGTAAAAGTTAAAAACGAAAGATGACAGACGACGACAGATGATGATAGATGACGGAGGACAGACCACAAGTGATGAGAAAAGATCCCTTGGCCCTTTGGGCTAGGTGACCTAAAAAAAAGGATACATAAATTTCTTGCAGAGAGAAGGTTTGACTGAAAATCTTTCAATAACTTTGGATATAATGTAAAACTAACAAACAAACATACTGATTGATCCCTTTACACCTCAAACAATCAAGGTTATACTTCTTTTGCCATCAAAATATCTATGAGTTCAAAATCTTTTGCCATTACCCCACTGATCCCTTTACTGACATGTCATTTCACACAATACTATATAGATAAACATGATATATAAAATGATTTTTAGTTTGACACAATTCAAACAATATACAATGCTGGTTAACCAGAAACCGTTTAACAAAGCTTTAAAATCATCTACTAATTTTTACAGATACTAACAAAGATTTTAACAATTTTTGTTAGAATTTATTTAAATGAACATTGTAAAACATATAATTAGTTTAACAAAATTTCTGAAATCAATGTTTTGATTTCCTAGTCTGTATAATTTCCCTATGTAATTCTAGTCCTTTTAAGAAAGTAGGAATATGCTATATTTATTTTGGAAAGAAACACTCACAAAAAAAAAGAAAAGAAAAGAAAAAGACACAAAAACATGAATAATTAATTGCATTATTTATATGGCATTTTGTTTTAATGTACCTGAACTGTTTTTGAGGATTAATTTGATTTTACAAATTAAAAATGTTTCTCAAAACTTCAAACACATGCCCACCAAATACCTTTAGTATTCATAGTTTTTATATGATATTATGATGTACAAAGTTATAACAGGTTTTAGTAAAATGTTAAAGTTTGCAGGATAAAACCAGCGTAGGACACAGTCGGTCGCCTAGTCGCATTTGCTACCAAAACCTTGATTGGGTGACTAGAAATTGTCAAAAGATGGATAGTTACTGGCCCAAAAATAAATCATTGGGCGAGTGCATTATCATTCTAAAAATCGTAGTTTACTCTCATAAATTAACCACCCCAAACTCGGAACACACCCATTTTCGGAAATCCTGTACTCTGGGTCACGCTGTTAAAACGTGCAAGTGCATCAGAATTGACACAGACAGTCAACATGGGGGATACAAACACGGGCTAGGGGATTTCTGAAAAGAAAATTAAAGATTAATTCCTTTATTTCTATCTTACCATTTGGTTTTCCTTAAGACAATTCAAATTAAATCTGAATTTGTCTGAAAGCTCTTTAAAATAATAAAATTATATAATGCATACTTTATCACATGAAAAGCAATATCATATGTGGATCCCTTACTTAAATATCCCTGCAATATGGGAAGACACATTTGGTGTTTACTTCTCCTTGTTTAATATGTTCCTAAAAGTGTGGCGACCAACTACAAAATGTATGTGAGACCCCCCTTCCCAAATTAGCTATATATGACAAAAAACTTGTAGGCATAAATTAACAATTTATGCAAAAGGAACGACTTGACAACTCAACACACAATCTCTGATTTGACAATTTTCTCCCCCCCCTTGATTTTCCTGCTGTTGTGAACCCTGAACCCTGTCAACGGATACAATGAAGCTGTCAAAATATGCAAAGTAAGTTAACTAATGTATTTTTATAAGTTTTCTTTGCTGTAAGTTACTATTTTATGTTGTTTAGTCTGCCATATCACCAGTACAGGTTGATGCCAAATTGACATAAGAAAATCAGGAGGGGTTGATTGAAGAATAAAGAACAACTATTTGTATTGCTTTATTGGCATTTGTTACTGCTCAACACTGAAAAAATTCTTGGTAAAATAATTGGGCTACCAGGCCAATATTCATTTTGGACCTGTGAAATAATTTTAGCACTCGCCAAAAAAAATTTTTGGGCCCCACTGTCCTACAATGAAAACTGTGTACTGCAAGTTTTTTATTATACAAACAAGAGGCTGTCAGAGTGACAGCAAACTGGATTTTCCTGCAGAGGTCGAACCCTGAATAGTTGAGCAAGTATGGACACAACATTTGCTTAAAACAGCTCTGAATTTGAATTGTGATTGAATATTTGACACAGCATAGGTTTGTGACACAAAATGAATGTGGTCAAAGAACTGAAAAATTTGAAATTAAACATTTACCTATTATGGTCCAATATCCAAAATCTAAGTACATTGTTAGAATCAGCATATCAAAGAACCCCAAAAATTAAATTTTTTATGAAATCAAACAAAAGTTTAATTTAGGACCCTTTGGACCTCAATGTGGTATTATCTAATTAATAATGAAAATAAATTCAGGTTTAGATTCAGCATTTCAAAGAACCCTATATATATTCAATTTATGTTGAAATCAAACACAGTATAATTTTGGACCCCGATTTGGACCAAAGTGAAAACTGGGCCCAAAATCAGAAATCTAAATATATGTTTATTAATAGACAAACTAAGCTTAGTTTTTAAAGGAGTTCGCTTCATCAAAAAAAATATATAGCATTCAGAAAATAAGTTTATGAATAACAAAACAAACCTACCGCAAAATTCTTCAAACAATTTACCAAAGAAAAGAAGAAAAAAAATCCAAAATGTCATTTATCATTAAAACAATATCTATCAAAAATCTATAAAACTTAATATCTGTAATTATCTTCAAAATGTCTAATAATGAATAGTAAATTTCAAACTTTATTTATACCGTCCTACAGATCTTATCATCATCCACACTTAGGAAACAGAAAATTTTCAAATAAATCTGTCACTCCAATTATAATTGCGTGATAAGATATTTACCAGATGCTTTGTTATCTGATAACAGGTGAAAATTATTTAAAAACACTTAGTGTAATCAAACTTTATATATATAATTAATAGTTCCCAATATTTTTTCTTTCATTTGTCACAAACTAATATAGATCTGCAACTTATCTATCAATGTCAACAATTTTATCTACACAATGTAATGTAATGAAATATATCCTTTAATAAAAATAGATTATTATCTAATGAAAATGATATTTGCAAATCACAATTTCTGTTCAAAGGGATATAACTCAATCATATAATAAGTATAACTTTTGGCTACTAAAAGGTCGACAACTCAACAACGAGAAAAGCTAAAATCTTGAAAATTGAACTTTACCTTCATTTAGTCAAAGGAAACAACATATCTAAATTTGAAAAAATTTCGTCAAAGCGTTTGCATGTTAATGAACGGACACTGTTTGGCAGCCGCCCGCCGGCCATACATCCCCAAATCAATAACCGATTTTTCCTTCGAAAATCCGATTAAAAAAAAGTAAAACCATATTTACTCTTCCAGAGCACATCACTGCAAATCATATATTTCATTCTTCAACTTCATACTATTTTTTGGCCTATTAACTTTTTTGATTCAAGCCTCACTGGTGAGTCTTTTGTAGACAAAAGACTTGTCTGGCATACAAAATTATATGCCTGGTATCTTTGATGAGTTTCATTACACATTTAGTTCATTTGTTCATTAGTTCAACCCCCTAAACTTCAAATACTTGTTATAACTAATTTTAAAAAACTTTTTATCTGTGAAAACTTGAGATGTCTCTAATTTCTAATTCAATATATTTTTCTAAAACTTGCTTTAGTATTTACTTCAGTATAAATTATATATATAAAAAATCATAATAAACAAATATTTATTCAAGTGGTCATTAATCTGGGATTGTTGCCCATGAAAAGCTAACCAGACAGTTTTATATGAAAATAAATAATTTGTAGGTATATCACGATTTCATTTCATTTGACTAAAAAGTTCAGCAAACAAAAAATAAACTATAAATCTATGAAGAAATTCAGAATGCTCTTTTATTGTGTACAATAAGTTTGTTAAATAAAACCTTATCTAAGACGGCTTAGAAATGACAAGGGCATTATTTAATGACACTATAGAGGTATATTTTTAGAAGTTGATGTGATATACATGATCAGTTTTGAAGGAGGTTTACAATATATAACATGGGTTTATTATAGAGATAACCTATTTAAGACAATGTTTACTGTATGACATCAATATAAACTATTTTGGATGTTTTTACAGCCCCCTTGAAGAAAATTTTTAGCCCTATAATAAATATATATCTTTTAAGGAAGACAATCTTATTTTGGCCTTCTTCTTAAGGATTAAGAGGTTATAATGGGATAATGTAAAAAGGAAAATAAATTTGTTTATACAATTTCAAGTCAAATTAATTAGCCATTAAATCAGATGTTTTAGCTTTCTTCTATTTGCTAAATCAAATTGAATCTTATATATAATGTTTGTCAATAGGACAAATGTTTTTATGTTTAAAATATTTAACAAGGTTATACAGTTATAAAATCATAATATATTTAGAACATTGCACAAAATCTTGACTATATCACTCACATATATGCTGAGAAAAATTAAAACCCCTCTCTTGTCTGCATAATTTAGTCTCCTGTTATTATATATTGTGCTATTAATTATAATGAATTTCTAAAAAAGTCAACAAGTGCTGTTAAGGTAGTGAAGGGTTTTAGGGATATAGAACATTTGTTCTTTTTAATTATAAAATATTTAATGGGCAAATAATAAAAATGAAAAGTATTGAACTTGTGACTGAACACATTAATTAACAAATGCATGCAACACATGAGTGAATTATCACTGTTGTTAAGTCCCGAGTATATCAATATTTCAATATTTGAAATCTGGGATCAGCAATTCTTTTTATCACATTGACTTTAATGTGAATAATGTAGAAATGCAAGTAACTTTCTTTTTTTCTTTGAGTAATGACTTTGTTTTGTTTCAAAGCAACTGACAAGGTCTTGACGACAATTATTGTTGTATGAAACATGTGACAACTTTATGACAGACATGGCACTGGACACAGTGCAGGCAGTGTTGCAACTATGTCACAGAAGCAAGGGTATGAATCCAGCTGAGGGGAGAAGTCTGATTAACAATGTACACTATTAAAATCAGATTAAGCATTAACAAATTGTTTTCTTTAAGCCTGAGCCCCTCCATTTACATTTTGGTGAATAACTTTAAACCTTTTATCATTTAAATCCAACTAATCCAACATGTATTTATAACCGGAAATAAAAAACTAGATCAAAATCAGTAAATACTTTAGATTACAATCAAATAATTAAATAACACTCCAATTAAATTTAAATCCTATGATTAATATATGATTATAGTAGTGTTAGTTTTGATTGTGACAATTAATCATAGAGAGATTGGCCATTTTTACATCCTTATTATACAATAGAGGGATTGGCCATTTTTACATCCTTATTATACAATAGAGAGATTGGCCATTTTTACATCCTTATTATACAATAGAGAGATTGGCCATTTTTACATCCTTATTATACAATAGAGAGATTGGCCATTTTTACATCCTTATTATACAATAGAGGGATTGGCCATTTTTACATCTTTATTATACATATAACTAGAGGGATTGGCCATTTTTACATCTTTAATATACATATAACTAGAGGGATTGGCCATTTTTACATCTTTATTATACATATAACTAGAGGGATTGGCCATTTTTACATCTTTATTATACATATAACTAGAGGGATTGGCCAATTTAAAATCTTTATTATACATATAACTAGAGGGATTGGCCAATTTAAAATCTTTATTATACATATAACTAGAGGGATTGGCCATTTTTACATCTTTATTATACATATAACTAGAAAGTCCTTTGCTTTAGGTTTGTCTTTTTCCATTGTGTATATCAGGATTTATGCATTAATTTGTTCAATTTTAATTGGGGCAGGTAGGGTTAAATAAATCGATACATATATTTTTTTCTTATTAGCACTTTTCACATATCTATTTTACTTGAAAATTCTAAAGACAATAGCCCAAAATAGCAGAAATGGGTAATAAATCCTGAATACATATTTTGGCCTTTGTAGATCTTGTCTTTCAGATCATTTCTGTTGTTTATGTTTCTCTTTGTCTACCATTCTTCTCAAGATAACCGCTTAAAATTCATAAAAGGTTCCACAAAACTGAATGTCTGGCATGTGATTGCTGCTGTCAGAATAATTATATTAGTGTAATGTTGTCAGTAAAAAGTGAGTCCAGTTATCAGTAAAATACAGAATTTAACTTTTTTTATATGCTTTTTCTTTATCTTAAAGATTAGCTTTAATATTATTCTGTCCAACAGTTCATAACAATCAATGAAGGTTTACAAATTGAAGTAAATTTTTTTTATCCCAGATTGTCTGTAAATGTTAACTGCAAAAAATTAAGTCAATCAATCATTAAAATACTGAAAAATGAAATATACAATATCATGTCAATGTCAGAAATATATCAACTTTTTTGTATGAGGCTCAGAAACTGTAGAAGAGAGAGGTTTTCTAAGCCCTTCACTAGTTTCATGCCGAACATAAAAAAGTTAATATTTTTCTGACATTGACCTAATGCTGTTTTTAATCTGCAGCAATTAAAAATTATGACAATGTTAACACAAAAATAAAACTAACATTCCATCCCTAAACGAACCCTAATTTGCAAAGAAAAGAGTCTGATGCAATATGAAATCAACACTGCACAAAATATCACTTTATTACCATATTTTGTTTCAGACATTATCTTTTAATCATAAAATACTATGAAGGTTTGACAAATTAATTGATGTGTAACAAACTTTAACCCCAGACTGAATTAACTTGTTAACTGCATCTTTTTATCAGTAAAAGAAGGAAAATATTTAAAGAAATATATTATTTTGCTCTGGATACTGTCTGTTGATCATAAAAAGCTCCTGTCCAGCCTAAGTAAAATTCCATGAAGGTTTGCCAACGTTATTGATGACTGAAAAACTTAAGACTGTATCTTATTATTAAATGTAAAAAAAAAAATATGTCCATCTATCAGCAAAATACGCAAAAATGAAAATAAGTAATTTTGCTCTGGATACTGTCTTTTTTCATAATCAAGCCCTCTGTCCAAATTTCATAAACTGCTATGAAGGTTTGACAAAGTTATTGATGTTTAAAAAAACTTCAGACTAAACCTAAATGTTGACGTTGCTTTCATCGATGACGAAATCTAGGATAGCTATGTATAGTTTTCAAGAAATACATGTAAATGATGCAGGCTTGACAAAAATGGGCAAAAATAGCATTTAAGGGCAAATCATATCATTTTAGTCATGTTGACTCGTCTTGTTGATCGACATTGCTCATCAAAATTTCTCTCTATCTATTATAGTTTTCAAGGTGATTGCCAATTCTTTTTTATTTAAAAAATTGGGTATAATACTCCGAACGGTTTCATTGAAGATTTCTATCATCTGATTTTTTTGTAATCTTGTATTGCTGATCATTATTGCTGTTTACAGTTTCTATCTATCTATTATAATTTTCAAGATATTAGGTAAATATGGTAAAATTGGTTAATCCTGGTATCTATGATTAGTTTGGTTACAAGATATTTCAAAGGGCAATAACTCCTATTAGAAGTTGAGTGACAATTTTTTATGTTCAGATGTATTTGTCAAACATTTTTGCTGTTTCCCTTTTTTCTATTATAGTTATAACAATTGCAGACAAAATTGCAAGACAGAAAAAAGAGGGATATAATTTCAATAACGAATCCATGATAGACAAATGTCATATTGACAAAATGTAGATCTTGACTTGACATAATGTGCTTTCATTATATTTGCATGCCTTTCAATATATTAGTATTTGCATGAAGGTGCATGTTTTTATATGATAGTCTGCCCTCATCAGAGCTGATGTTTTCTCTGTTATTGTGTACATATATGTTGACTTTAAATCAAATTTACTTACTAACTACTGAAATTGACAGCTTATCTGTCTATTCTAGTTTACAAGATACTTTCAGTTTATCTGTCTATTCTAGTTTACAAGACACTTTCAGTTTATCTGTCTATTCTAGTTTACAAGACACTTTCAGTTTATCTGTCTATTCTAGTTTACAAGACACTTTAGTTTATCTGTCTATTCTAGTTTACAAGATACTTTCAGTTTATCTGTCTATTCTAGTTTACAAGACACTTTCAGTTTATCTGTCTATTCTAGTTTACAAGATACTTTCAGTTTATCTGTCTATTCTAGTTTACAAGACACTTTCAGTTTATCTGTCTATTCTAGTTTACAAGACACTTTCAGTTTATCTGTCTATTCTAGTTACAAGACACTTTCAGTTTATCTGTCTATTCTAGTTTACAAGATACTTTCAGTTTATCTGTCTATTCTAGTTTACAAGACACTTTCAGTTTATCTGTCTATTCTAGTTTACAAGACACTTTCAGTTTATCTGTCTATTCTAGTTTACAAGACACTTTCAGTTTATCTGTCTATTCTAGTTTACAAGACACTTTCAGTTTATCTGTCTATTCTAGTTACAAGACACTTTCAGTTTATCTGTCTATTCTAGTTACAAGACACTTTCAGTTTATCTGTCTATTCTAGTTTACAAGACACTTTCAGTTTATCTGTCTATTCTAGTTTACAAGATACTTTCAGTTTATCTGTCTATTCTAGTTACAAGACACTTTCAGTTTATCTGTCTATTCTAGTTTACAAGACACTTTCAGTTTATCTGTCTATTCTAGTTACAAGACACTTTCAGTTTATCTGTCTATTCTAGTTTACAAGACACTTTCAGTTTATCTGTCTATTCTAGTTACAAGACACTTTCAGTTTATCTGTCTATTCTAGTTTACAAGATACTTTCAAAAAATGCTATATAAGAAGTCATTTGATAATTCTGAACAAATATTTACATTTGTAGATATTGGCTTTCTATATAATAATAAACATATAATAAAAGTTGCAAGGTGATGGTCTTATTTTATCTATCATTTACGTTTTTTTAGAGATAAAAACCAAAACTATAAGCTGACCCTCTGTTCTATTTTAGCAACAGTAACCATGATTGTTGAAGGCCCAATTTCCAAAACAATTTACAAAGGAAAATTTGATTAAGTTTTGTAAAATATATATACACCCAGTGGCTTACAGAGAAAATTTTGAATCTACGTAGATGAGGACACTGGACAACATACTCAAAGTTATGGCAAGAACAAATCCGAACCTTTTTGTTCAGGTAAGCTTATGAATTTAAATTGCTCTCTTACCTGGAAATGTGACTTATCATTTTCATGACTGATCTATTTAATACATAAGGGGCCTTGGTGTCTAAGTAGTTCAACTATTGTTTCACTAGCCTGTCAACAATGAGGTTGTGAGTTCAAGTCCTGCACATGGCAGGTGCATTCGACTCCAATCTTAATTGAATAGGTTCGCCAGTTTTCCTACCCAAGTTGGTCATTCTCTCCAGCTTCCTCCATCATTAAAAACTGGCAGCCACGAAATAGCCAACACTGCTGAAAGTGGCGTTAAACACCAATCAATCAATCAATTTGTTCTACTATATCAAGTAAAAAGATTGGTGCTTAATGCAGTAAAAACATTGAAGTCTATTTCCCACTTAATTTTTACTTTATATGTTAATTCTTTTTAAGTTTAATATTTTCTGGTGAAATGAATGTGCAGTGTATGGTGATCAACCATAAATATAGATTCTACCACTGCATCGAGTGTAATACGATATTTATCCACTCGAGACAGTTAAATTTTCAAATTTAAAACGCAAGGCTCGCCGAGCGTTTTAAATATTGAAAATTTAACTGTCGAGAGTGGATAAATATCGTATTACAAGAGATTTGGTGGTGGAATCTGTTTCTCTAATGAATTTCAAACAATATGCTGCAAACTTATTCTTTCTTTTCGACTGATCTGCAAAATGATGTGTTCTTTCTATGTGACGTCATCAGGCATGGTCGCCTTTTTTCATGCCGTCACAATATGATATTCAGAGGAAAGCAAGAAAATTCGACGTCATAATCGGATTTTAATCAATGAAGAACTGAGATCAAACGGACCACACGTTGATTAAATTTTTTTATACAATGGGTGCAGAAAGGGATAAATTGACGAAGAATTAGAGAAAGATGTATATCTCACAGCTTAACATCCACGTGTCTGTCTAACAGGAAGCTATACCTTATAAACGTACAGGTTGTCTTGTTACTGAATAATATATCTGTCATGTTAGATCACCACAACATTAATGTTAAGCTTTCTAAGATAGAAATGAATGTAAGATTTTATAACATAAAGTAAGAGGATCAAGATCTCTAAAGCAGTTAAGCTCAGGGTCAAGTTTCATTAAGTTTTAATCTGTCCAAAAACAATAAAAGGACTTTCTTATTCTATTTAGAAAACCTACTACCTGTTAATCTATATGTTATTGGAAGAGTTTCTTGACAGATTTGACATTGAAACTAAAACTAAATTTACACCCACAAGTAATTTGAATGGAAATTCTATCATGAGATGCTGACCTTAAAAGATTTTGGTTATTCTTTTTTGGTCCTTGAAAAGTTTTGATATTTTGAAATTGTTATATTGTTCGAAGGAAGGTGCATTGTGTAGGTTTTGAAACGTGTGTTTTATTTTCACAACATATAATCTAGATAAGCAAAAAGGGAGCTTCATGCATATAAATGTAAAATTGTTCAATCCCACCACATTTTGTGCCGTACCAAGTCAGGATACCTGGACCATGTGTTGTTCATTGTTGATTTTCTCTCTCTCTGTCTGTCTGTCTGTTTTATTTGGAGGAGTCAGGTAGTCTTGTACTGTGCAGTATTATTGGCTACTCCTGTTATCCCTTTTAATGTATAGCAATTTGGCTTTGAAGTAATGATGAGAATACTGATAGAGCAATTTGAGGTGACTGAAAGAGAATTTTGAGGTAAAGGCATGAGGTGACTGCCACAATTAACATGCTGATAGAGAAATTTAAAAATATGACTTGGACATTTGGATATTTAAGAGTAAATAATTCACTCACATATCAGATGAGGTATTTATGGGAGACATTAATATATAAATGTACATACCTATTTTTCCATCTCCATACTTGTGTCCTGCTACTTGAGTAGGTAGAGGTTTTGTCCCAGGAGGCAACTGGGGAGAATTAAGAAACTTAGACATCAGTGCATTTCTTTATTTGTCTGAAAAAGAAGACAAGACATGTAGTGTATAAACATAGTTTTCCTTAGAACTTACTATTCATATAAATACCCATCTACTTGACAGTTTTGGTCATCTTCTTTTCTGTAAATAATAAAACTTAGCAATGAAAACTTTTAATATCTAGTTGTTCCATGTAAGGCATCTCAATATCAACTCAGGGGTGATTTCAAGTTTACAACAGATGACAACAGGTGTCAAGTTAATGCAACAGATCACATGGCCTTTTAGCTCAGGTGAGCTTAAAAAGACCTAATGGGGTATAAATTTATTGCAACAATTTATTTATTTTTTCAATTTAGGAAATATATTTAAAAGTGCAGCATTAGTATCTAATCAGATAAAAGCCATAAACTGTTGGTTAACAACTTAAGTGGACATGGTGGCTAACCATTTTTTATTGACATTGATTCCCTTGGAGATTTTCATATGAATCAATCTAACAGATTTTCTCAGTTCTGTAAAAGCCATTAATCGAAAGTTACTTCTTTTGATCTTAACAAATGCACTTAAATATTTTCACAAATTCATAATGAAGATTTTTTGGCACTGTAAACCAATAATTAATGTAAATTAATATCCAAAACGAGTTATTATCATAATCTATTTTATTTGTTTTAGTGATTAGTTCTAGTCTGTTGATAATGTCACAAATACAATAAAGCAGTAATTTTACTGTATAAAACTTTTAACCTTATCTATAAGTAGTTCTAAACTTTTTAAATCCAGTTTTCAAACAACCCTACCTTATAAAGTGTAATTTCCTGCCTCCTTTAGAATACTATTTCAGGAGTTATATATAGGAATAATTATTACTTATTGATTCTTCTCTTTATTGGATAGTATGAATTAAAACTAATTACCAAAGAGTTTTTAAAAGTCGGTACAAAAACAGAAATAAATACATGTAGTAAAATCATTTAAAAAATCAATGAACCAAAAGACATTTTCCCAACCAAGAATTTTGTTTCTAAATGTCAATATAAGCTTAATTGCAATAAAGCATTGCTATGAAATATATAATTTTCTTTAAAGCTACTACCAGTTTACATGAAACAATGATATAAATACAATTCCAGTGCACATGCTTCACTGACCAGGATCTCACATTTCTATAACTAATTATGCCAAGAAATGAAATTTCAGTCTCAAAATTAATTAAGTTAGGTATTATTATTAAAAAAAATAAGGACCCAGAAAAGGTCTTCAAATGCAAAGCAAAATTGAGCATCGTAAGATCCTGGACACAGAATCCGTATTTTGATCCGATCCATAATTCTGGACACAGGATCTGTATTTTGATCCGATCCAGAATTCTGATCAATTTTACTCCTGGAACGGTGAGTCATTAGACAGTAAAGCAGCAGAGTAAATACTGTAACAAGTACAAAGAGACCTCCACTAATTTTAGTAATAACACTTTTAGAAGACTTCTATCATTTGTGACAGTCCTCTTTTGAAGGAAATCTATCTTTAAAGATTATCCACTTTAGAACCATTAGTATATCAAGTTTTGGTATTTGATAGGTCTTTTCAGTTTCGAAGATGAGACAAGATTGCAGTATCTGCCATTACACTAGTTATTCAGTGTGCAACACATTTTTGATGTTATATCTTCATAGACAGAAAAATATTACAGTCATTCCTTAATTAGAGACTACAAATTTTGGAAGAAGATCTTGAGAGGTATCATTGAATTTTTCTGTGTAGAAAAGGCCCTCTTTGTTAGAACAATTTTGAAAGTTTTTACACAAAATTCTGGATGATCAAATGTTAGAACAAGTTGAAACCCATGTCTCATTTTAAGAAACTTACTCAATATAGTAATTTAAATAAACTGCTTCGCCAATCGCAGCTGGATACGCCCACAAAGGTCCAACCCAGAACAGTTGGGGCAAAAATGGACACAATATTCAAGCTTGATACAGGTCTGAATTTGGATTGTAATTAAATATTTGACATATTACAGGTTTCTGAATAAATGTAGTCAAAGAACTTGAAATTGGTTATATGAATTGAATTTATATTCAGTTAAAGATTTCTTGCTGTTGTGCAATACACTGTGCTGTTGCGCAATACTTAGTAAATTTGTTTTCAGACTATAAACAAATAAAGTTCAATTAATTCTCAATGTCATATTAGAAATTTATGAAAATCAAAAGGGAGCTTACATCAATAGATATAAACAATTCACCAAAGTTTCATGAGAATTGCTGACAGCATTTTTGAGTTATTGTCTGACAACTGGAAAATCCCCCCTTTTTTAATGAATAAAACCCCATAACTCAGAAATGTAAATGTAAAATTTATAAAATTCTAAAGGGAGCTTAATTAAATAGATATAAACAATTCACCAAAATTGTATGCAAATTGGTTAAAGTGTTTTTGAGTTAATGTCCGACATGTTGACAACGTACGGACAGATGGACAATGGTATACCATAATCATCCCGTAAATGGGCGTATAAAAAGAGAAATAAATCTAGGCAACAAAATAGTGAATTTTCTTATTGCTCCTGACTTCTATTGTTGTATTTAAAGACAATCTACAGACATTTACAGATCAGCCTTCTATATATAGAAAGGTTTGTAAAATATCTGATATATAAATACTGAAATTAATTTTCATGGCATGCAATTTGTCACAATGTTTATCTGTATTAATGTTTGTGATGTCACAATATTATATTTGTTCTATTTTATCCGAAGACTGACCACTTTTGTAGATACAAATTAAAGTAGAGTAAATTAATTCTCAAATTATAAATCAATTTTATATTAACTATTATATTGTATTATATTATTATATTATTATGCCATACCATTACCAAGGATAAACCAGTAATACAGTTATCCTAAAGATAAATATTTTTATATTTTATCAATATCCTTATTGACCAATCAATAATGCATTTATGTACAACACTGACCTTACAGTTCATTGTTCCTATCTGTTCACATGTTTAAATAAATACTCTATATTCAGAAATTTTTGTGATGTTTTTCTTGTTGCATATAAAATGAACATATCTTATATATAAATACTTTACAGAGCACGAAATTTATTTATTTGTATTTAGTAATGTGGTGTTAGTTTGAGGATTTATTTCTTTTTTGAATTCCAAAAGTATTATTTGATTGTAGATAGAATTTCCTGAAATCTCCATTAATTCAGTTGACATTTGTGCAAATTAATTTACATTTGCATTTATAAATGCCAAAAATAATGTTTAATACTCATCTAGATTCTACAACTGTATCAAATATAATACAATATTCCTCCATTCTAGACAGATAAATCTTCTAATGCAGTGATTGTTTAAAGCTTTTAATAAATTAGAATTCAAATGTCAATATTGGAAAAAATATTGAATTGCGGGAGAAATGATTGTGAAATCTGTTTCTCTAATGATTTTAGATGATATATTGTAGGCAAACTTTTCATTCTTTTTCATTAAGCTGCAAAAAGTTCTTTCTGTCACTCCGAGACATAATCTCCTCCTAATTTTAAGGTGTCTCATCAAATATCTTTGCAAGCTGTAAATATTGATGGTTTATTTTAGGAATAGATTGTCCTAAATAGGTTGTAATAGAGCTAGACTCTAATTAGTTAAACTGATCCACTATGATTGACAGAGGGTTTTAAACTATATTTAAATATATAATAATTTAAAATGGCTTGAAATCATTTGACCTGGTTCTTTTTGGTATACTGGTGTATCTGGTTCTTTTTGGTTTACAAGTGTATCTTAAATCTGTGCTGTATATCCTTAACAAAATAACCCTTTGGAAAAAAAATTTCTATCATAATTTCAAAATAATTCAGCTTTATAGTTCAATTAGAAATCAGACAACAAAACTTAATCAATATTTTTTAAAAAGCTGACTGAGAAATACATTAAAGAAAGGTAACCAAGTACAATTTGTTCTTCTACTGAAAACAAAATCAATCATATCAAACAATAACTGGCTTCTCCTATTAGTACTTTTTTGTTTAATTGTATTTATACATCTTTTGGCCTCTCAGAGCATTCTTGGTGATCTAGTAAAGTGCTCATAGCAAATTGGAGGATTCATTTTGATAGTCCGCAGGGCAACATCTACTACATGGACCATGACTTTAACTCAGTGTGTTGTTTTTAAAACAAATCAATGAAATAAAACTTGAGATTATGAATACCATATCCTAATGCGTCATTGAAATCATTAAATATTCAAAAAGCATTCACAAAAATAAATCTACAAGCAAAATATATTATTTCTATATACATATTTTTATCGACTGAAATACAATAAACATATACATTTACTGAATTATAAAACAAATATTTTCTTACGGGAAAATTCAAAATATTTTTTACATTTCAAAAGGTACAATGTACAACTGATCAGTCAATGTACCTCCTGGTGGATTTGATATCCAGATCAGTTAGTAGAGGATATATATAGTGATGGAAATCTTCACAGAGGCTCCAACCAAGTTTAATGAGTGTGATGCAATTTGAGAAATGCAACTTTAGAAGAAATCTGGATTATTCCATTTGAAAACAGTTTATATCCATGGAAAGAAATTTGTTACTGATGCACCACTTATCAATCCCCAAACTCCATCTAATCTCTGATCAGGTTTCAAAGTAAGAGAGTGGAACATATTTACGAGGAAGGGACGTACATATGGATGGAACTACAGATAGACAGGCATTAGCTAATCAATGAACGCCTTATTCTGCAAGGCCCTTCAAAATCAATTCTTCATCAACCCATAAATTACTGCATTTTTACCAGCATCACATCTGGTCAATTTGAAAAAAAAACAAAAGTGTACACGCTAAAATGTCTTGTTTGCTTTATTCATCATGATTGAACTTATGTTGAAAGTCTGTAATCAATGATCCAGGTTAGTTAGGTCAAGGTCAGAGGAACCGAGCAAGACAGACTGTCCAATCATAGCAAACACCAAGTATAGTTAGCCTATTGCTTGTAGCAACTGAGAAATAGACCTTTATGTGCCTGTCCCGAGTCAGGAGCCTGTAATTCAGTGGTTGTTATTGGTGCATGTGACTGAATCATGTCTGGTCAGATTTGTTTTTGGTATATTGTATTGTTTTAGGTGGTTAGTTTTCCTTTTTGAATTGTTTCACATTTATCAAGTTTGGGTTATAATAACTGACTATCAGTATGGGTTTTTCTAATTGTTGAAGGTTGTTAGATGACCTTTAATTGCTTTTATCTTCGTCATTTGAACTCTGGTGGATAGTTGTCTCATTGGCAATCATACCATATCTCCTTATTTTTATATCAAGGACAATGGACATATGAAAGATGGAAACTTAGTAACATAAGGCATCTGAATACAAGGTATGAAGCATCCAGATCTTCTATCTTCCGAAATAATAAGCTTTAAACAATAAGTTTAATCAGCTAGCACCACCACTGCTGCCACCACTGTCGGAATGTTATCCGTAAGTCTCACATTGCCACAGTTGATACAAAAAGCACTTAAAAGAACAATAAACTGTTATCACAGAGATATGTCTCACCTTTTTGTAATTTTGAAAATGCAAATGTTGAAATTAAAATAGCAATCTAAACATGTAAGTTATGCAAATATTCAAAGTCGATGATCCATGACTGAAGGTACATGGCTGAACAATCTCCATGGAAATGAGATGTACCAATGTTAATACAACTGCATATCAAATACTATTGACTAATCATAAGTCGTTCCCTTTAAACAAACCTAAACACAAACATTAGCTTGTAAACTATGTAAAAGTTTCAAAGTCAATGAACCATGATGAGGGGGTGGGGCTTTATAATCTCTATGGAAATAAGACTTGCAAATGCCAATAAATTTGCATACCAAAAATCATTGACTTAACATTAGCAGTTCATCTTAAACCAATCTAATCACAAACTAAAACATATAAACTAAGCAAATGTTTCAAAGTCAATAGACCATGACTGAGGGGCCAGGGCCAAATATTCTCCATGGAAATGGGATGTGCTAATGCTTATACAACTGAATACCAATTAACATTCGCCTACCACTAATGGTTCCCCTTGAACTGACCTAATCACAAACTAATACATGTAAACTAAGCAAAATTTTCAAAGTCAATAGACCAAGACTTAGGGGGCGGAGCCAAATAATCTTCATGGAAATGAGATATGCCAATGCTTATACAACTGCATACCAAATATCATTGACCTACCATTAGTGGTTCCCCATAAACTGACCTAATCACAAACTAATACATGTAAACTAAGCAAAAGTTTCAAAGTCAATAGACCATGACTAAGGGGGCAGGGCCAAATAATCTCCATGGAAATGAGATGTGCCAATGGTTATACAACTGCATACAAAATATCATTGACCTACCACTTGTGGTTCACCATAAACTAGACCTAATCACAAACTAATACATTGTTGACGCCGCTGTCGCCGGAAACACATACCTATGTCTCGCTTTTTGACTCCGTCAAGGCGAGACAAAAACAAATATCACTGCATTCTTGCTTCAAGTGTTCCTATTCAGGTCTTCAAAAGATGTTAAAATCTGGTCTAGTAAAAACTTTACAGGAAATATGCACTCATTCAATACTGGACCTTTATTATAGTGAGTGATAAGATCACCAGACAAGTCAAGAGATCTCAGTCTACACTGTACATTAGTACATACAGTGTTTCAATGCAGTTATTTCCCCCATATTTAAATTATTATGTAGTTATTTATATTCTTTAGGATATAGTCATATGTTAAATGATGCATTGGGCTAATATCAAATATTTGGGAATTGAAAGTTCTTTGTCAATCTGTAATCTTATTTTTTTCAAAAATTGAATTAGAAAAGTCATATGCACACATTAGAGCTTCCGTTATATTTCCACAAAATATCAATCAACAAGCAGGATTTAACATTATCATGAAAAACACCTATAATTAAATAAACATCTTATAAACATGTAAGATAAATTTAAAAGATTGTTTTGGCTTAAGGGCAATGAATAATTTCCATGTATCTTTAATTTTTGACAGATTGTTTAATTATATTGTAGTTAGCTATATAGTTCCCCCAACAAAAACGATTTGTTTCTAATTCCTTCTATGACCAGGAATTCAAATCTTCAACTTTTTTCTTTCCAACGAAGGAAGTGAAGTCTTAAGTAGATTGTATACTCTGATCATACATACAAACTAATCGTAATCTTCCCACAAACCAAATCAAATAATTCATTCCAAGTATAGCATTTTCTCTAGCTAAACAAATTTTTATATTACAATGAATAACATTTTCCCAAAGTCAGCTGATTTCTTCTATCTCCATAATTTAAACTAAATCACTGAATCAAAGTCAACAATTTCTTACATGCTATTAACATGATTAAGATCCTTACCATGAATTCTCTTAATAATTTATCTCTTACATCCTAGTCATAGCACAAACCGAACAATTTATATGCACTATTTATGTCCTGAGGAGCACAAGAGTAAAGTATCCCCTAAACCAAACAAATTCATGAACTTATTAGTCAGTTTGTACTTACTTTACTGAGTGTGTACAAAGTCCATAGAATTATAATATACATATATATTGTACTAAATAGAAAGGCAATAATATTAAATCAATAACAGTTTATACAATTTCATAGTTCAAATCAATATTTTATTGGATAGAATTATAAACATTCATTTAATAAAGTATCATAATTTTATTCCTTCTTAAGGAAGTATTTTGCCTTCTTTTAACTAATATAAAATTTTATCACACTGTCATAGCTTCCTGATTAACTAGCACTACAGTAAACATTAAGAGATTTACATGCATTATTTATTGTCATGAGACTCATTAAGGGGATCACTGATGCATTGTCAATGACTTTGCCAATCTATCAATGATTGATTGATTATTTATTGCTTAACATCAGTGCTCTTATCAATGAATAGCCCTGAAATTTGAATTGTGGCAGAAATCTAAAACACTATTTTATCCTGCAATCAACTGTTTTACTATTTTTACTGTACAATAAAAGGTGAACAAACAAACCTAAGCTATACTTGTATAGAATACAAATATTGAGGTTTTTCTGTATTTCAAAATGATCAAAAGATAATATTCCAATTATTTAGGTCACAGTTCCATGTTCTAACAGTCATTTTCTACTGAAAAGAGACTTCAAATTAAACCATACACTAAACTTTAGTTGACAAAGTTAACTTATAACAAGCATATATCTCAACTCCTTATTATATTTCCATAAACCTTGAAAAATCAAAATGCAGAATAAAAATAAACATTATATGTTGATAAATAACAAATATATTAATGGTAGTATAAAGCTATAAAACAGAAGATAAGCCTGCAGTTTATAAAACTCATACAAATTAATTTTATATTTTCAGACATTTATACCCTCCAATACTATGTGGACTCTAAATAAAACTTATTTTCTATTATTATTAACTTCATACACTTCCAACATTTATGTATTCAACTTTAAATCTTCAAATTGAAGACCCAGTGTTGGTAAATAGACTGACAAAAGTAATAACTTTCAAGTTTGCAAAATTTTACTGTAAAAATTGTCACTTTTATCTAGACTATCATGTTATAATTTTGTAAGATATTTTAGTCTTACCTCTTATATATGTATAAACATTAAAATCCCCTTGTAATGTGTAACCACTTATGAACAACGAAAAATAATCAGTCATTTAAAACAGTGTTACCTAAAAGTTGACCTGGTGACAGCCAAATAAACAGAGTATTTTCACCTGTAGAACATAACACTTTGATTGACTATCATTAATACACAAATGGAGTGGAAATGTTGTTGAAACAAGAAGAGAATCTTCATTTTTTCCTGTACCTTAATGTAATGTTGTGATTGATATATATATATACATTTACTTACCTAAACTTTATCACATAAATACTAATATACAAATTATAACTTAAATTATCCTGGTTAATGTCAGTAGTAGTTCCTGGTTTATTTTAGCACATCTATGGCAATTTTAATCAAATGAAATCTAAGGGGAAATCATTTGACTATAAATTAAAATTAGGTTTTATAAGGAAACTTTAAATTGGACTATGTACTTTCTTCAAATTCAGTAAAACATGACTTTAAACTAAAAGTTTTTTTGAATATGAAATATTTATATGTAGTAAAATTACCATATGTATATATGATCATTCCTGTACACTTAAAAATACTTTGTGTATTGCGTTTAGACATCCTTGTTCAATTCCTACGAGAAGGTAACACCTCCCGAAACATCAGCTATAGTTAGAGCAGGGTATAAGGCATCTACGCAATGCAAAGCGGTGTTGTCGTAGAAGTATGAAGTAAAAAGTACAGGTTCCAGCCCCGCTCGGGGAGCAAGTAAAGAACCAGATCTACTCTTACATTGTTAGGTTGATTTTCTAGGCACTTTATATATATAAAATTATATATACACAATTTTATAACATCATCTTCGTATATTACCATCTCAGATAAGATCTTCCGACTTTTTTTTAGATATATATATATATATATATATAGATGGGCTCGTAACATTATTTATTTACTACTAGCCCATCTAATCAAAAATAGCTTGAAGGATAATGAAAATAAAGGTCAGTGAAGGGAGAAAAAAGAATGAGTGCTAAATATAAAGATTGTAAATATGATGAAATGCCGATACATATAATACGAAATACTATTACAGGGTTATTTTTGGCAGATATTTTTTTCACATTGAACCCTTTCTGAAAATTCAAGGGATTTTTTCTGCGATTTGTTGAACTTTGTTGATGTATCCATTTAAGTGATAACCCAAGTTTGATATGATCAAAAAAATTTGTATTTATGTTATTTTTCTTCTAAAAAATGTCGCATAATGAATCACACATAAACTAATTGATTAAAAGTCATATTACATGTATTAGGCACATAAAATAAATTTGGTTAGCTTATGGAAAAAGAATTTTTTTTTTTTCCTGATCAAAATTTCTATCAGGTTAATTCATTTTGTGTCATTATAATCCTGTTCCTGTTTTTTGTGGACAAGTTTTAAGTAAAATCAGACAACATACATGTAGACATGAATGAAACTTAATAACAATTTACATTCTTCAAATACTTCACATAGATAAATTTATAAATATAGATTTCAATATTACAAACAATTGTTAATGATGTTATAAACACAAATTGACTTACCTGTTATTGGATTTATCATACAAATGGCTCTATAATTACATAGTACTCCCACACCTGTTGAAATATACATAAGCTAATTAATTAGTGACAAGTCTATCTGATGGACCCTCTATACCTCACTGACAGGCTGATTAAACAAGACAACCTTCTTCCTTCATATATACAAGATTATGATTAATTCAGTCACAGAAACAACCATCACAAAGAGTTCTAGATCAAGACACCATGGATAACTTAATTAGGTCTTTTTTTACATGAAATTCTTCCTGGCTTGGTTTCTTTTCAACTTTAAACTAGCTTGAAAAACATGACGAATAGTGAAACAAATAAATTATCAAAAGGAAGTATTAAAAAATAAGTAACCCTGGTACCTTTTTGATGCCTGAAATAGTCAATCCTTAATTAATTTGCATAATTATAATTAAGTATGATGACATGCAGTATGACAATGTGTAATGTGTGACTGAAGGATAAATCGTGAAACATACACCCTTCATCTTTACAAATGGAGTTGTTTACATTGCATGCATATCTCCAGGTCAAATATGATTGTACATGGACTCTTTTTTGACTTTATTCATCATGTACATATAACAGTAAAGTACTTCATTATGTAATTTTTTCTTTGTTAGCTTTAAGCTTTTTCATTCCAACTAGTCTTTTTTATGCATACATTATTTTTCATTGAGTTCTGGCTACTGTCCCTATCTTCTTTTGAGTTCTGCAGTACTATTGAATTACATAAATGACTATTACTAAAATTAAATGCAAAAATTATTCCTTATGTTATTGATGGTGTTTTACCAAAACGTCAAAAATAGGAGATGTACGATAAGATGAAATGACTTTTAAGCTTTCATATATCCTAAGACAGAATTTCTTTACTAATTTTGAAATGACAAGGTACATTAAATATTGGTTAATTTTATTTAATGTCACTTACATGAAAGAAATTAGCAGACCGAATAAATTATTAGATTGACTACTTTACATATATCTGATGGGGTAAAATCGTTCAATCAAATTCAAATTGGTAAAGTTTAATTTTTGTAAAAAGTACCTAAATGAAGATTTTTTCAGGCATTTAAAAACAATAATCATTTTTTGCCATGGCATTGTCAGTTCCATTTTGACTTATGAGTTTGAATATCCCAATGGTATCTTCCGCCTTCCTTTTTTATCACCCTCAAGGATTTTTTAGTAATTACTATTCAATAAGACAAAAACTTAACTTAAAGGAAATAAATATATTGAAAAGACACATGGTAATATTTCGCCTTGGCTGGCTTCTGAAATGTATGACTCTGAAACTAAGAAAATAATCAAATGAAACTTGTATGTGTCATAACTGAAATACTGGTAATTCATGAACAGTTTCCAAGAAAAAAACCTTTTCCAAAGTAACTTCCCATCACAGGATTTATGTTCAAAATATTGTTTATTCATGTACCGTTTTTGAGACAAAAATTGTTCCCACAGTAACTTAACTTCACATCATCAGATTAATATACCAAATTCTTTTGACTAGCATTTGACCAGAGAGCAAGTTACTAAGGAACAGACCTAAAGGAAAAACTGTCATACTCATTATTGCTAATCCATATACCAAGTATTCTTGATCTGCCATTACAAAAATAGGGATATGTGGTATGATTGCTAAACATTCTAAAGAGATCACTATCCAACAAAGAACAAAGAAAACAAAACCATAAATATGAGGTCAAGGTTAAATGAACCCTGCCAGACAACATGCACACTACAAGTATGCAACCATTCCAAACAAACAAATATTACTGACGTATCACTTATAGTCTCTGAAAAACAAATAACCATGAGAACCTAACACTGACCAATGAACCATGAAAACGAGGTCAAGGTCAGATGAAACCTATCAGTTGAACAAGTATATTTAACATTCAATCCATACATGCCATACACCAATTATAATTTACCTATTGCTTACAGTATCTGAGATACAGACTTGACCACTAAAACTTAACCTTGATCACTGATCCATGAAATAAGGTCTAGATCAGGTGAACCCTGTCTGACGGACATGAAGACCTTGCAAGGAACCCATAATATACCAAATTAGTTATCCTATTACTTATAATAAGTGAGTATTTCATGTTCAACATATTTTAGATGTCCAAGCAGTGTCCTCCCCAGATATTTCATATAGCATCCTGGGAAACAGGGAAATTTGAAATACCATCTTGTTTCTAAAAATTATAGCATCACATTCATAACACAACCTATAACAAAATCAATTCAGATAGCATCACATTAAAAAAATATAGCATCACATTACCATGATGCTAAAAGGCTCTGGGGAGAACACTATGTCCAAGGACAATAACAAAAATTTTGTTTTACAAATATCTTAGAAGAGCAAGTTTGTAATGCAATTTCCAATACAAATAACATTTCCAAGGGGCATAACTTTTTTCAAATATTTGATCGACACTGATTTTCGCAATTGTTGAAAACATTGCTGATAGAAACCTTTGATATAAATTCAATAAAAATCTGGTAAGAATTGCACATGTGAGAGCGCTTATAATGCAAATTTCCATATAATCAATATTTCCAAGGGGCATAACTTTTTTTTTTTACTAATTGATTGGCACTGATTTTCGAAATTTTGTCCGAGACATTGCTGATATAAAGCTACGATATAAATTTCAAAAAAATCTGATTAGAATTGTACACATGAGAGCTCTTATAATGCAATTTTCCATATAATTTATATTTCTAAGGGGGCATAACACTTTTAAAAATATTTGGTAAGCACTGATTTTCAAATTTGTCGAGACAATGCTGATATAAACCTATGATACACATGATACAAGTTTTATAAAAATTTAGCAGGAATAAAAATGTACACTTGAGAGTTTTGGTAAGACCCGACAGACAGACACGAACAGACAGATGCACAATATTTCTATGTCTCCTGCGCGACAATAAGCAATCAACACATAATCATGGAGCAAGTACAAAATAAGTGAGATGATAGACATGCAACAAAACAAAGTTTAATTTTTTTTAATATTTTTCATGCGTTTCTATTTGTTAAACAATTTGGTGTATTAAAATTTTTCTTTCAGAATCAATTAACACTATCTAACTTCCACTTCAAATTTTAAATTTCAGACAATATGACAGTGTAGGCAAATTGTACTCAAACTAAACTTCATTTATCCGTGTTTTCCCATGAATAATTTTGATGCATGGTGAGGTCCATGGTGAATTTGAAGCGCAACACACAAAACTTATGCATTGTAAATTTGAAGCGTGTCACAAGAAAACCTTGTTTGCAATCAAAGATTGAATGTGCATAATTAAACATTCTATATTATGACTATTTCAAAAGCTACAGAATAAATTCATTGTTTTAGATTGTATAATGTACCTTGAAGGTATTTATCACAGATGTTAGAAATAAGCTCAGTTGAAGTTCAAGATTTTAAATAAAACTGAACCAGTCTGTGATAGTGTTCATCTACAAATGTGTAATATTTCTAAGATCCCATACTTCCAGTTCTGAATCGAAATCTTTAGAAACAGTCTGAAAAACAAAGACTTCCTCATGGCAATAAATAATGGTAGGATTTATTTTGTCTTTGAGTACAAATTCATTTTCTGTGCATTTTGATGAAGGTATAATTCCTACTTTTATACATGCTGGTGTTCTACTATCTGCTTATAATTTGGTGAAGGAGTTAACTTTTAACTTCTCTAACCGGTAGGTCAACCATGATAGTTGGACTATTAAGGCAATCATTTTTTACATATATATATATAACCAGTCTAAAAGGTACAACATCACCAAAATGACAATAAGCGAACAAATGTAACTATAAATATTTGGGATAACAGATATCCTTCATCAGTATGAGAACGATGTAAAATGAATCAGATCAAACTATTCTGATTATTAAACTATAGCAATCTTGATTTCTATACAATAAAAAAGTGACACAGTTTACCCGAACATCATATGTAGAGCGCTAATCAATTTTAAAATTTAAAAAAGCGACTCAAAGACATGCCTAAAATGAAAATAGTAATTAGAGATATGAACTGGCACAACTCTAAAATTCCAAAATGACGCCAGTTAAGATGTTACAACAACTGTGTGTAAATTCATTCCCAAAAACAGCACTGATCAATATAAGCTGGTGAAAATATGTCAAACAGAGGCTGCGTATTTATCATCCCAAATAAATAGCAGTTTTATAATGATAAGAAAAATAATAGTAAAATTTGATTATTTTTTTTATCATTATAAAACTGCTATTTATTTGGGATGATAAATACGCAGCCTCTGTTTGACATATTTTACCAGCTTATATCGATCAGTGCTATTTTTGGGAATGAATTACACACAGTTGTTGTAACATCTTAACTGGCGTCATTTTGCAATTTTAGAGTTGTGCCAGTTCATATCTCTAATTACTATTTTCATTTTAGGCAAGTCTTTGAGTCGTTTTTTTGAAATTTTAAAATTGATTAGCGTCTCTACATATGATGTTCGGGTAAAACTGTTTCACTTTTTTTATTGTATAGAAATCAAGATTGCTATAGTTTAATAATCAGAATAGTTTGATCTGATTCATTTTACATCGTTCTCATACTGATGAAGGATATCTGTTATCCGAAATATTTATAGTTACATTTGTTCGTTTATTGTCATTTTTTGGTGATGTTGTACTATATATATATATATATATATATATATATATATATATATAAACCAAGAGTTCCAAGTGGTGAAATTGAAATCATTCCTTCGTAAATTTTACAGAAGCCATCAAGAGTTGGTTGACTGTATGGAATATCCGTTTCACAGATGATGGCCGATATCATCCAAATGGCGTAACTACAATCCTGTCCCATTTTCCCTGATCATGACCTACCGAATTAAGACTTATTTCAGGGTTTGTACTAACATGAGCAACACAACGGGTGCCACATGTGGAGCAGGATCTGCTGACCCTTCTGGAGCACCTGAGTCATGTGCATGTTTTCCACCAATGAAATTTGTGCATCAATAGCATTTTGTACAGCTCTGAGTGTCACAAATTGCTATTTGTCAAATTTACTGGAAAAAAATTCTTACAGAATATATAACCAGTTTACCTGACAAACAGTATCACACATTTGGCAATTACCAGTTTTATGTCATTAAAGGTAGCTGGGGTGTCTAAATGTTCAACAATAGATTTTTCTTAAAACATTTGTAAAAGACTTCTGAGACAATGTACTTTCAAATTTCAATATAAAAACTGAGGGTCAAGGACATTTTTTTTTCATTTAATACATTGAAATTAATGAAATCATATGGGTTATATAGGGGAAACTTAATTTTTCCTTTTTGAGTAAACATTAATAAATGATAGAATTGGAAAAAAATTCAATGATTGAGGTTGAAAAAATTCAATGAGAGAATTGATTTTCATGAATACTTCTGAAATATCAAATAAAAATAGCGGGTCACAGGCTTTATTTTTCTTGAAAATTCCAAAAAACACAAACTGTCCTATCAAATTCAATAGAACTATCTGCCCATGATTTAAAAATGATTTGTTCTGAAAATTTTAAATACACTTAACGACACTTTATATTTTAATATTATAATCTTTAAATTTCATTGTTATAAGCTGTTGTTATATATATTGAATGATACTAGGTAAAATATCTTTCAACCAAAGAAGTGTTTTTGCAACACACCCAGAAGGAATGCTCAGAAAAAAAAAACCCAATCTAACTTAATTTCATGATTTAGGTAAAATATCTTTAAACCAAAAATGATTTTGCAACAATCTTCCTTAATTTCATAGCATTTTCCGTTTTACAGATAGATTTACACATTGTTTTTTTCTCAACATGGGATTTTGGGTACAGTTGTGCAGCTGGGATTTAAACCCCCATTCATATATTGAATAATTGAGAAATCCATACCTATACATATATCTATATAAAGAGTTTGGGAAATTCAGTGAAGATCGTTGCACAACAAACTGAAAAATCATGACCCATTGATATATCACATTTGGTCAATTACTACCTATTGATATATTTCCTCGGTAAAATTGCACCCCATTGATATATTTGATGTATCAAAAAAGGGACCCATTCCAGTGGCACATATGTATATACCTTCATATAGGAAGAGACCCCCCCCCCGTGCCCACAACCTTTATATAGGTAATTTTAATAAGACCCCTAAAGTAAAAGAGTGCAATGCAATAATGCGTTCTTTTACTTTAGGGGTGCCACAACCTATATACAAGCCAATACTATATAAACAATCAATACAACAGTATATAAAACCACAGCACAAGGCATTTTAAATACACTTTATATTGTGGGACCCTCTACTTTTTAGTAGTAATGTTGGGACTCTAAAGTAAAAGATTGAGACTGAATTATCAGTCAGTCGAGATTAAGAACTTGTGTCACGTTTGCCTGAATTAACAGTCAGTCAAGATTAAGAACATGTGTCACGTGTTGCCTGAATTATCAGTCAGTCGAGATTAAGAACATGTGTGATCACCTGTTGCATTTGAGTTACTTGTCACGTCTTGTTTACAAATTATATCAATAATAAATATGCACAGCCTATAGATTTTCATGTGATGGCCGAAATTAATCATTAAAAATCAAAATAGCGTTTCAAGACGTCATTGACATAATCTTTTTCTTCTTCTTCTTCCGGTAAGCTGCCTCCGTCAACAGGTTAAAATTGAGAATGGAAATGGGGAATATGTCAAAGAGACAACAACCAGACCAAAGAGCAGACAACAGCCGAAGAATGGTTGACTATTCTGGCACATTTTGGAGTGAGTGCATGAAATTTTTTGAAATTTAATAAACAAAAATAGGTGCAATTTAACTACATATACAGGTGCAATTAAAAACATGCCGGAGCTGAGCCTTGAAATATTCAGGACTCGGGGCGGAGACAGTACAGTTGGGCAAGGTGTTCCACTCTCTGATTGTTCTAGGATAGAACGACTCCTTCCATACAGTCGTTTTACATGATGGAATTCTAAATGCCTTTTCGTTGTTATTTCTGGAAGGGCGTTCATTTGGTATTAGCTTACTGGATGTATCTATTTTGACACAGTTGTTCTGTAGCTTATACATCATTATTAAGCAGCTGTGTTTCCTTCGTTCTTGTAGGGTAGACCATTCAAGATGTTCAAGCATGTTACTAACAGATGAGGTGTTGTGGTATCTGTTAGTAACATACCTTGCTACCCTTCTTTGAACCATATCCAATCTTTGGATGTCATTTTGTTGGTATGTGTCCCATACTGCACTAGCATATTCTAAAGTAGGCCGAACTAGGGACATGTATGCCTTTTCTTTAATTGACTTGTTTGAGATGTTTACATTCCTTTTTAAGAAGCTGATGGTGTTGTTAGCTTTGGAGCAGATGGTGCTTATGTGTTTCCCCCATTTAAGTTCTGATGAAATGGTGCATTCCAGGTATTTAGCTGATGTTACATGTTCGAGGTTATGGCCTTGTAGTGTGTAATTGTACTTAGATGGAGTTTGCTTCTTGGAGATGGTGAGGCTATGACTAACCCTAACAAATGCCTTGGAGAAGTCCATTATGAGACAATCTATTTGTTTTCCTAGGTCTAAGTTGTTAGTGACATCATCAATAAATTCAATTAGCATGATTAGTTGATATTCACATGATAATCCCCTTTGAAACCCATGTTGAAGTGGATACATGATGTTGTGTGTATCAGCATGAGACATAATATAGCTAGTTATAATACATGTAATATGCACCATTAGTTTACATGCCATGCAAGTGAGAGAGACTGGCCTATTATTTATTGGTTCGTATTTCTTCCCTTTCTTGTACACTGGACAGATGTTTGCTGATTTCCAAATACTTGGCACTTCGCTTGTATGATATGAGCAGCGGAATATTGTTGTCAGGATTGGTGCTATATGTAATGCAAGTTCCTTTAAGACTCGTGGTGTTATGTTATTTGGCCTAGCTGCCTTATTTGGATTAAGGTTTTTTTGTAGCTTGTACACACCATTTTCTGTTATATTGATGTCCAAGATTTTTTCAAAGTTTCCGAACATGTTACACTGTTCTTGAAATTCTTTTTCTGTTATGGTGGTTTTGTCTGAAAAGGCTTTCTGAAATTGGCCATTGAGTATGTCTGCTTTATTGTTGGCTCTGAATGTAAAGTTCCATTTGATTTTAGAGGTGGTATTTTACTCCCATCTGACCTTTTGTGTTTTATAAAGGTCCAGAACCTTTTCATACAGTTTGGTTTTTCTTCAGGTTTATTTAGGTCTGGTGGTGAAACTATACTGTTGATGTAATTCCAGTAAGCTTTCCTGATTTCTCTCTGTG
Source organism: Mytilus coruscus (assembly GCA_017311375.1). Taxonomy (NCBI): domain Eukaryota; kingdom Metazoa; phylum Mollusca; class Bivalvia; order Mytilida; family Mytilidae; genus Mytilus; species Mytilus coruscus. Next base: position 87,250,387 of record CM029602.1, read on the forward strand.
TACGACGCTTAAGTTCTTTAAATTTGTCTTTATCTCCTCCATTACCAGATTTTTTCATTCTTTTGAACCATCTGTCCCTTTTTCGTATGAGACGTTTGATGTGGGTTGTGATCCAGGGACTACCATCCTTTTTTCTAGCTGTCTTTTTCAGTACAATTTTCCCTATGCTCTCAAGTTTGGTTTGGAAGTGTGTCCACAGTGTATTTACTCCTGCCTTTTGTTCATTCATTAAGGTGATATCTTGGTGTAAATTATTTAGATCCAGTTTCATATTTTCCCAATTTGCTTTTCTATATAATAACGGTATAATCCTTAGTTTTTGAAAAGATTTCTGGGGGTTTAGATTAACTTCTGTGAAAACGATTTCATGGTCTGAGAGCCCAGGTAAGGTTTCAACTCTCATGAAGCTATCATAATGATAATTATGTGGACTGAGGGTTCACCAGAGATTTTACACGTTCACATAAGTCTGAAGTGGCTGAGAAAGTTCAAACCTTTACCACCAGAGATCTATATATTTTTTTCTGATGAACATGATGAATATAAATAACTATAGCAGATTGTGAAGGGATCTTGGAAGTAATTATTTCTCCAAAAAGATCTCTGAATATATATATATATATATAATTCGTCTTAATAACAGCCCAACAATGTTAGATCTGTAAATTTGTGATAGCAAATTTTTTGTTCTTCCATTGCCGGGATTCGAACTCATGCTACTGAGATATTGTGGCACCAAATCGCCTTGCACTGTGCCCGACGCACTTGACCACCTAGGCTCTACAAAAATAACGCTTTCGTTGGCCAGGTGTTACCTTTCCTCGTCAGTTTTAATCTAGCGTCGTTACACAGTACATGATATATAAGGCATGAAGATCTATTGTTACAGATCACCTGAATTATCTATTGTAAAGGTTCCTACAAATTAATGTAAGATGCAGTTACAGAAATAATTATATTATAAGTACGTCTGAACCAATGACGACTCTACAACAGTCAACAGATTTTATCCATCGGATCACCAGTGATGGTGATACAAGGCTGAAAACACATTCTGTATATATAATTCGTCTAAATAACAGCCCAGCAATGTTAGATCTGTAAATTTGCGTTATCAAATTTTTTTTCTTCCCTGGCCGGGATTCGAACTCATGCTATTATATATATGTTCATGACATAAGGAAACATTTTTGGGTACGAAAAACAGTAACTGGTTTCGTCGATAGACTTGGGCCAAGTTGGGGTACTACAGTTGTGTATAATATTTAACTAATTTTTCAACCTATTAAACATGATACATGTATATAAATAAATAAAATAGAAAGCTCACACAGAAAGAAAATGCTTGCTTACCAACGGGAACATTGGAAATGGGAAGTAACTCATGATCTGCCCAATAACCGACGATCTGTCTAAGTTTCAAGACTTGAATTAGTGTTTTCGTCATAAGTCTGTCGTTTTCTGTGTTTTTGTTTTTGTTTTGTTTTAAATTGAGTGGGGATGAGATTTGGTCGGTTATATTTATTGACAACTTTGTTTTAGACTCGGGACGATCTTTATCATGTTTATGATTTTATAGAGCTGAGATATTGTATGCGAAATTAAAATAACAAAAATACCGAACTCCAAGGAAAGTTCAAAACGTATAGTCCCTTATCAAATGGTAAAATCAAAAGCGCAAACACATCAAAACGACATTGCATTAATATGATAAATAGCTAAAATAGAATAAATAGTGGCCGCGTGGTCTAAGTAGTTCATCTACTGGGACAGGGACTTTCTAAACTAGAAATATAATATAGAAAGTCCCTGTCTGGGAATAGCATATATCAGTTCCCAGATCTACTGTATCACTAACCTGTCCACAAGTGAGGTTGTGAGTTTGCACCCGCTCTTGACAGGTGCGTTCGACTCAATCTTAATTGACTAAGATTGATCAGGATTGGTTTTCCTGTCGAAAATCGGTGGTTTTCTCCAGGCACTCCGGCTTCCTCCACCAATAAAAACTGACCGCCACAATAAAGCCATTTTTTTTTTAAATTTTTACTTGCTTAAAGTGACAATAAACACCTACACTCAATCATCTAATATAACAAATGGTGCCAAAGCATTAAGCGATAAGTCTTAATTTGTCCGGTTCATGACAATCTGATTAGAAACATATGCAGATGATTTGCTAGACGGTAAAAAAAAAGTTTTGTACACCTTCTTTTGTAATTAAACTAATAGTTTGCCAGTGATGTAGAACTCTATCCGATGATAATAAACTAGTATAGTGGTCACCAAGGGACGGTGCCGCAAAATATACAAATTCTTAGTGTACACATATTGTGTTATAGAATTCGTCATGTATAAACACAAGAACAAATAAATACGAAGTAACAAGTAATTAAAAAATGGGATTAACAAATACGAGCATTTCCAAACATTTCTCAGTCTTATGATCCGTAAGTGTAGGCTTGACATGATAGATAAAAAGTCAATGTGTGCGATTTTATCATGTACGATTCTCGAAGTCTATATTCACACCTTATCATCGGATTCCCACTGAATCATACAATGTCATATATATACTAGAATCGAACAAAACAAAACATCTCACTCACTATAAACGAAATCCGTTCAGGAAATTTTTAAGTTAATTAAAGCTAAAACGTAGATATGAAAATTATAATTTTATTCTACATGTTCTACGACTCCGTGAAGAGATCCAACAAAACAACTTCATTGCAAAATCCAACTCTAAAACAATATTATAATGTCTTTCAAATCCTTAGCTGTGTATTAAACATAATATAAAAATAGCACAATGTACATTAGACTTAACATTTATTTAGTATAGGCATTGTAAATATTAAACATTTCAAGTGAGATGGTACATCAAATCTGATTCCTAAAAATCACTTATTCAAACTGTAGAATAACTTTGTAAAAACCTTCTCTATTTGTTTGGATTTAAACAGGGTAAATTCTGTGTATAATTCTAATACATTCTCAGCTATTGTTATTCGCAAGTCTATGTGTTCACATAAGGTATACATTTCCGAGTGGAAGGCGAGTGTATATCTTTTGTTCAAATCTTTTAACCTCTCGTCCATTATTGACACTTGTTCCAAGGCCTTTCTAAAATGTCGTTGGTGTTTTCTCAATTCTGCAAATTGTTCTGTCCTGGTGTCCATGATGTCACAATCAGAAGGTTTGTTCTTTGTAATGAATAAGTCTAATGTGATTACCCGACCCTCATGTTACAATCTTAATTAAATACTTCTGAGGCGGCCGAGTAATTGAGTAATTTGACTGAGTATTGAGTTTTGACATCAGATACTGAGTACTACCTTATTTCTTTCACAAGTCATTGCCAGGGTCATTGTGATGATGACTTGCTAATTAATTTTCTGGACAGTACAACTGATATCCCTCTGTAAACTTGAATCCTATTAAAAATCTTGATTCAAATTTACTTGAAACATTACGGTTCACCAGTAAACAAAACAGTAGATATACCTATAGATATACAATAGAATTGTCAGAAGTTTGATGTTATACCTATAGATATACAATAGAACTGTCAGAAGTTTGATGTTATACCTATAGATATACAATAGAACTGTCAGAAGTTTGATGTTATACCTATAGATATACAATAGAACCGTCAGAAGTTTGATGTTATACCTATAGATATACAATAGAACCGTCAGAAGTTTGATGTTATACCTATAGATATACAATAGAACCGTCAGAAGTTTGATGTTATACCTATAGATATACAATAGAACTGTCAGAAGTTTGATGTTATACCTATAGATATACAATAGAACCGTCAGAAGTTTGATGTTATACCTATAGATATACAATAGAACCGTCAGAAGTTTGATGTTTACAATACTACAGATAAGTTAACTTACAAAAAACTGTGTCTTATTTTTATTCAGAACGTGAAATACAATTGACAGATTTTTTTTATGTTTTAAATAGACAATAACTGCAGTGACTTGAGAGTTGATGACCTCGTTCTTTATATTAATGCAAATGATTATTGTATACGTTTCAATACAAAAAGAGATTAAGAAGGCCAAAAACATACACAGACGTTACACAACATTTAGAAATTTGTAGCCCAAACAAATAATGACGGGTAATGCCTTGGAGGTTATATATATGGATATTCTGACATTGAGTAAAATTAGATTTTGAGTGTCAGTCAATGAGACAGCAACAAATTGACGCAAAAAATCATCAGACATCTAGAACAAAAATTCATTAGACATCTAGAACAAAAAATCATCAGACTTCCAGAACAAAAAATCACCAGACATCTAGAACAAAATCATCAGACATCTAGAACAAAAAATCATCAGACATCTAGAACGAAAAATCATCAGACATTCAGAACAAAAAATCATCAGACATCCAGAACAAAAAATCATCAGACATCCAGAACAAAAAATCATCAGACATCAAGAATAAAAAAAGATTAGACATGATGTCATCTAGAACAAAAACATCAAACTTCTGACAGTTCTATTGTATATCTATAGGTATAACATCAAACTTCTGACAGTTCTATTGTATATCTATAGGTATAACATCAAACTTCTGACGGTTCTTTTGTATATCTATAGGTATAACATCATATTGTATATCTATAGGTATAACATCATATTGTATATCTATAGGTATAACATCAAACTTCTGACAGTTCTATTGTATATCTATAGGTATAACATCAAACTTCTGACAATTCTATTGTATATCTATAGGTATATCTACTGTTTTGTTTACTGGTGAACCGTAATGTTTCAAGTAAATTTGAATCAAGATTTTTAATAGGATTCAAGTTTACAGAGGGATATCAGTTGTACTGTCCAGAAAATGTCATCTAGAACAAAAAATCATCAGACATCTAGAACAAAAAATCATCAGACATCCAGATTAAAAAATCATCAGACATCCAGAACAAAAATTATCAGACATCCAGAACAAAAAAATCATCAGCGTCCAGAGCAAAAAATCATCAGACATCTAGAACAAAAAATCATCAGACATCTAGAACAGAAAATCATCAGACATCTAGAACAAAAAATCATCAGACATCCCAGTTATTTCCACATGTACATCTAGAACAAAATCCATATACTGTTTATCGAGTTATTTCCGCATGTAACATCTAGAACAAAATCCATATGCTGTTTATCCAGTTATTTCCACATATATATGTAAACGAACCAAATCAATTTACTCCATGTCATTTTGTTCTCATCCGTTCGCCGAAACCAAAGAAAAAAAATAGTTGTTCTCAGAATAGCAAAATATATACGTCGGATGGTAAATTGTAATTGTTTTGTATCAGTGAATGGGTTTCAGAAGGAATGGGAGTATCAAATATGTTCAACGTTGATGCATTCTCAATAGCTCATATATTCTCATATTTTGTGTATTCGGAGAGACTTCTTAGAAGGGGGAGGGGGGCACGATATTTTCTGTTAAGTTGTTTTAGGCATTTTTAAACTTTTGTTAACTGTTGTTTTGAAAATAGATATGTGCTGTTAACTGTTATTGACTAAGTTATATATAGCACGCTTTTTACGAATTGACGTATTTAATTCACGAAAAGCGTAGCTTTGAGTGGATTAAATATGTTAACTAGTAAGGCGTGGCTATATATGATTTGCAGGGGCGGATCCAGCCATTTTAAAAGGGGGGGGTTTCCCAACCCAGGATAAAGGGGGGTTCCAACTATATGTCCCCATTCAAATGCATTGATCGTCCAAAAAAAAGGGGGGGTTTCCAACCCCCGGAACCCCCCTTCTGGATCCGCCACTGATTTGCAACATTAATGGGCGATGACACATGTCAAAGGTTAAAGACTAGAGAGCGATTCAAGTATGTGTTATTGGAGTGCCCTCCCCCCTTTCACCCTGGCGAAAATTCTTGAGGGGATAAATGCAAAATCGTGTTAGGGAGCTACCATTTGATTTTTATGGGGGCTAGGATGAAAAATTTTGTCCTGCATTTTTTTTAGTTGTAATCTCTGTCCTGCCTTTTATTTATCACTCTATTCGGTCCTGCCTTTTTTAAAGTTTATCCTGACTTTTTTATTGCAAGTGTCTCATCCTGCCTTTTTTTACTCAAAATTCCTGTCCTGCCTATTTTTTCAAATTTCATCCTAGCCCCCTAAAAATCAAATGGTAGCTCCTTAGATCATATATCATGCTGTCTACTTTCAAAACCAATAGGACGTGTAGTTTTAAGAGCAGTAAAAGAAGGAAACGTATTTTAAGCTTATTGTGTTATTGTGAAGGTATTCTGCTTTTCCCAACACCTTGAAAATGATCGATTAATAGATTGCGTAAGGTCAAGAGATAAAAATTTTAAGCATGCTCAATTCACGGAGATACACCTTTAAAAAGTGGAGGAAATGAGACTAAAAATCCAGTGACAATATTTTTGGAATATTTATTATGACACGATCAAAACAAGTATCCACCAATGCATCAATATCGCCTCTTCGTTGATAGACCACGTTATTCCTTAATTGTTGACTTGTCACTCTCCTCGAGCATTCATTTGATATAAGTATAGGTAACCATTTTTAATTTAGAGTTAGGTTTGCAAGTTTGGCTAATGTGAGGGAAACCTTTTTCCCCTTTTTTTTTCTTTGGTGTATGCATTTTGTTATGACATTTTATGGTCATTGATTTCATAGTTTACTAGGGCCAAGGAGGCGCAGCTAGAAAGTGAAATAACAACTTCTGAGATGGAAGTTAGAACCGACTGGTACACATATAAGCTCCTCCCATTCTTTGCTTTTCCTATGGCAAGGGACACACGACGGGACTGGAGAGTGCAATAACTAAAAAATTACAGTTAATGCACTCCTCTAAAAATAGCAGAAGTTAACACACTGAAGATCAAAGGAAAAATTACCATTCATGTTACAGTTAGTTATTATCTGTTTTCTTAAAATTGACATTGTTAACTGTTATTGTGAAAAAAATTACCCCTGTTAACTGATCTTTTTATGTTTTAATTCATTGTTTTCTGTTTTCTCATTTAAGATAAATTAAATTGCTGTTATCGGTTATCAGTATTTTAAATTTACTTTCAACTGTTTTGAGCAAAATCAAAAATTGTTCACCTGTTAATGGAACCGGCCTTCTTGAACCCCCATTCTTCATATACATGTAGTAAAACCTACTGACGAGAAAATTGTCTCTAAATATCTAAATATAATACAAAATCAGCCGCGAAAGCACAATAATCTTAATTCGGAAGCTTTCTTAGATAAGATGCTGATATTTTACAATATGTAGGTATATATGCCGACAATTGAGACTTTGTTTATCGCATTGATTTAAATGTGATTTTGACACCAAACATGTGGCAGTTGTTATAGTTTTGAAGTATGCCATTTTAATGTTTATTAAAACCGGACATCGTGGAGTCAGATATTATTTCGTCCTTGCATGTTAAATCCAGATTCCTTATCAAACTTATGTTATTGTCGTGGAGATAGAATACAGGGTTCATGATTTTCTATTTAAGTGCTAAGTAGAATGATACAATTGCAGAAAAAATTAAGCCAATACTTATAACAGATCATGCGCTCATATGTCATCTGCCTAAACTTGAATACTGACCAATACTATATGCTTCCAGCCTAAAAAATATAGGACATTGTACTAGAAGCAACAGTTTTTTTTTGGGGTGTCAGGTACCAATTTAAATGATTTGGTAGTAAAAACTGTAAGATCTGCTGACAATTTATGTCAAATAATGGAAAACTAAAAATTTGGTAAAATTGCTGTATATATCGATAGCTGCTGTGACCATGACCTATTACCAAGTAGCCTCAAAATCAAATAGGGTTTTCCTTAATTCATAGACACACTATCCACCTAAGATTGGTAAACAACTGGTTTATAGCTCAGAAGATACAGTGTGGAATCAAAAATATTCCAAAAATGTCACCATTTATAGGCAATGTGACCTCAACTTTTGACCTACAGAGTCTAGACTCTATAGGTCTTTTTTTTTTAAGTGGTTCAAAATATATCATAGGGAAACTTTTTTGCTTGTAAATTATTGCTGTAACCCTCCCTACCTGTGAAATCTCAACTGCAATAAAGGTCACCCACAAGACCTATTATCTAACTATGATTGGTAAAGAGATGATTTATAGTTCACAAGATCTTGTCTAGAAACGATAATAACCAACATTCAGAATACTTCTAAGCACTGTGACCTTACAATTATTAGTGGGGAGGGGAGGGCTCTTTCTCTCTATCCGATATTCCAAGTTAAGTTTGACGAAGATTGGACGTATTGTTCAAAAGATGTCATTCAGAAACCAAACTTTTGGCCCGAATTAGTGTTTTGATTGCAGCTATGACCTTGACCTATGTTTAGGTGACCTTACAATCGGTGTTTGGTATTGGATGCACATATGGTTCCAAATTTCATTCTGCTGTGAATGTTTACCTTTAACATACCCATGTAAAAAATAATAGGATTTTTCTTCCCCCCCCCCCCCTAAGTAACATCAACCGAAGTTTTAAAAATATATTGTTTAAGAATGAAATGATTTTGTCTGGCAACCAAAATGTTGACAACCTTATGGCATTCATCATATGATGATATAGGAACTACTACATGGGATATTCAAACACAAAGCTAACAGTTTATACAGTTAACATTTTATTCTCAGTAAATAAGAAACTTACACAAACACATACACTTAATACTGAGCATTGAACAGCAAGGAGGTCAGGTAATTCTTGTCACAAGACATGTACACTGTACAATCACACTATAAGAGGGCAGTATAAAACTGACCTACTCATAATATAGGAGAAACTTTCCTATGCTAAATCTTCTTTGCAGTGTTTTGTGGACTTGTTTGTTTTTTTCATCTTCTTGCCTTTAACCATGGTGTTGTCCTGTTTTGTTCATCTTCTTGCCTTTATCCATGCTGTTGTCCTGTTTTGTTCATCTTCTTGCCTTTATCCATGGTGTTGTCCTGTTTTTTCATCTTCTTGCCTTTATCCATGGTGTTGTCCTGTTTGTTTCATCTTCTTGCCTTTATCCATGGTGTTGTCCTGTTTTGTTCATCTGCTTGCCTTTATCCATTGTGTTGTCCTGTTTGTTTCATCTTCTTGCCTTTATCCATTGTGTTGTCCTGTTTTTTTCATCTTCTTGCCTTTATCCATGGTGTTGTCCTGTTTGTTTCATCTTCTTGCATTTATCCATGGTGTTGTCCTGTTTTTTCATCTTCTTGCCTTTATCCATTGTGTTGTCCTGTTTTTTAGCTCCTTTTAGGTTTTTGATTGTCCCCTTAGTATCTTCTCCCAATTTGTGACAATCATTCTATAATCCAATTATACTTCATCTGTAACCAAGGAATTGATTTTGGTGAAAAAATGAAGTCTATTTAATAAAATCAGTGAACCATGGCAATGAAGTAAAAGTAGAAAGCAATATGCTAGATATAAACTTCATACAATAATTAAGCCATCTATATACAAAATAAAATTTTTTGTCAAACTCTTTTCCAGCTAAAGTTTCAGTGTTATTGCATTTACAAACTAAACTTCTTTCAGTGTATAGATTATCAAAAGAGCTTTAAAAAGTTGAGTATAATTTGCTGTATTTGTAGTTATTTATAAAATATGTAACCATCATTGAATGCATCATTTTTTGTAGTTTTATTGGCATTATACAATTGTCTTTCAATATGCACATTATTTATATGAAAAGAGTCCAAGATTCATAAAAAATGTGCTTTTGTAAGCACTTCTACACATCAATAATATAATAAAAAAAAAATCTATTCTTAAAATGAATGTAGCATATCCAGCAGTAAAAATGAGGTCCATATCATATGATATATTGATTGATTGGTGTTTAAACGCAACTTTCAGCACTATAGGCTATTTCATGGCGGTCAGTTTTTATTGGTGGAGGAAGCCAGAGTGCCCTGAGAGAACCATTGACCTTCGCAAGGTAAACTGACAATCCTAGTCAATTAAGATTGGAGTTGAGCCAAACTGCCACGCGCGGGATTCCAACTGACAACCTCAGTGTAACAGGCTCGTATCATACAGTAGTTGGACTACTTAGACCACTCAGCCACTGAGGCCGGTTCAAATGATAGAAGTCATAGTATGATTCCTTTATGAGACATCTGTTGTCTTTTCCAAGTTATAATTCACACTTTGATATCAGAAACTTCCTAACACTGGTATGTATGGACTTATTTATACTATCTGTAAAGATCAACTTGGTTACATAATCATTGGTAACAATACTTTGTGTTGCTTTGTTTATTGTATGTTAGAGTTAAAAGCAATTAACTAATTGGTAAATTAAAAAAATAGATAATATAAAATGCACTTTATTGTACAATGTATCACAGCCAGTAAAAGCCAAATATAAATCAATTATTAAAAGTTAATATATTTGATATACAAAAAATAAAAATACATGATACAAAACACAATTGTTTTCAAGGCTAATAACATAACATAAACAATTTTAACAAACAAAGTAAACATATTTGTTTAAATTATAGCTATCACCATACAGCCTGAACAGTATAAAAATGTAAACAGTTTATTAAGGATGCATTGTCTTTCTATAAGACATGTAAATTTTCATCTAATTTGGTATAGAAATCAAAATTGTTCTTGTCCACTTAGTACCGTCAATCTCGTTCTCTCTCTCTTTAAAATCTGGATTGCTCTGGATATAACATACAGCAACTCACAATATTGCTCGGTTTAATTTCATAAAAAAATCTTCTAGAACTTAATAGCTTACTTTCTTTTTTTTCTCTTATTTCTCTCATTAAATTTTATATTTGTATTAAAATAACAACAGGATCATCATAATGGATATCACATTATAAATGTAATATCACTATAAGATACATCAAATACCAGATCACCCATCAGTAAATATGACACTGATAGCTTGAACCACAATTCAGCAAAGAAACTTTCTTCTCTGGCTTGCAACTAGATAATGATTATAGATGATCTAAGTTTGAAGAAATCATAATCTAAAATGTTTGATTCTACCCAGTAACATTAAGAACTTACTCAACCACTCATCTAACTATCACAAATCCTGTCTGTATTGTTCACCTTCTTATAACAAAATTAAACATTTTTTTTTAAAATCTAACAGCATACATATCAATTACTATTTATAGAAAACAGATATTTGAAAATAAAGGTTTCATTAATATTGTAAACAGTTTATTTTAATGTATTTTCTGTAAATTGTGTGCAAAACAAATGCAAAAATGTATTTAAAGTGTATTATTGAAATTTGTCAAACAGGTTGATATACCTATAATAGCATCTGAATTTTCATATTATGGTATGAATATGATATTGTCAGTAAAATCTGGGAAGGTTTTACAATTTTCAAAGTCTAGATTATGAATATACTCCATTGTTTCTAATTATTGTGAATATTTATTCAGTATACCACAATAACAGACTTCATAGCTAGTTTTTATATTAATCAGCCTTTTGAATAGTTGCGACTATCTAATTCTTCTGTATTATGCAACCTGAACGGATTTCATTGCTAATTCTAATGCCTCATCAGCACCTGATGTTGTGTTTTCATCATCAGTCTGAAAAACAAAAAAATATGCAATGAATCATATATTCTCAACTTAAATTGCTGTTTTATTGATAGACAAACAAATTATCTTAAAATACAATCTAATATAGTCATTTCTTAAGAATGTGTCAGGAAAACCCTCAATCTAATGTTGACAAAGGGCCAATTTTGGACATTACAATTAGCCCACACATCATTGATAAGGATGCTAAAACTGCACAAAGCAATTCCTGTACAAAAAAGTGAAATTTCTAATTTATGCATTGAGTATCCAACATTAACACCAAATTCTCAATAGACAAAAATCCTGAATTGCATTCATTTTGTCACACAGTTAAGGACAATTATGATATTTTCTTTTCTTTTTTTTATTATCTTAGGGAATTTTTGCTAATCCATCCACCCATGTATCTTCTCTTACAATATACCTTCTCCCTGTAACCCCCCTTTTTTGTTTATCTATACTCACATCAAGATCCAATAAAATAAGTTCCACTAGTTTTTTAACTTGTTTTGGATCAGCCAATAGAGCACTTTCCTTTAGTTCATACTCCTTCTTCAAAAGTCTATGTTTCTTCAAAGAAGCTCGATTCTCCTTGGAACTCTTCTCATAAAACCTAAATCACAAATATACATTTTCAATAGAAATATTACAGCACACTGAAGTATTGGTAAGATATTTGTAAGCGATTTGAGTTTTACACATTCTGCACTTTACAGTATAACATTTCTAAAATCAAAATATGCTTTATTTCTATAGTCAAAGTGTTGAATGTTTTATCTTTGCTTTCTTGACATTTAACATTGGCAGATTATATCCTTATAGGTCAAATTAAACAAAACATCAAAATATTAACAGAAATTTCTTGTTGTCGTGATTTATTTGCATGCAACTGGACAACCAATAATAAATCACTTTTGTTCTGTGTCTTTTGGAATAAAATTCTTCATAACTATATATGTATGCATATTTATAAGTAGATTATTTCACGAAAGCTTTTGTTTATAATCTATTTCATTTTTACTGAGTTCATAAAGTTGTTGACAATTTCCTATATCTTAAAGCAATACAGACCACATTTTTCAAATTCTGTTTTCTTTTATCTCTAAAATACCTGAAAACATATATGATTGATTGATTGATTGATTTTTGTTGTGTAACACCACTTTCAGCACTATTAGCTATTTTATGGCGGTCAGTTTTTATTAGTGGAGGAAGCTGGAGTGCCGGGGACAGAATCACAACCTTCCACCGGAAAACTGAATATCCTAGTCTATTTAGATTGGAGTCAAACACACCTGCAACTTGCAGGGTTCAAACTCAGAACCTCAGTGTTGACAGGCTAGTGATATAGAAGTTGACCTTCTTAGACCACTCGGCCCCCGAGGCCCTGTGAAAATATATATTAATTACATCTAAATTAGATACTTACACTTCATACTGTCTCTGCATGTTCCTGACATTCTTAAAGGATTCCTTAATAACCTCTCTGTAGGTTGGTGTATCTAATGTTAACACAGTTAAGGAAAAATCACTCAGAGACTACAACACCCTGGTGGGAAAATGTGTTTCATAACAAAAATGGTGGGGTTTATAAATCTGTTACAATGTATGCAAACTAAAAAAAAAAAACAAACACTAAAATAATTTTTATAATAAGAATTAAGTTGGCCAAAGTATTCCATTTCCTCACTTTATATGGACCAACAGAATGACAAATAGATGAAAATACAAACCAAATAACTCTATAGTAGAAGTGTAATAAACAGTTGTGCAGTTATTATGAGTCATGTGTGTGCAGTTATTATGAGTCATGTGTGTGAAGTTATTATAAGTCATGTGTGTGTAGTTATTATGTCATGTGTATGTAGTTATTATGTCATGTGTGTGTAGTTATTATGTCATGTGCGTGTAGTTATTATGAGACATGTGTGAGTTGTTATTCTGTCATGTGTGTGTAGTTATTATGAGTTGTGTGTGTAGTTATAATAAGTCAAGTGTGTGTAGTTATTATGAGTCATGTGTGTGTAGTTATTATGAGTCATGTGTGTGTATTTATTATGAGTCATGTGTGTGTAGTTATTATGTCATGTGTGTGTAGTTATTAAGAGTCATGTGTGTGCAGTTATTATGAGTCATGTGTTTGTAGTTATCATGAGTCATGTGTGTGCTGTTATTATGAGTCATGTGTGTGTAGTTATTTTGTCATGTGTGTGTAGTTATAATAAGTCAAGTGTGTGTAGTTATTATGAGTCATGTGTGTGTGTGTAGTTATTATGAGTCATGTGTATGTGTAGTTATTATGAGTCATGTGTGCAGTTATTATGAGTCATGTGTTTGTAGTTATTATGAGTCATGTGTGTGCAGTTATTATGAGTCATGTGTGTGCAGTTATTATGAGTCATGTGTGTGAAGTTATTATAAGTCATGTGTGTGTAGTTATTATGTCATGTGTATGTAGTTATTATGTCATGTGTGTGTATTTATTATGTCATGTGTTTGTAGCTATTATGAGTCATGTGTGAGTTGTTATTCTGTCATGTGTGTGAAGTTATTATGAGTCATGTGTGCAGTTATTATGAGTCATGTGTGTGCAGTTATTATAAGTCATGTGTGTGTAGTTATTATGTCATGTGTATGTAGTTATTATGTCATGTGTGTGTAGTTATTATGAATCATGTGTGAGTAGTTATTTTGTCATGTGTGTGTAGTTATTAAAAGTCAAGTGTGCAGTTATTATGAGTCATGTGTTTGTAGTTATTATGAGTCATGTGTGTTTAGTTATTATGAGTCATATGTGTGCAGTTATTATGAGTCATGTGTGTGTAGTTATAATGAGTCATGTGTGTGTAGTTATTATGTCATGACTTTTTGTTTGTGTAATTATTATGAGTCATGTGTTTGTAGTTATTATGTCATGTGTGTGTAGTTATTATGTCATGTGTGTGTAGTTATTATGAGCCTTGTGTGTGTAGTTATTATGAGTCATGAATTGATACACCTTATTGTTTTTTTCCATGTGAAAACTAAATCAAAACAAAAACATTTACACTAAAAATTTGTTTTCTCTCTTAGCATAAGTCTTTATCAAGAGGATATGGAGGTAGATTTTCCATTTCTGTCCTTGTCACTCGAACATTTTGTCCACTGTCATACTGCAGGTGTTTCATATACATATAATGTGACAGTAAGGGACTCTGGCCATTTATGTTGAAAGAACATCGACTGAATGAAGGACCAACACAGGCTGGATGGGACTGAAAAAAGAAGACAAAATATTCATTAGACAGCATGGAACTCTGATTATGATGTTAGAAAGGCTGGATGGGACTGAAAAAGAAGATAGATACTAAAAAACTTTTACCTAGATCTTGAGGATAAGAATAAGAATGGTTTAAATTTTATTTATTCTTCCAAAGTACTTTATATTTGCTAGATAAAATGAATTGCATTAGCATAAATTAAGTGTTCGAACTGGAAATCAGGATTCTTATCAATATTGACAAAAAAATAGATTGTGACTGAGAAAAGATAACAATTGATTTTCTGTTCATGCTGACGCCACAATGCATTCTTAATAACACGAAAACCCATGAGACGAGGATATAATAGAAAAACAAAGGATATGGGGTATCTATCCATGACACAAAATCAGTACATGCACAGCAAAAACACACAATAAGCAAAGGAACAGCGCTTTTATTGCTGTTCTTCATCTCAAAGTCACAGTGAGGCCTTCAACACAGAGCAAAAAAGACTCCCATCTCACTGCAAGTTTAAGACGGCCCCTATCACGGGCTTCAGTGGAATTCTTTGCAAAATAAATTTGGATAGACTTTGTAAGATGTAACACCACCTAATCGGGCACAATCAAAAAAGAACATACTGGAAAGTAGTACATATTTAAAACAAAATAGTTCCTTCTCATAGGTGTAAATCTAAAACTCTGTAGCATATATTTAAGTAATTAAGGTATCAGATGAAAGGTGAAGGACTGGTGATCCTTGTAGAACACATAATTTACTGAAAATTTTGAATAATACAAAAATGTATGAATGAATTCTAAAATTAAGGGCATATATTGCCTGTTTCTCAGATATGAAGTGCCTGGTTTGGTGTATCCAAAATTCTGGTAACCAGTGCAGTACGGTCTGATGTATAAATACAGGTATATTGATCCCGCTTCCATAAAATGGTATGAAGTGAAAAATTTAACGTGGTTAGGAATGAGGACCAAGAATAGGTGGTGTGCATCTTATTAAAATTTTAGTACACAAACTGGCCTAAAATTGAGAGAATGATGTTTCACACATAAGAGAAGTTATCTCAAGAATAAATACACCATAACTTTAAAAATACAGAAGTGCATATAGTTTACACTGTCGCTAGATTAGCATCCTTCTGTCTCGTTCTTACATTACTGGCGAGACAAAAATTGGAGTCAGAGGGAAAATTTATAGGTTTCTACTATCCACTTAATGATATCTTCCAAACATGATAAAAAGGTTTCATGCTCTTACCTCCTGAACCATCCTCTCAGACATCTTGGATGGAACTTTCACAGCAGAATGTGATGTAGATGTTTTTGTATCATGTTTTTCATACATATCTTCAAGAGTTGTCTCCCTTATAGGTGTCAAGGCATCCATTAATTTCCTTGGATCCACTGGCCGCTGTTTTGGCTGACGCTTTCCAGGAGAGGATTTCATGGAGTCAGAGGAGAAATCAACAGTTGATCCATCTCTTGATGAGCTTGCAGATCCAGAGGTTTTAATCTTGGATGATGTAGATGCAATTGAGCTTCTCTTTCTGTGGATTCCCCGTCTCCTTTTCCCACCAAATCCACTTGCCATGGACATGGATTGGTTGAGTGATGTTGTGGAGGTGTACTGACTAGGTGAATGGCTAGATAACAGATTGTCTAAGAAACTCGAGTTGATATTGGAAGATGCTAAAATAAAATGATATTTATTTGCTTTAAGTTGAACATGAATACTTTATTTATCTAACAAAATTGTGCAAGATTGAAAACCCCATTTCTTAAGGACTGCCTAAACAAAATCATTTACAATCCTTAATATACTGAGAATTAATGCTAAGAAAATTTTGAACATAGAGTTTATAAAAAAAATGAACTTCAAGTGATTTTATTTGATATCAATCATATTTTCTTCATATAAATTTCATGAAAATCTTTTGTTATTTCATTTTATACTTGGAGGATACATTTCATAATCTTGTAATAAATAAAATACAGACTTCTTCATGCGCTTGTTCTAAGTCTAGAGCTTATACCTCAGTGGTTTTTGTATGTATATCATATTTGCTTTTTCGTTTGTTGTTTTGTACATAAATCAGGCCATTGGTTTTCTCATTTGAATTGTTATACATTATGCCATGTTGTCATGTCAAGGCCTTTTATAGCTTGCTATGTGGTATTGGTTTTTTCATTGTTGAAGGTCATATGATAACATATAGTTTCTGACATCTATGATTTCTGGACTCTGGTGGATATTTGTCTCATCAGCAATCATTTCACATCTCCTTATTTCATATTAAAGCAAAAGTTCTGGACACAAATCAAATCAGTAGTTTTGACTGTTGTTTCACTGATATACATTTTTGGCATTTGTTCAGCATAATATATTTCATTTCCTTTTCTTTTTAGTTTGTAGAAATCTGGAGATAAATAAAACTTAATCAATTGATCATTATTGATTTAAATTGTGATCTTAGGTTGATTCTTTTCATAAAATGCTTCATGGGATTGATCATTTTGTTACTTTCAATGTGTAGAAATTCATATTATTTAACAGTAGAACAAGCATGAACTTACATTTCTTCTTCTGTGAGTTGATCATCTCCTCCCTAATGTTAATATCTGGAGGTTCTAGTTTACTCATATTCCACTTCATCCAGAGTCTAGGAGCTGGTTTTATACCTGTAAAAAGTAGCACATTTAATGTGAACTGCTATGAAATAAACTTTCATTCCCAAAATGCTACATCTGAGTGTAAACTTATTTGTTGATGTTGTGCTGAACTCATACCATTTCTTTATGCAACTAGTGAGATTATTTCTATAACAAACCTGTTATTGAGTCATAAACTAGTGTGATTATAACAGGTTACATAAAGAGTTGAGGGCAGTTTATTATTAATATTCAAATTAAATAACGAAAGTTGATATCAAGCAATATATCCAATTTTCACGAGTTGTTAAACCGATTTCTCTCATGGTCAACGCTCTAATTGTGTAAAAAAAAAAATTCTGAGAATCGTTGATCTTTTTTGCATTCTAAACTTTTTGTACCCTTCAAAATGTAATAAAATTTGGCAAAAAGAAGATTTTCAAGTGAAAAGTGTGAGTATTTTATATGTTATTGACGAAATCAGATAGGTCCATTGCCATGGACGAAATGTACATCTTCTTAACCTTTGAAAGCCATCAATGACCCAACAAATAGCAAATGGAAATGTCTTAATATCTTCTCATGATGCTGGATAAGCCAATCAAAAGCATTTTTCAAATCACACTCTGTGCAGTGTGATAAAAGAAATAGATAACAGGCTGCAGCCATAAGAGAATATCTATAACAAACCTGTTATCCATGCAGTCATACACTAGTGTAATTATATCTATATCAAACCTGTTATCAATTTATACACTAGTATGATTATATCTATAACAAACCTGTTATCCAGTCGTACACTAGTGTGATTATATCTTCTTTAAACTGTTCCCCAAACTGTCTGTACGAGTCTGGGAAAGAGTGGCAGTATCCTGCATATATAGCCTGGGATATTAAACTGGCATAATCCTGTAAAATGAATAAGAGACTGGTCACAAGTTAAAGACATTATACACTGGAATAAATCTGTTTAGTAAATCAGAAACACTGTGTAAATTTTTTTTAGTTTGTTAGTACATACAGTCTTTATTTGTAAAATCATATGGAAATCAATCATACTTTACTGGAATGTATTTTCTTGAAAACACTTAATCAAAGTCTTTATGTAGTGTAATGACTACATTTATTCTGATGTCATGGCTCCTTAACTACATCTTTAACACAGAGAAACATAAATCAGGCTGTTGGTTTTCCCTTTTGATTTGTTTCCCATTTTGTCACGTCTCTGGTGGATATTATACAGCACTTACTGGGGTATATAATGACAATTATGTCAGTTTAGTTTTGTTCGTTTGTTAATCTATTTAACCACTCACCATCTGTTTGTTCATAAGTACATCTGCACTTTGTACCCTAGAGTTAGTAAATCAGATGCTGCATTTCAGTCAAACTTTCATAAACTATTTAAAATCGTATCCAATTGTGCAACTTGTTTTCTCAATTACTTTCAATTGTATTTTTATACTACTGAAAATGGCAAAAATATAATTATATACCATATTAACAGATGTAGAACAGTGGTAAAGTGTAAAAATATAACTTAAAAACCTACACTGTCTACAAGAGTTAACTTAAATATAAATCTTACAGTGAAAAACACATCTCTGAATCTCGGATGGTTAACAAACATCATCAGTTTGACAAAATTATGTGCACATCTGTTAAACAATCGAACCTGGGAATTCTTACTGGACTGGTATTTGTCTAGGAACAGGTACCAGAACAAATCCTGTAAAAATTGAAAAAACCAATACTATTCATAAATTCATATCATGTCATAAATAAACTGGAATTTAATTGAATGAATATATTAACACTGAATTACATAAAATCTTCTATGGTGAGTTTCTGTTACTGAGAGAGAGTTGAAAATTTGAGAAATAAAAATAGACCCATTTCTAACAGTACTTACCTGGAATACTGCTTGGGATGCTTCACAATAAAACCATTTCTCATAGTATGGCTTGTAAACTGGCTGAAAAAAATCAATTGTCATTCTCAAGTAAAAGCAATTACTTAATTACAATTCCAAACTTTAGTGTATATTTCTAAAGAAATCAATACAAGCATACTGTAGATATAGTGAGTATGTGATAAATGATAAATTGACTTTAAGCTGACTTTTAACATGTTTAAAGTCCTGTAACTCTGTAACATTATAAGAAAAAAGTTTTGAAAAACAAAAACAAAATTTCTTCAGTCAATCCTAATGTTGTGTTAAAATTTCATGAGATTTGGTTAAAGTAAATTTAAGTAATTGTACAAACTGTTGAGTGAGAAAAGGACAGTCAATGTTAAACCACGATACAGGCTTTTAAAAACAGAGCATTGTCAGATACTTAAGCTTGTCATAGAAGTTTTGATCTGTATATCAATCAAATTACTTATCAAGTTAAATAAAATAATCTTCCCCTAAATATGGCTGCTTAATAGGATATCTTGCACAACTGTTGTAAAAGCTTGAAAATTTTCACAATCTTTACAGTAGAAACATTTTAATAGTACCTTTAAAACTACTGCCTTAGAAACCCTTCACTAGTACCAAATTTCACACAGGAGTAGTATATTCTAATTTGTAGTTTAACCCCTCATATAGGGCATATCTTAAAGTTACATTTCTTTTCCAGAAGCGAAGGCTTCATGATATATTTATTCTCATAAACATCTGTATGGTATGGAAGTCAGTACAGTCAACATCAATAATAACTAGATGTGACAGAACGACACGAATGGCCCTGTCTCAAAAAGTTGAAAAATCTGCAATTTCAACAACACATGTGGACACAAACATGCATGGATAGAATCCAGTTCTCAAGACCAATACTAGTTTGATAAAAAATTTCCTTGATCAATGAGTAGTTAAATTTCAAACTATCAGCAAACAGGAAGTGGATGTACTGCAGATCTAACAAGATGTGTTGAAATGACATGAAAATCAGCATAGCGGAATGAAACATAAACTTGATCTGTAACTCATCATGGTAGACTTACATATAAAAAAAAAATCAGCGCAAAATCTGAAGGCGTATAGAAAAAAAGTCTGTATAACTGTGATTTTCAACAATTTATCAAAGTCCAAAGCCCGTAATTTCTGCAAAAATTAGCAGAGTGGAACGAAACTTAAACTTGATCTGTAACTCATTATGGTTAACTCACATACCAAAAATCAGCCCAATATCTGAAGGCTTTTGAAAAAAAATTGTGTATAATGGTTTGTTGCGGAATGACGGAATGACGGACAAGGGTAAAACTATATGGCCCCGACAACTTTGTTGCGGGGCCATAAAAACACAACCTATTCCCATGATACATTAAAAACATCAATTACGAAAATACTACTAATTACCACAGTACAAGTAATAAACTACGTCAGGGAATAAAACAACTTTAAATCTATAGACAATTCAAGAAAAACTATACATGTATATCTTATGATAAAAATAGAAAAAAACAATTACATTATATTAAACAAGAGCAGGCACACTAACATGTCTCACCTGCTGAAAACTCATACCAATGCTGTTGACGCATGCATAGTCAATGAAAAACATATCTTACCCTGATAACTTAACCAAACCTTTGGAGCATGAAAATGAGGTGAGAGTCAAATGATATATACCAAATCAACATATCATTACCACAAATAACAAACATTGTTGACTTATTAATTCACAGTTCTTTGTAAACAGATGGTAACATACCTAATCCAAAAACCTGACAAAGGGACCAAATTAATGTAAAAGCCCTGCGATGTATGTCGGATGGGGCCATCTTAAACATGCAGTGAGGTGAGAGTTTTTTTAATCCGTGTTGAAGGCCTCACTGTGACTTTGAGATGAAGAACAGCAATAAAAGCACTGTTCCTTTGCTTTATGTGTGTTTTATTGCTGTGCATGTACTGATTTTGTGTCATGGATGAATATACCCCATATACATATATATATTCCTTTCAATAAATCCACATACCACATACTACCAAGGATAGCTACTGAATATAGATTTAATAACTATAATAAAATTCATGGTACCAATTTTACTGCACCAGATGTGCATTTTGGCAATGTATGTCTCTTACATGCTGCTAAAGGCCAACATATTTGAAATCCAAAACATAGGGTAACACATATGTTGAAGAGCTGATGAAACTAAAGTGGACCTAAGGTAAAGCCAATTCTGGACAAAAAATAAAGAGCTAGGCATGTGGTAGATACTCATGTTTATTCTTTACTTTTTAATGATTTCAAAACATTTATTACAGCAAATTTAACTAAAACACTTTGCCCTTTGTCACTGGGGCATTATATTATGTTAGGCCAGGTAACAATAAGATTCTGACAAGGTCCATTTCCTCCATTTATAAATTTTAAATGAAAGTTGTAAAAGTGAAGGGAATAAGTTATTAAAGTATTTGTGACTGGTTATAAATGTTGCAATAGCTGTCAAGGCAATACCTATGCCTTGCTTCTCATGGCTGTTGATACAGGCAAGTAAAACAATTATAATTTTTTTTTACTGCTGTTGTATTATACAAAATACTCATAGGTTACAATATTCCAAATCACTGTTAATAATATATTAAATATGAAATAAAGGGATATTGCATGCATATAACACAATTATTTAATAATATAAGCCAAACCAAGGTAGTACTGATAAATAATGGAAATGAATAATATCTGAATATAGTAGTTATTGTTTTTCTTCTAAACAGCAACTTTTTATATATATCACAAACCAAAATTAAATCCAGAATTTCACTGAAATGAGTCAATGGTTCTATAATCTTGCAAAAAAGGGTTCAGATCAGTGAAATCTCCAGTGAGCCAATACTTTAAAAAAAAAAATTATTTTTGTTGTGATGACAACATTAGCAATTGGGTAATTGGGGCTAATTTGCTGGAATGGCGATTTATGTTTAACAGAATGTCAGATTGTACAATTGCAGATGATTTCTGTGGTGTGTTGTATACAGAATAAGAAAAGTCTAATATCCCAGCTTTTGAACACTTCCAGTTTCAAGCTGAAGTTAATTTTGTTATGAACAGTCAAAAATGGCTTTTAGAAAACAAATCATTTCAAATGGAAAAATAAATGACATGAAATTATTGCAAAGAATTTCCGTAAATATTTGAGAATAAATTGCTTCGCCGAGTGCAGCTAGATACGACCGCAGAGGTCCAACCCTGAACAGTTGAGGCAAAAATGGACACAATATTCACACTTGATACATGTCTGAATTTGGATTGTAATTCAATATTTGACACATAATAGGTTTCTGACACAGAATAACTGTAGTCAAAGAACTTGAATTGGTTATGTGATTTGAATTTATATTCATTTTTTTGCTTTTTGTGCAATACACTATGCTGTTGTGGATTGACCCCTCCCCCAAAAATTTTTACCCCTTTTTTTTGGCAAACAAAAATAAAATATTTGAAGAAATTTTCTTTTAATTTCTGAAATCTTGAGAACCGATTGTCCCCACATACAATACACATACATACGATACAACATTTCTTTATACATAATTTAAAAGCAGTGTAAGGGAGGTAATTCAAAATGTTGTGTTTCAATTACTTCCCTTACACTGCTTTTAATTATGTTTTGTAATTGTCCATTAACCAGGACACCCTTGTTTTTCCCCCTTTTTTTGCCCCTAATTCCTAAACGGTTTGAGCCATAACCCCCCAAAGCCAATTTTTATCATCCCTTTGTGGTATGGAAACTTGTGGTATAATTTCAGAGACATCCATACACCATTCCACAAGTTATTGTCTGGAAACTAGAAATATGCTTATTTGGGCCCCTTTTTGGCCCCTAATTCCTAAACTGTTGGGACCATAACCCCCAAAATCAATCCCAACCTTCCTTTTGTGGTCATAAACCTTGTGTTTAAATTTCATAGATTTCTATTTACCAAATGTCTTTGGACGACGTGGACGACGACGACGTGATACCAATATACGATTTGCAGTCATATAAAAAGGTATGATCAGAAAGCATCAGAAATTTTAAATAAAAGGAATATAAATTAAGATAATTTGAAAGCATTTTCCACAACGTTCATATAATTGACTTGAATAAAGACGTATTTACACTTGTATGCAAATTTGTCCGCTATTACTAAAAATCACACAAGTTCCCTTAAAATTTGACATCACAATTTTAAAAATTTGACGTCATAATTAAAAAGTGGTTGTTGCTTGACGTCAGAAGGTTATTCGTAGCAGATCTAAGGTCATTAGGAGACAAAATTCAGCTAAATACCAAAAGTGTAATTATGTTTATTTACCACCACAAGGAGGGAATCAAAATTAGTCTCAGGGATAAAATATGTATAATATCAAACCTTTGTTTTAAAGTACTCTTTGAAAATGAAAAATGTAAGATTTCCACATAATCACAACAGTTGCATTACACTGCAGATACAAACTATACCCTCTAATATAACTAAAATGTCACTGTTCATCAGAAATAACATAAACTGCCAATAAATAAATGACCAAATAATTTCTCCCTCTATAAATGACTATGAGTTATGTCCCTTTATAGATACTATACCTTGTTTGATCCCCTTTTCTGTTCAAGTTAATAAAGAAATCATTATAAAATATGACCATTTCATTGAAAAGCAATTAAAGAAAAGAAATTTACATACATTGAATAATTAACTATTTAATCAGTATTTAAATCTAGAGAGTCTATGTGCATCTTCCACAATGGCCATTTTGCAACATTATAAACTAGAATATAATTCATGACTAAACTTCTCTTTTTTTGATGATCATTTTTTGTTTATAGATTCTCTCTTCACAGCTACTTAAGTACAATCAATCTTATAAACTGTACATCTGTTGTTATGCATATATACTGACTGTGCATCTGTTAAAATGTAAAAAGTATGTACATCTTAAAAGAAGACCCATTGGTGGCCTTCGGCTGTTGTCTGCTCTTTGGTCGGGTTGTTGTCTCTTTGACATATTCCCCATTTCCATTCTCAATTTTATATAATCTGAATATTTGTAATGATATATATGAACTGTGTTTATTCATCTTTACAGATATACAGTTTATATACATTTTCACAGATGTACAGTTTAAATGCATCTCAATGGATGTACATTTTATATGCATCTTAATAAATGAACCCCAAGATTGCTAAAAAATTGTCACTTAACAACAATAATTCATACATGGAGTTGACTGACAATTTCAGCCATGTGACTTATTTGTAAATCTTTTCCTACTAATCATTCATGCCATTTAAAAAGCTTCTCATATTCATTACAGTTTTCAACATAAATAAAACACAAAATTTTGGTAAAAAACGTCATTTAAGGACAATAACTCCTTCAAGGAGTCAATTGACAATTTCGTCCATGTTGGCCTATTTGTTGAACTTGTCTTACTTTTCATTTTTTGTCGTTTAAAGTTTCTCTCTTTTTATTAGTGTTTTCAAGATAATAACCAAAAACACAAAACATTAGTAAAAACCTTTATTTAAGGGCAATAACTCCTACTTATTTGTGGATCTTGTTTCTAATAACTATGATATCTAAATTTTCTCTCTATCCATTATACTTTTCAAGATAATAATCAAAAACAAAAATAGTAAAAAAAAATTGTCATTGAAGGGCAATAACTCCTTTTAAGGAAGCGTCTTAACAGTATTGGTGTAAATGGACTGTAAGTAGATATCAACATTATAAACATTTCTGTTCCGTCAGATCTTCTCTATATACTGTGGATTCATTATTATTCGTGGGTTACCAGTTTTTGCTGATTTCGTGTGTATCAGTGAAGCATGAATTTAAATGTTCAACGAAGAAGGAATTCCCTATTGGCTTAATGCAGCCTTTTTCAAAACCACGAAATCAAATATCAACATAATAAGACATTCCCAAATCCACGAAAAATTATTACCCCCGAAAATAAATGAATCCACAGTATATAAATGAAACAGACAACAACCACACAGACAACAGTTGACAGATGCCAAGTGATAGTAAGAGCTCACACAGGTTCTTTGGGCCTGGGTGAGCTAAAAAATGAGTTCAGAACTTCAGATTGATCAATTAGCAGATGTCACATCAATTAGGGGTTGGATCCAGGGTTCATGCTGGGAAAGGGGGTAAATGTCAGTAATAGTTAAAATATTTAATAGCATAGTAAGGTGAAAAATTGTTTGACAATTTAAGTTTTTCTACATCCCATCCCATTCCAAATCTACCACTCTCAATTTGCTTTAAAATATAAATACATTTGTAACAAACAATTCTTCTGTTCACCATCATGTAAGATTATATAAACTGGATTTTTTAAAATTAAATATCAATATTCACCTGTGATATTCCCTAAAGGTAAAATTTTTTTTAATAGGTGATTTTTCACTCTAAGAAAGGGTTACACATAACAATAAAATAAGTATGGAGTCTGGATATATGCAGCAAACTTTTCTTATACAGGGTGGAATGGATTTTCTCATATCCAAAAAGTTTCTAGATTAAACCTGTGATGCAGAATTATCTGATCAGAATTTTGTGTAGGATTTCATTTTCTATTTTTCATGAAATTTTCATTGATTCCCTACTCTTGACAAAATTTTAATAACATTTTTCGATTCCTATTTTTTTTGTCAGGGATTCTCTTTTCCTTCACTTAATCTTTATTTCTCAATATATGAAAATATTTTGTAAACGATTCTTTTTACCTTTTTGTACAGTTCCATTTGAGCCTCTGTTGCTTTTTTCAACATTTCTATAGCTGGAATGTCATCAGGCAAGGGAGTTAACTCAATACCATCATATCCAGGATACTGGAAAAGCTGTAGACAGCGTAGTGTATTGTCATTATTATAGTTGCAAGAACAATATGATATGAAAATTATAAACCCAATAAAAAAAGTGAATATATATTTCATTACAAATGATAAGAAATTTGTTGTATTCTTCCAAAAGGAGATATGCTCAGGATCTGATAGATCATATGACAATATGGTCATCATCTCATGGTATGCTTGACCTAATGATTTTAATTAAAGACCAAAGATATTTAGTTATTACAATAGTTATAAATGTTAAAGTGTGTTTGAAAAGTTAAACATTCCTTTGTCATATTATGAAATCCTGAACTGACTCAAAAATTGTATGAAATGACTTATGCACAGAAAAATATACCATGTTTCCAGTCACAAACCTGAAAATGAGTTGGGTTGAGTAATAAATTAGAAAAAAAATAATCTTAAAGCCTATAACACAATGGTTTTGACTGAAACATTAAAATGAAAGTAAAAATTGTCCATATCAAACATACCATACCTCTACAAATTTAGGCTTTCCTGTGTCTTTCTTTATCTGAAAAAAGAAAAAAAAAGAGCTGATTACAATTATTAAAAAAAATGATTGGAACATTATTTTAAAATCTTTATTTCAAATTAAGATTTTTATTAAGATAGATCAGGGCCTAATCTAGGATTTTTGAGAGGGAGAAGTGACTTCTCCTTCCAAGTGACTTCTCCTTCCATGAGAGAGAAGGGAGAAGTGGTCAATTTCTTGGAGAAGTGAGATTCCATTACCGTTTCGGTTGCATAGTGTTTTCTTGCTTATCACTAAGGAAATTGCTATAGATGCAATAAAAAATATACTTGCATTTTTTTCATGTTATTGTACAAAATGTATATATAGAAAGTTCTTAATAAAAAGGTTTAGACAATATAGTTGTTATTTATTTATTGATACCATTTGTACTGTTAACTTGAATTTAAGTCTGAATAAAATTTGTTGCTTGGGACATGAGGAAGTAGCCTCGTAATAAATAAAAATAAAACAAATCAGCTGAGTGATTACGCAACATCCTCAGATGAAAATCATTGTAAAATGATAACTTAAACAGACGGTCAGTTTTCCGTTTGAATAGTTTTGAATCTTATATCTGAGGATGTTCAAAGTCGCCGTTGTATTTATTTAATTTGATCGTCGACAGTATTAGTCCTGGGTCGTTTCGAAAATCTCGATTTTTCTTGTTAGTCACCATTTTTTTCACCTGCGCGACTTGTAAATCACAAGTTGTCTCCCTTTTACCGATTTTGATAGCGATTTGACTTCGCTATGAAGTCAGTCAGCCGGCGAGATTTAGTGATTTTCAAAATTCTTTGGCGACTTAAATCGTCATTTCGCCGGCAAGATTATGGCCTGGAGATAGAGGAAGGGATACAAAAGTAAACTTAACATATAAACCTAGATCACAGCTTTAATCTAGACTAATACTAGCAGTCATGCTGGATGGTCAAAACCATATTTGTTTTTCATGACATATAATGTTAGTCAGTAGCCATATATTTCAATTGTCTAAAAACATCAGAAGCCAGTCCTCAGATATTATTCTACAACTGTTTATCAGACAGATTGTTGTACCTGGTGGTCTAAAAACATCAGGAGCTTGTCATCAGATATTATTTTACAACTGTTTATCAGACAGATTGTTATACCTGGTGGTTGTTGTGTCATTTGAATTTATCCAAAATTCCTTTTATACATATCTATTTATTTTTTCAACTTTAGCTATACAGTATGAGAACTTACAGTACTAATTTTACTTTGAGACATACTGACTTAGGCTATATATTCTGAGAACTTACAGTACTAATTTTGCTTTGAGACATGCTGACTAAGGCTATATATTCTGAAAACTTACAGTACTAATTTTGCTTTGAGACATGCTGACTTTGGCTATATTCTTTACTCTATCACTTCTTCCTGGCAGGAATGCTAAGCATAACAAATAACAGAAAAGTATGTTAAAGCATACACAATATTAATCTGCTACAGAAGTTTAAGTGTAAAATCATTTACACCAAGGGTTGATTGACAATGAATTTAATTTCTCATTTAAAATAAAAATACCAGTGAACAATTTCATACTTTTACAAAGTATTCTGATGACTTTTATGTTTATGCAGTCTTTCTTATAATAGAATTAGTGTATGTCCATTTGTAATAGTTGTAAGTGTACTACACTGAAGTTATGTTCCTGTAAAACATCTCTTTAAAATGGTGCTGATTTGATGGCTTTGATTATTCAATTATCATCATACATTGGTAGTCTATGTGAAGCTGGTTCCTGAAAAACATCTCTTTAAAAAGATGTTGTTTTGATTACTTTGATTATTTAGTTATCACCTTATAATCTGAATAAAAACATTGGTAGAAATCTACATGTAATTGTAAAGATCAGTTATAAAGACAATAAAAACTACTTCAGGGATCAAGACTTTTTCTGGTAAATTTTTCATTGAAACGTCTTCTTTTAATCTTTTTATTTCAGTAAAGGTTGGTTGCTTGTCACATTGACATATACCACTATATCCCACATCTACTTTTATTCATATCTTATCTCTTATAAACTCAGCTATATTATTGTCTATACATTTTACAGAGCTATGTATTGTAGTGATCTGAATTCTAACTAGACTCTTTTTCTTCCAAGAGGAAGTCTTATATATATACAACATAACTATCAATTAGTACATGTAAGTCAGAATTTGCACTTATCTTAAATTATGACTTGTCCTCTAACAAACAGAAAGATTTTAGGTTCATGTGGACCTTATGGCTAAAATGGCTGTGTTTACACCTCAAAATTTACTATGAGTACAGAAGAACCTGTGCATCTGGAATAGTTTTTATGTATAGCATATCCTAGACAAATAAAATTCAAATGCATTTTCTGTTTTAGAAAAATTAAAAATATAACTGGATTTTGCTATGCACTTTTTTCCATCCCTGCAGAAGATGATGAAATTAACAAACACTTGAGTTTCACTTGATATGGTCTACTCAGTGACACAGTTTAAATCATCTATTGTTGTCAGATATCTATTGTCCATGTCAATCAATAGAGTTCACTTCAATCATTACCTATGGTGAAGTTCTCAAACCTCCAAACTGTGTTTATCTTGGTAACTTCTGTTGGAACGAAAAAGTGCACAGCAAAATACAGTTTAGTTTTTAATTTTTTAAAACAAAAATTGCATTTAAATTTTATTTATCTAGGGCATGCTATGCCTTAAAACTATCCCAGATGCACAAGTTTGTCTTTACTCAAGAGTAATTTTGAGGTGTAAACACAGCCATTTAAGCCATAAGGTCCACATTAACCTTAATCCAAGTACAATAGAAGAGCCTACATGTTAAGACCCTGTTTGTTTTCACTGACGGTTATTATTTTACAATCATACTCACTTTGTTTCATTGTGAAATATCCAGCAAATTTGTTAATTTCCTTTGCTTCTTTTTCTGAAATGATACATTCAGCCGTTATGGAGTTAAAAAAAAAACCAAATAATTCATACTTAAAAGAGATAAGTATAGACTTGCATATAACAATTTCATCTCAGTATTATAAAGATTGATTGATTAATGGATCTTTCATGTTTAACACACTTTTTGCAATTTTGTGGTGGCCACTTTTCATTGGTGGAGGAAGATGATGTGCCTGGAGAGAACCACCAACCTTCAGTAGGAAAACTGGGAATCCTAGTCAATTAAGATCTGAGAAGCATGCACCTGCCAAATGCAGTGTTGGAACTCACAACCTCAGTGTTGACAGGCTAGCGATACAGTAGATAAATTACTTAGACCACTTGGCCACTGAGGCCCCTCAGTAATATAAAGAAGGTGATAGAGGGTCAAAGACTATATTGATATATTTAATTTCAATTGATGTCGAGTTTTTTTTACACACCTCCCGAAATTTCATATAATCCTATTTACCCTTTTTTCTGTTTGTTGCAAAATTTTAGCTATTCAAAATGGAACAGTGCAGCCAAGAGTGTTGACTAAAATTTTTATGGTAAATATTTATGACTCATATCTGTTCTATGATCTTGATGACCCAGTCATACTTTATCTAATCTGGTAAATAAAATATTTAATAAATAAATTAAATAAAAAAAACCATCTGATTAATGATCAGAAATTTGATTTTATAAATATTGGACCAACAATAAGTAACAAATTACCTTCAAAAACATGAAATACTTATACAATATAAACATTCTATTAATTTAATGCTATGGATCTATTTTTAAAATTATCATACAACACAATAGTTGAATAATAATCAAAATGCAATTCTAAGAATTACCAAGGTAGAATTCAAAACATTATGTTGTCACAATTGTTAAAAACAACCCTAAAGACCTGTAGATCGAAACTGATACAATATTGGGTACACAATTATATATAGCTTGAGAAACTGATACAATATTGGGTACACAATTATATATAGCTTGAAATACAAAAAATATATAAAAAGAACTGAGTGTTTACTGTGTGAGAACCAAGCTTGAAATGAAGATTGCATGTTGGTAAATGCTGGTGAATAGATTTTATTCGATACTTCAATTAGAATAGTGAACAAAACTTAGGATAAGGAAAATGAGCTAGCAAAAGAACAAATTAAATTTGTTGTATGCTGAAAACAATTATTAATCAGAGATGAAGAATAAATCTTGCAAGAATGGAAAATGTTTGGTAATTAATCATTTTTACTAGAACAAAAATATCCATGTGTTACATACATATGGTCTGCAGTCACAAAGATTCTATTTTGGTTAGAAATTGGACCATTATATTTTGTCTGAAGGCTGTTGACTTCAATTCTTTATGTCAACGTTTATGACTCATTATTAGTGTTGTCAACGGTTAACCGGTTAACCGGTTAACCGTCGGAAGGACCGAATATCGAATACCAAAATGCTAACGGTTAACCGGACTTTTTCAATTTTAATAGAATTGATAAAATGTGTATTGAAATCATTAAATAGTTGTGTTCTATTTAAAATTATCGTCGTGGTAATTAATTTGACAAATCAATTGTGGGCCGTCAATTGTCCAGTATATTGATTGCTATTGTTAATCCAAAAGCTTAAAATTAATAAGAACATATAGACAACCTGTCTATCAGCTCGGGCAAGATCTTAAGTAAACATATTTAGTTTACATGTTTTTTAACAGTAACTTTAAATCAGTAATCCTATTAAATTTTACGATTTTCTTCATTTTTAATTATAATTTATCAAATATTATGTAGACCTTCATCTGAATGTGCAACCTCCATCGTGCAAGGCATTACTTTATATGAAGTGCCAACTGAAAAATTATGAAATGCAAATCATCGTGGATGTAAAAAATGTATAATACTTGATAGTACGAGTAACAGGCTTAATAATTTCATTTTGAAACACTCCACATTATTTTCTGATACATCAAGAAGGTTTTTTATTTTTCAATCTGGAGTTTTACAAACGCCATAGTAAATACGGTGTATTGGATTATTAAAAGTCAAACTTATACGAATCCTCACAGACAATCCTTATGTTAACTTCAATTCATCGTAATACTATTATAAAAACGTACATTTGTAGGGTACTATAGATAAAGGCTTCAAAAATCAACGTAAACTATCAGTTAACCGGTTAATCGGTCGAACGATTATTCAAGTAACCGGTTAGGCAAAACTGTACGATTTGACAACACTACTCAATATGTAATACTGCTCTAACAATTTATAGGCAAGCCACCAAATTAACAAGGAACAAGTTAAAAATCATGTTTTGTTACGTTCAAAAAGCATGAACACAAAGAACCATTCTCTAGAGTTTAATTCAATATCATCAGATTCATTACCCCTCTGCAACCAATTAACAGATGTTTCTGGTGATTGGTGCTCCACTAATCGGTTCCTTCAGCCAGACTGTTGCCTGAAGATGTGAATGTACCTATATACTAAACAGATAATGTTTTTTTCACAGCCATATATGTACCTTTTGTCTGGTATCTATCAATTCCTTTTCCACTGATAACTGAAGCTGTGTCAGATATATCTTCATGTTCAGATGCTCTACTTTCTGCAACAAGCTGAGTATATTTCTGAAATCTTCTTTCCAATTTACTGATTCTTTTATTAACCAGGTCAATCGAGCCAATGAAAAATGCTATAGCAGTTAAGGAAAGCAATCATTTTCAAAATTTCACATGAACAATATAAATGTACAAATTAATATATTTGGAAGAGCTAGCTTATCAATCAGATGTTGCATTCATTTAGTTTCATAATCTTATAAGAGATAAATCATCACAATCCTTATCACTTTTACTCTTTTAGTTCCCATATTTGCATTGACAAGATTAAACACTTTATAACTCTCTCATTTTCGAGGACTGTGATGAAACCTGAAAGAGACAATTAGAAAAGGTTGGCAATATATTGTTTACAGAATCTATAAGAAATGTTAGAAAAGGTTGGCAGTATATTGTTTACAGAATCTATTAGAAATGTTAGAAAAGGTTGCAATATATTGTTTACAGAATCTATTAGAAAAGGTTGGCAGTATATTGTACACAGAATCTATTAGAAAAGGTTGGCAATACATTGTTAATGTTTACAGAATTTATTAGAAAAGTCAAGGTTGGGCGGTATTTACCGCCCCCGGTATTTACCAGTCGTATTTACCGGTATTTACCGCCCTGGACAATACTCCCAAGTGGTCAATAATGGAAAATACTGGTCAATTGAAATTTTCATGCTTCTTTTGACTGACTTATCTATCAATTCTAGTTAAAAATTGGTTGATGAGGGAAAACTTTATTCCTTTGGCATGATTCAGTTTATAAAAATGAATGATACTGGTATGTTATTAACTATTAAAACATTAAAATGACTAATTTAGTTCTTAGGGTAATGATATTGCATACTTTTGGTATACATATAAAATGCTATATCAGTTATTTCAACATGTATAAATCAAGATATTTTTTTCTTGAAAAGGTTTCAATTTTACAGGTAAATAGAATTACAAGTGACTAGCAATATTGATTATCAGAGCATTACCTTTTATACATGTTATATGGCTAACAGGTGTCAAAAGTCTAATTACTTTAACAACTGTCCCCTAATAAATGTTGACATAACAGGAAAAAAGTCATAAAAGTGATTTCTGAAGATTTTTTTAAACAATGAATTAATTCCTGACTATTCAACAGTATGATAAAATCTTCTAAATGCAGGAAATGTTTTTTTAATAAATATATA
Organism: Mytilus coruscus; assembly: GCA_017311375.1. NCBI lineage: Eukaryota > Metazoa > Mollusca > Bivalvia > Mytilida > Mytilidae > Mytilus > Mytilus coruscus. The sequence goes on from CM029602.1 coordinate 87,284,025, forward strand.
ATATATATATATATAAAACAATTTAAATTCTTTTTAATTGCATCTTTCAAAATAACTGTTAAGAAAACCAGATGTTATATATATAGTCTCTTTTAAGTGACTGACTTCATGGTGTTAATGACTATATCATGTATATCTGTTGTATGATTAAATCAATATTTGAAAAATCTTCATTAAACCATGTTCATGAACTAATTAATTGTGACTTAATTTTTTGTCCTATTACAACATTGTACAAGGTAGTATATAAGTGACTTTCTGCCTTGTGACTATATCTATCTATTTTCCAAGTAATTGACCTGAGGTAGGGACTAGTTTTTATAGTAAATTAAGTCTATCAAAATTCCAATTGACCAGTATTTGCCAGTATTTCCCGGTATTTACCGCCGGCATGGTCAATACTAGTATTGACCGCTTTTTTGCTAACCTTGGTTGGCAATATATTGTTTACAGAATCTATTAGAAAAGGATGGCAATATATTGTTTACAGAATCTATTAGAAATGTCAGAAAAGGTTGTCAACATATATTTGTTCTGCCAAACATAAGTTCCTCTGGAATCTTTGTTATAAACAATGCCATAATATCTGTGTCTCTTCGAACACATATATCCTTACATATTCTATAACCTTTATTCCGTAAGGAACAAGATCTGTAGTATTTGTTCCAGTGGAAGAAATATTACAGAATATTTCATCAATTTGGAACTTATATTATAAAGGAACTTTTATTTCGTGACAGAACAAGCAACCATTTTACATTCTTAATTGTCCAATGTAAAGAGTAACTGAAAACCTATTAGCATGATTAGTATAAGTAAAAAAATCTACTTTTTTTACTTGGTGTTCCTGATTGGAAGGACATAACATTGTACAAAGATAAAGAAGTAAAACAAACACACACCAATAACCTTCAGGGCAGGGCTCGACAATAACGCTTGTCCGATTGTCCTGTACCAGATGAAAAAAAGGTCGGACAAGTAAAAGCCATACATTGTACCAAGCTTGTCCGATGGGACAAGTAAAATGATTCTGTAGAAAATAAATTAAATCCAACTTTGATGATCAAAGTAATAAACAAAAAACAAGAAAAGAAGATAAAAGCAAATATTAATTGAACATGTTTACTTGCGATCGATAATTTAAAACTGTTTCTTTGTCAGATACTTTATAACAGATAAACAGCATACTATTCTAGGAAACCAGTCTTATCAATCGGAATCAGCGGTGCGCTTTGTATATAAGGTAACAAGACAGTTTGGCACCGGCACAGAAACGAATCAGCACCATGTTTAATAGACAGTTCGGCACTGTTGGAGACATTTCGGGACCAAGACAAACCAGTACCTCATTTCCCTACGGTTTTCTGTTGCTTTATAATAAATATATGATAAATTTTATTTAACAAAAATATTTTAAAAATAAAAATGAAAAAATTATTGACCGTAGAATTCAGAAATTATATTTGATCATAATTTAGACAAACAATATTTGATTGTGTTTGTATTGTATGCTTCTCTGTAAACTAGTATTTCGTTTTAGAGAATAAAGTATCTATCTATCTAATAAACATTTAATATATTAAAACAAAGCTAATTGTAGTAAGGCATATTTGATTGTGTTTGTATTGTATGTTTCTCTGTAAACTAGTATTTCGTTTTTAGAGAAAAAGGTATCTATCTATCTAATAAACATTTAATATATTAAAACAAAGCTAATTGTAGTAAGGCATTAATCATAATAATCAATATTTTATCAACATAAAAGACCAGGATACAAACCAAATGAGTGTAGACTGACAGGCCTACCAGACTGTACCTGATGTGCAGAATCTGATGAGACTTTAAATTTGATGAAAACTAGAACCTAAGTCCTGTGACTAGACATGACTAGATTCAGTTGTTCTCGACTCATATTTTTGAAAAGGATATCAAGAGATATAAATCAAATTCTGTTCTATTGTTTTAATTCATTTTGTTCATTGAATCAACCTAAAATACAAAAAAGGTTAATATAAAGGTTTTTTTTTTTTGGACAAGTTACAATTCCATTCGGACAAGTAAGTTTTGGTATGTACTCACAGGGGTTTGTTATAATTTTCCGGATTTACTATCCATACGAACCCCGAAAAAAAACAAAAGGGAGGAAGCTCATATGCGACGTTGCTTCGAATTATTGTTTCAAAATTTTTCTAAGCCTTTCACTAATTTTGTGATCTGAATAAATCTGTTTTTTTCAGGGTTCGTATGGATAGTAAACCTGGCAAATTGTAACAAACCCCTGTAATGTACTTGTCCTATTGGGCAAGTTGAAAACAACTTACTGTAGAGGCCTGCAGGGGCTCATTGGGTAGAAAGTGCCTCATTTTAGGGATTGATAAAAAATTCTGATGGCAGCAAAAAAAAAATCGTTTCAGACTCGGAATCCCAAAAGTGATAAGAATATTGGTTTACAATGTGGCAAAGCATATGAGTTCAAAGATATTTTTCATATTTCATTATTTGATTTTGGTCTTTCAAGGATACGAGATTTTGCTCTTTGGATTGATTCGATTTGCTTCCTCTTTTTTGCTAAAACTTCAGGTTTTGAATCTAAATTTCCTTCACAAATGTCTATAGGAGAGCCAACTCGATTTAATCGCTCCATTTTGTTTGTGAAACGTCGAAGTCAATTATCTTTTTCATGACCTATCGAATGTTTCCCTTATATTAAACGTTTTTGCGATACGGCTTTCAGTTGGCAACAAGCGCTATTGATAACGCTAGATGGAGATTGTTCCGCCTGAGGATAAAAACAGATGTGACTAGTACAAAAATCATAAACAAAAACTCACCACAACGAACCAACTATTCCTTAACAAACGATGTTGACAGTCTCACTTTTAAAATCCTTGCAAGGACGCTACATACTATACAATTAAGAGGGGCGTAAAAGGGGGTATCTGCACGGAAGAACGTGAAATAAAATTGCCATTTCACGATGAACGAACAATTAAAAATTTCTTGCACGTTGATCTTTTTACCGATTTCACGAAACACGGTATATAACGAACCTTTTTCACGGCTGCACGTGAAATAAAAATGACAAAACACGTTGCACGAAAATAACCCTTTACCACCCTCAATTAAGTAAACTTTGACCAGAGACGTATAATACAATGTATTAAACGTCTCTGCCCGGACCAATAAGCAAAATTTGTCAAAGAAAGGAGGCAAATGTAACTGTTACAGTGTATTGTTTCCGTGGACAAGCTACACTAATGTATAATTTTCTGAGGAATTATTGCACTATGTTTCTTTTTACATGCTTAGGCAGCAACCATTTGATTTTCTGGGGGTTATGGATTTTTGGAAAAAAGTTTGTTTCAGTTTTGGAGAAAAAATAATTTGTTTTGACCCTGAGAAAAAAAATTGTTTGTTTCACCCTCAGCTGCCACTATATGTAATGCTAAAATTGAAAGAAAAAAATGTTTTCGACTTGTCGCCAAAAATAGATTGTTTTTCGCCAAAGGCGAAAAAAAGTTTGTCCAGAAAAATCCATAGCCCCCAGAAAATCAAATGGTTGCTGCCTTAGTGTAAATGATCTTTTGTCTAGTTGTGTATTCAAAAAGCTCTTATGAGGTTTATATGAGGAGTGACTATTAAAAATATTAGTAGGGTGTGGGCTTTTTATTAGGGGGGACTATTATACTAACTATATATGTCAATATATTATGTCCCGAGGGGGGGGGGGGGGTGTTAACAAATATCAAAATCAGCATGTAAAAAAAATCAAATGGAAATTATAAATAAATTTATCCTGGAAAATGTACACAAATAAACAAAGGATATTTTATGTTATGATGCATCTGGCTGAAATTATTCTTCAAGGAAATAAGACAATGAGGAACACCAGGTGCTAGCAAGGAATAACCTTATGCATGGGAAAAGTAGCCTAGTACACCTGTGGTTATCAAAATAAACAAATTTTACCTTTGTGTTTGTTCTGTTTTATATTACATACGGAAATACAACACTGGTGTAAATTTACTCATCGGAAAATCTACACGACGGAAAAAAAGTACGCTTACACAATCACATTGATCGAAGAAAACAGAGGAACATACAAACAGCAATTTTTAAAACACGGCAGATACAATGCATCAAGTGATAAACATATATTTAAATCGAATTAAAATTTACTGGGATTGACCATGTCTCAAGTGACTAACCGTAAGAGCAATGGCATATGAATGGACTGAAAAGTGGGAGGGGGAGCTAATTCGTGGCAGGCCTCCAAAGTAGGCCAACCTGCCTATGGCATCTTCTAATCTCACAGTATATAAGTCACTCCTGATCCCTTATATACATTCTCAACCGACCGTGCAAGGGCTGTATAGCCAGTCAAGGTCGTTAAAAACTTCCATTTGTTGTATATACATTCATAAATGTACCATGTCAGAAATTCGTCAGTGGGAATAATAACCGTGAATAATTGATGTATGAATTTGTTTTCTGTGGACTATATACACTGATACTGATATAGATAAGAAGACGTGGTATGAGTGCCAATGAGACAACTCTCCATCCAAGTCACAATGTATTAAAAGATAACAATTAATAATTATAGTCAATGACAAAGTACGACCTTCAACACGGAGCCTTTGCTCACACCGAACAGCAAGCTATAAAGGGCCCCAAAATGACTAGTGTAAAACAATTCAAACAGGAAAACCAACGGTCTATAAAACGAGAAACGAGAAACACTTATGAACCACACCAACAAACGACAACCACTGAACAACAGGCTCCTGACTTAGGACAGGTGCATAACACAGGCACCAACCTTCACCCTAACCTGAGACAGTAGAATAAAATTACAACATAAAAGACACACTATAAAATATCAATTGAAATGGCTTAACTCGATCAAAAGACATTTAATGTAGTGGTGGTGTGACGCATATACTACACGGAAGTTCTCCAAAACGAAATTACAAATTCATCTACATTCAGGTCCGTACGCTCCACAGAGAGTCAAATTGTAAACAAGTATATCACTGCCACTACCCAGCTTAAAGCCTCTTCCGAACATTTGAAAGTCCCTACTATGTACTGGTTACCTAAATTGCACAAAAACCATTTAAATTCCGTTTCATCTCCGCATCTAGTAAGTGTTCTACTACCAATCTATCAGTTCTTCTAACTACCTCCTTACTACTATCAAAGAACTTGTTATTAACTTTTGTAATAAAGCTTATGAAAATAATGGTATTAATTATTTCTGGAGTGTTAAAAATTCTTTAGAGGTTTTAGATAAAATACATGCTTTTGATGGTCCTTTTAATTCTGTTGACAGTTATGATTTTTCTACTCTCTATACTACACTTCCACACAATCTTATCAAGAAAAGTTTTCTTATTTAATTAAATGGTCTTTTGAAAATCTCATTACAAATTTATTTGCTGTAACTCGTTTAAAGCCTTTTTCTGTAACGAAAAGGAAAGTATGCTAGATACACTTACTGGAAATGTGAAGATATGATTGAAGCTTTAAATTTTCTCCTGGACAACATATATGTACGTTTCGGCGATAAAGTGTATCGACAAGTAGTAGGTATTCCTATGGGCACTAACTGCGCCCCTTTAATAGCAGATTTATTCCTGTATTGCTATGAATCTCAGTTTATGACCAAACTCAGTAAAGACACGTCATTGTTACATTTGGTTGATACATTCAACAATACCTTCCGTTATCTAGATGATATTTTGTCGTTAAATAATCCAGAGTTGTCTAAATATACTACCGAAATTTACCCAATAGAACTTACTTGAACTAAATCTAACATAAACAGCAGTAGTTGTCCTTTTCTGGACTTGGACATTTCAATCTCTGAAGGAAAACTCCATACGAAAATTTACGACAAAAGAGACGATTTTTCATTCCCTATTGTTAATTTTCCTTTTTTAGACGGCGATGTTCCTTTGGCTCCATCATACGGTGTGTATATATCCCAACTCGTTCGTTATGCCCGTGTGTGTAGTGATGTCATAGATTTTAACGAACGTAATCAATGCATCACTAGTAAATTATTAAGTCAGGGAATTCGTTACCATAAATTACGTAAAACTTTTGCTAAGTTCTTTCATAGATACAAAGATTTGATTAGTAAATTTGGCTGTACCTGTAGAAAACTGATTAAAACGGTATTTCACATCCTAAATTTTACGGTAATATTGTACTTAAAGCGCGGAAATCACTATATGATCCGTGTAAACTCATCGAACCTTTAAATAAACTTATTAGTTCAGGTTATCTTACCAATGTTGTAATTAGATCTTTGAATATAGTTTACATTGGCACTAATATCGATTTTGTCATCAGCAAATTAAAACATAACTAAATTTGTATTCTTTTCAAACGGGATGTTTAAAGACACACCCACGTTCATTTTGATCTATAAAGAGGTTAAACTCCTAACTATCCTACTGTCTGTCGATACATTTATTTTGGCATTGCACTAGCCATGTCTTCTTTGACTGTCCATGACGTTAAAATACTAAATCCCTGGGATGTGTTTTAGTTGATTTTAGTCTCTGATGCATGATTTTTATTATTAATTGTTTTGGCTTTTAACTAGCTGTCAGTAACTGCGAGAACTCTCAAATCGTACTTTCTTGTTTATTTGACCTGTTGATACTAATTGTAATGCTTTTATGTTATTTAATGTTATTCAGGGTTATATCTGGTCTATATACCAGCTTTGATAAGTGTTTTGTACTAATATAAATTTCCACTTCGTACTATGAACATCAAAATTATTTATTTTGTTAAAATATTTCCTTTCTCTATTGTAACTGTATACGTATACCTAACAACAAAATTATTTTATTTACCTGTGTTTAAAGTTATTGCAAATGGCTGATATTTTTGTTCGAGCATATTGTTTTTCTTAAATTGTTTAACATTTCATACCGATATAACATGTTACTTTTATTATTCTTCCCTTAGTTTATTTATTTTGAATTTACATTGTATCATAGGTCAAATTTATTTGTTCAGTGTATGTTCAATGGTGTTACTATGTCCTTTGATTGAGTTAAGCTATTTCAGTTGATATTTTATAGTGTGTCTTTCTATGTTGTGATGTTACACTATTGTTTCAGAAAAAGGGTGAAGGTTTGGTACCATTAAAACGTTTAAACCCGCTGCATTTGTTTGCACCTGTCCTAAGTCAGGAATCTGATGTTCAGTAGTTGTCGTTTGTTGATGTGGTTCATAAGTGTTTCTCGTTTCTCGTTTTATATAGATTAGACCGTTGGTTTCCCGTTTGAATGGTTTTACACTAGTAATTTTGGGGCCCTTTATAGTTTACTGTTCGGTGTGAGCCTAGGCTCCGTGTTGAAGACCGTACTTTGACCTATAATGGTTTACATTTATAAATTTTGACTTGGATGGAGTTGTCTCATTGGCACTCATACCACATCTTCTTATAGATATAGGAAGATGTGGTGTGAGTGCCAATGAGACAACTCCATCCAAATAACAATTTATAAAAGTAAACCATTATAGGTCAATGTACGGCCTTCAACACGGAGCCTTGGCTCACACCGAACAACAAGCTATAAAGGGCCCCAAAAGTACTAGTGTAAAACCATTCAAACGGTAAAACCAACGGTCTAGTATATATAAAAACGAGAAACGAGAAACACGTATAAATTACATAAACAAACGACAACTACTGTACATCAGATTCCTGACTTAGGACAGGTGCAAACATTTGCAGCGGGATTAAACGTTTTAATGGTACCAAACCTTCTCCTTTTTCTGAAACAATAGTATAACATCACAACATAGAAAACACACGATAAAACATCAATTGGAAGGCTTAACTCAATCAAAACGTAAATTAACACACTATGAACGAATAAATTCGATCTGTGATACCTGAAAGTAAATACATAGTTAATAAAATATTAGGGACAAACATTCAAGGCCAAAAAGCAAACAAACAAGTCCAAATAAAGCCATGGCAAAACACTACCGCGAAATATGAAACCCTTAGAAAATAATCACTTTTGAAAAACCGGTTTTATAATATATACAGGTAAATGAAAATAACTTTGTCGTTTTAGGTATACTTTTTCTGTCTATATAAAATCTTCCAATAATTAGGAATACCAAGAAAGGTCTGTCATATAAATACCTAATTTAACACTAGATACATAAGGGGTAAATATAAACAATAAAACTTCCCTGTACAGAATAAAGGAGAATAATCTTGATGTTAATACAAATGTAGTACGAAGAAATGAAAATTAGTAGATATTCCAAATAATCAAAGCTGGTATACAGACAAGATCCATATTAATATAAAATAACAAAAAGTATTAAAAATAGTATCAACAGGTCGAATTAACAAGAAAGTACGATTTGAGAGTACTCGCAGTTACTGACAGCTAGTTAAAAGCCAAAAACAATTAATGATAAAAAATCATGCATCAGAGACTAAAATCAACTAAAACACATCCCAGGGATTTAGTATTTTAACGTCATGAACAGTCAGAGAAGACATGACTTGTGCAATGCCAAAATAAATGTATCGACAGGTAGTAGGATAGTGAGGAGCTACTTCTTAAGAGATAAAATTAACGTGTGTGTGTCTCTAAACATCCCGCCTCAAAAGAAGATACAACTTAGTTATGTTTTAATTTGCTATATCTATTTAAACAAAACAAGTAAACATACGCTGAACGAATAAGTTTGATCTATGACACAATATTAATACAATATTAATAAAAAGACGTAGGAACAATGTCAAAAAGACAACTCTAACCTGGGACAAAATGGCGTTTAATAAAAAAACGTACACAGGTAAATTTTAATATAATAATTTGTTGTTAGGAGTACGGAGGTAAACATTTTTTACAAAATTCATAAATTAGTTGTTCACAGTACGAGTACAGAAGTGAAAATTAATCGTCATACTAAATACTTATCAAAGGTGGTACATATTAAAAATAGTATGACGAGATGATATACTGACACAAAATAAGTAAACATTGAATTCCAGAAATGCATTAAAAATTGTGTCAACAGGTCAAATTAACACGTAAGTACGATTTGAGAGTACTCGCAGTTTCTGAAAGCTAGCTAAAAGCCAACAACAATTAATAATAAAAAAGATCATGCATCAGGGACTAAAATCAATTAAAACACATCCCAGGGGTTTAGTGTTTTAACACCATGGACAGTAGGTTATATAATCAATCAAGCAAGCAATCAGCTTTGGTTAGAATCGGTATAGTATACAGTTAAGTTTTAGTTTGTTTTAGTACACTGATTTGATCGAAGTAACATTACGCAACAGCGTGATCATTGTGTACTTAGTGTGCGTTGCTGTCGAAAAATCTTTGAAAAGGTAGTTGTATTTTATATGGTTCACAAACTGAAGAAGTGGGGCGAAAGAAACATTTAAGAACACATTAAATTTAACACATATTTTAGAATAAACGCGCGATGTACTAATGTATGCAAGAACATGAATTAATATTAAATTAAATATCAAAGTAATTGTATGATTATCTTATCTGTACATTTACGAAAAGAAGTTTCCTTACTTTAGTTACTTAATCTTATATAACAGAAAGTGAAAGTAGAAGGAAGATGTCCTTTTGCGGTTGGTTTTCTGGTGAAAAATATAGAGATCATTTTGATAGAGGTAGCATTTTTTGTTGAAAATGTGTTGAAGCACTATGTACCAATTAAATTTAGTACAGTTTGATTAAAATGTAAGAATTCGGATGGAAAAGAACAAATAGTTCCTTAGGTCTGTTAGGAGTTAAAATATGGGACATTCATTTTCACAGACAATATTGATTATTGTTAATTGTAAAAAGTCACCCTTTACCTTATTATAAGTTTTGATGATTTTGGAAAGAATAAAATGCCTGTAAGGCAAGTGATTTAATGTGTTATCATCTCATTATATTTTTCAGGTCTAACGAGCAAATTACGGAAAAAATGGTCTTCTGACTATATATATGTAAATTTTTAACTGATTTTTGGTGGAAGAAGACTTCAAGTCTTCTGAAGGCCTATGGTGCCGACTTTAAAATCATTGAACCACCTCCGTATGCCGCATCCGTTTCTGTGTATTACAATTTCATAACAACTTCCGATTCTTGACACCGATTTTTACACATGATTAAGCATCTGAATCATTTAATTTGTAAATTAGGATTGAAAAACAATCACTATCGTTAATATTTACCCTTTTATTTATGTAATTTATTAGATTTCATCTCATCTACATGAACGTTATTTGTTTACTTGTAACCGGATGTTTTAATGTAGATATTTGTAGTACCCATGCGTGAATTTGGTATCGGGACAACTCGCCCTGTTTACATGTTCGCCCTTGGTCTGTTCGTCCTGAGTTCTTTCGCCCGTATAGTACGTTCACCCTGTGTTCATTCTCTTCACTCTTATCTTACACAACGTTTTATAATACGTCCTTGCATTTATTAAAAAATATTGATATTAAGGGTATCGTTAAAAAAGCTCTAAAACACGATTTAGTGAAAATCATCTGTTCCTTATTTTGTTCCCAAGGTAAGACAATAGTGTTCAGCCAATCAAATTCTGTGTTTCTCATGATCAAATTAATAAGCCAATCAAAAAAACGTTTTCTCTGAAGATTATTCTAACATGCTAGATTTTGAACTTGTGTTGTTTTCATCTAGTACTTTAAAAAAATACTTTTAAATAATACAAGTGAAAACAACTCCGTTTCTACTTGGTGTTCCTAATTGGAAGGAAATACGAAGAAGAAGAAGAAGAAGTTGTAAAATCGTGAACATGGCATGTGAATTTTCATCTGCAAGGAGGTTCTTACACAGCTTAAGGATAAAAGCATGACTGATTGACCAAATTCAATGATGCAGTACTACCATAAAGATAATAAATAGTATTTTTTTCACTAATTTATTGACATTATACTTCTTGTAACATATGTTATTTTTGTATTCAATTAAATCATTTAAAGCACAATGTACTATTCTTTTTCACAGACAAACAAACAGGTTGGGACCCCCACCCCACCCATTATGAGTGGTGTCCCTTAAATGAGGGACTGTCCCTAAAAATGGGTCATTTTACTGTTGAAAAAAAGAAAGAAAATTTTAAGATTTTTAACTCAAAAGTGGGAAAATTCATTATATTTGGAACAACTTTTCTAAATGAGGGTCAAATTAATAAAGAAGATATAAGTTTAGAAACATCACAAAATTCTTTTGACATGTTTTGACACTTTAATACTTGATAGATGCATAGTTCTTGGGGAAAAGTTTCATCAAATAATATGAATATAGAGATGCTCATTTTTTACAGTGGGTTGTAATGTTCTTCTAATGAGGGTGATACATCTTTGCATAATTCAAAATTGGAAATTTCAACAAGCATCTAATATTCTTACACAAGAAAATAAACCCTGGTCTGCTAGCTACATGTTCATCTTTTCTACTGATTTAAAACTTAAATCATGCAAACAGACTTAAGAAAAAGGCATGTAAGCTCATCATACAAATATGACACTTTTTCAAGACAATCCAGATCGTGCAAAATACTTCGCTAAAAATTGTAACCTTTAAAATTGTTGTCGCACACTAAAACCCCCATGGGAAATTTCAAAAGTTGGCAGGTATGTAACAAGTCTTACTATTTTATGCCCCATTTATGGGCATTATGTTTACTGGTCTGTCCGTCCGTCCTGCTTCAGGTTAAAGTTTATGGTCGTGGTAGTTTTAATGAAGTTGAAATCCAATCAATTTGAAACTTAGTACACATGTGTTCCTTATGATATGATCTTTCTAATTTTACTGCCAAATTAAAGATTTTACCTAATTTTCACGGTCCACTGAACATAGAAAATGATTGTATAGATTGAAATCCATGTACTTATGACACATTCTTGTTTGAAGAAAAAAATACATCATAGCGATAATGGAACAAAGCAGGCTGGGTTAGTGGGGCTGCTTTTATGGTAATTCAAGTTACTTTTAATTTATTCACCTTCTTCCACCTCAGAGCTATCAGCTCTTTGATTATAGTTTGTTCTTTTTGTACTAGTACACCACTGTCCCAGGTTATGAGAAAGGTTGGGCGCCCGATAACATGTTTAACTATGCCACATTCTGTATGTGCCTGTCCCAAGTCAGGAGCCTGTAATTTAGTCAATGTTAGTGGTTGTCATTGTTGCTGTATATCATACATGTGTATTTGTTTTTCATTCATTTTTATGTACATAAAGTAGGCCATTAGTTTTCTGGTTTGAATTGTTTTACATATGTCATTTCTGGTCCTTTTATATCTGACTATGCCATGTATGCAGTATGGGTTTTGCTCATTGTTGAAGGCCGATTTGTTACTTATAGCAGTGGCGGATCCAGAACTTTTTATTAGGGGGCCCTCTACAGTCCCTTGTAGACAAAGTGTAACAACATGGTAAAAAATTCTACTTGAATCCAGAGACGTTAAAGTTTACAAAACTACCAATGGTTAATGGAAAAAATAAAAACAAAAAATTTTAAAACATTTTACTCATAAGAATTCATCAACCTTTCAAAGGAAAAAGCAACATACTATTATCAACTTACAAACATAAACAAGTTAAAAAAATATATCAATGTAGTGTTTCTGTTTGTTGAATTAAACAATGTTAAAGGTAATAGTTGATTTTCCTGCCATTTTTCTCTTATATACAGGAAATTTTTTTTAATATGTAAATTTCACCAATTTTCAGTGTATTCTTTAATATCTAATAACAAAAGTTTTTATATCTCTTTGCAAAAGGTTAAACTTTATGTAAAAAATTATAAGAAATCAAACATATATGATCTCATTATATCCTCTGAAAATTTTGCACCAAATGCTCCAGTCAATTCTAAGCTTTCTTCATTTAAAAAATACATACATATGTTTTTGATCCTTTTGTTACACTCCTGACATATTTTATCAGTAACTATAAGACTGTTTCAAAATGGAATGTATAGAAAATCAGTAGTGATATCTATTTTAAATTTACAATCTCACAAAAAGATAAACCTTTTAGACACTTGATTGCACTTTTTAAATTTCTGAACAAAGAGCTAACTTTTAACATGTTTAATGTGAATTACACTTTAATCTTTTAACATGTTTAAGAATCTTGGGTAAAAAGTGTCCAGAAAAATCACTTTGCAAGACAGATTGACTATTCTCTGACTTACTCTTTACATTGTAAAGATGTTACAATTATTGTAATAAGGAATTATGTTAAATTTTGTTTTAGATAAGCTAACTTCAGAAACTTGTCAGAATTCATTGCTACCATATTTTAACCTAAAACTTACATGAAATCATGCTGAGTCTTTATATTAAATATATTATTTTAGTGCTTATTAAGAAAAGGTTTAAAATTTTATATATTTCTTACATATTTACGAATTTTGCTAATGGTCTGTTTAAAAAAATGACTTTCCTTTAAACCTTGGTCAGTCTGTTGTTTGATACTATATATATGATGTTTTTAGTCAGATAATGTATTATGATAAGTTAGATTTTTCTACCGAAGATGGTAGCAGTATGTGCTCTGTATAAAAAATATTGCCCATAATTGTACCCAAAAATGTCAGGAGTGTAACGCTTTTAGTGTGACATTCATGTTATTTTTTATAGAAACAATGTTGTTATTGTTAGTCTTCTTCTTGAATTTGAGAGTGAACACCACCTGTTGCAGATCATCAGTAACAAGCATGCCATTATCATGGCCTTCATTGCTTTTGTATGCTCAATACTTGTACGTCAGGAGTGTAACATTTAAACTAGCTAGTTCAATCACAATTCAAGTTAAAAAATTTCAAAAGTAATAATGTAGACTTGTCTTCTGTGTTAAGCTGAGGTGCAGTAATGTCATTTTAAAATAATTATCAGCTTGTTTTTCTTCCAATAACTTACCTTTGCTAATAAGATTGAAATAAGGCATTTTTTTGTGTTACACTCCTGACATAGAAGTATTGAGCATACAAAGGCAATGAAGGCCATAATAATGGCATGTTTGTTATTGATGATCTGCAACAAGTGGTTCTCACTGAAATTCAAGAAAAAGGAGCAACTATAACAACATTGTTTCTAAAAAAAACCACCTCTAAACTCAATTATTACACTCCTGACAAACTTGTGTAGTCTTCTCATTGTAATCATAGTATTCCAGTAGTACAACTTCAGGGTCATCTAGATGCACCTGTGCCAAGCTTTGATACTAAACAAAAAATATAAAACATGCAAGATGTGCATAAACATGTTATTTCACCTACAAAAACATTTTCTGGCAACATGTTGACTTTAACTAACATTTTATTTTTTGCACACACTTATTTGACTTACCTTATGCTGATCATAAAAATGTAAATAGATTGAAGAATTGAACAAGAAATCATAGTCAAGATATAATAGTTGGATGAGAGATATTGTTTGGTATTGTATCTGCCCTTATTTATTTTATATCATCAATGAATACACATGTTTTTTTGTGAATGTCACACTAAAAGCGCTACACTCCTGACATTTTTAGGTACTTTTTTGGACAGTATTTTTTATACAGAGCACATACTGCTATGATCTTTGGAAGTAAGAACCAACTTATCATAATAGATTATCTGACCTAAAAACATCACATATATAGTATCAAACAAGAGACTGACAAAGGTTTAAAGGAAAGTCATCATTTTTTTTTTTAAATAGCCCATAGTAGTAATTGCCCTTAAATGACAATTTTACCTATTATTTTAACAATTATAATTGATAGAGAGAAACTTGAAAAAAACAAAAATGATCACCAAGACAAGATCTATATAAAAGTCAACATGGTTAAAATCATCTGATGACTAATTTTTGGAGTTTTGCCCTTTAATGATGATTTTTACCCATTTTTAGTGTTTTATCTAATATCTTCAAAACAATAATAGATAGATGGAAACTTTATTCAGCCAAAATGATCAGCAAGACATGATCTACTAATCAGTCAGATGGTTGAAATGGTTCGACGATTTCTTATTGGAGTTATTACTCTTAAGGACAATTTTTCCAATTTTTAGTGTTTTTGCCTATTATCTTCAAAACTGTAATAGATAAATAAATACTTTCAGTAGCAAAAATGATCAGCAAAAACAAGATCTACAAATAAGACTTTATAGCTGAAATCGTTAATCAACTCCTTATTGAAGTTTTTGCCCTTTAATGACAAATTTTACCGATTAGTTGCGTTTTGCCTCATATCTTAAAACCATTAATACTATTAGATAGATAAACACTTATGCTAGCAAAATGATCAGCAATACAAGATCTACAAGTAAGTCAACATCACTGAAATCGTCAGTTGACTCCTTATTGGAGTTATTGCTCTTTAATGACGACTTTTTCCATTTTTAGTGTTTTTGTCTATTATCTTGAAAAATATCATAGATGAATAGACACTGGCTCTTTAGAGCCTCTAGTTTTAATTTACCACCTACTGTGGTCTGCAAATTACATAAAATATGCCAAGGAGTCTTGATACCAATTTTTATGATAACAGTTCCAACAAAATCAAGTTGACAAAAATCATTAACTCAGAAATGGAAAAAATGCTAACTTTAGATAATTTGGGTATTTTTAATTTGGGTAATATCCCTACTTTCAGAGTTAATATCTGGTTTTAGAATTGTTCGAATTGATTACCTTTATGAATTATTGCAGCAAATTAAAAGTCAATTTGTTAATTTTGGACAACAATTAAAATGAATCTTGACTGATTATTGGCAGTTGATTGGTGCCACATTTATTATATAATTTACACATGACTGGAATCTTACCGTGAACAGAAAGATGTCTGTTTCGAAAATAAAATCCCCAGTTATGTGGCCATCTGATGAACCAGCCATATCTAGTTTTTATAACAAACAACCAATCTTTACACCAACCACATTATTTAAATATGAAATTTCTCATTTTAGGAGTTTATGCATGTGCAAAGTGTAACAACCATTTATTTAGCAGTGTATCAAAATTTGAACATTCCTCACCATGGCCAGCCTTCAACAAACTCATAAGGGAGGACTCTGTACAGAGAATTACAGAGACCAAAACAGCAATAAAGGTAGGCCTTCAACAAACTCATAAGGGAGGACTCTGTACAGAGAATTACAGAGACCAAAACAGCAATAAAGGTAGGCCTTCAACAAACTCATAAGGGAGGACTCTGTACAGAGAATTACAGAGACCAAAACAGCAATAAAGGTAGGCCTTCAACAAACTCATAAGGGAGGACTCTGTACAGAGAATTACAGAGACCAAAACAGCAATAAAGGTAGGCCTTCAACAAACTCATAAGGGAGGACTCTGTACAGAGAATTACAGAGACCAAAACAGCAATAAAGGTAGGCCTTCAACAAACTCATAAGGGAGGACTATGTACAGAGAATTACAGAGACCAAAACAGCAATAAAGGTAGGCCTTCAACAAACTCATAAAGGAGGACTCTGTACAGAGAATTACAGAGACCAAAACAGCAATAAAGGTAGGCCTTCAACAAACTCATAAGGGAGGACTCTGTACAGAGAATTACAGAGACCAAAACAGCAATAAAGGTAGGCCTTCAACAAACTCATAAGGGAGGACTCTGTACAGAGAATTACAGAGACCAAAACAGCAATAAAGGTAGGCCTTCAACAAACTCATAAGGGAGGACTCTGTACAGAGAATTACAGAGACCAAAACAGCAATAAAGGTAGGCCTTCAACAAACTCATAAGGGAGGACTCTGTACAGAGAATTACAGAGACCAAAACAGCAATAAAGGTAGGCCTTCAACAAACTCATAAGGGAGGACTCTGTACAGAGAATTACAGAGACCAAAACAGCAATAAAGGTAAATATTCCCGAATTTGATAAACTAGTAGTGGGATTCTATGCAAAGAATAAAACAGTTAGCAATGACTATATATCATACCTAAGAAGAAAAATAAACATTCTTATGTTGATTAGTTTAGAAATTTTTAAAAGCAGAACTGAAATAGACAAACTGAAAAATATAGACCAGTCACTATGTAGATATAAGAAGATGTGGTATGAGTGCCAATGAGACAACTCTCCATCCAAGTCAAAATTTATAAATGTAAACCATTATAGGTCAAAGTACGGTCTTCAACACGGAGCATGTGCATTTAAATATACAAAATAAATGAGTCTCTTTAAATCAAGTGCCATACTTTTGAAGTTCAGTTTGTCTTGTGAAGTTTTACATTGGATAAATACCTAAAATGAGAAATTTGAATGCAAAAAATGTATTTCAGATATTATGTGGTAAATGTGGAAATGGTCTCGGACATGAATTCCTTGGTGATGGACCAAAACAGGGACAACACCGTTACTGAATATTCAGTGAGTCTCTCGTCTTCATTTCTCATGACAGTAAGTATGAACTGACCTTACAGCTATAGAAAGGAAAAAATATGGAGCTTAGATAAAATCATACTGGCACTTTAACCTTTCATACATCAGTGATAGATAGTGCTGTCCTTAAAACCTTTTTTCATGTGAAGTACCTAAATTAGTTTCCAATTTGTTAAACACTTTCACATTACATCTGATCAACTTAGTTGTAATTAAATCAAGTAAACTTGCTTTAATCATTCTTTCTTGTCCACTGGGAATCATAATAATTCAATGGTAAAAGGATTCCTGTGGAAGGTCAGTGATTCTTTTTGGGTACTATGGCTTCCTGAAACTAGAAAAGTGGTCAGCATTATATAGACAGGTTGCTGAAAATGGCTTTAAACACCAACAAACAATGTCATGAATGTTAAAAGGAGATAACTCCCATTTTATAGTTTTCTAAAATATCATATAGTAAGATTATGCTTAGCATGGACCATAAACTTAAGTCTCTAAAGAGCCTGTGCCGCTCACCTAGGTCTGTGTGCATCTTCAACAATGGACACTGTCCAACATTCTAGACTAGAATAAAAAAAAATTACAAAATCTCTTTTTTTGTCTTGTATTGCTGATCCTTTTTTCTGTTTATATCTTCTTTAGTTTATGGCCAAAACACAAAAAAGGGTAAAAAAAAATAGTCTTTTAAGGACAATCACTGCCTATAATGTCTACTAACGATTCATCAATATTTGGCATATGTGTACCGGTAGATTGTTTTGCCAATCATTTGTCATATTGAAATGTCTATGAATCTTTTATAGTTTTCAAGATAATAGGCAAAAACAATAAAATTGGTAAAAATTGCCATTAAGATCAATAACTCCAATAAGGAGTCGACTGACAATTTTCAGCAGTCTTGACTTATTTGTAGATCTTGACTTGTTGATCATTTTGCCATTAAAAGTGTCTACCTATTATAGTTTTTAAGATATTAGGTAAAAACACAAAAATATGATAAAAATTGTCATTAAGAAGTTCTATAAGAAGTGGTCTGACAGTTTTGATGTAAATTGACAGAAGGTAGATCTCTGTGACTCAGGTATTCTCTTTTTATAGCTTTTCAAAATAATAGACCACTATGTTCTATTTTAATCTAGTTAGCCATTTTGGTTGTCAGGCAGAGTCATCGGAACTAGATACACTAATGATGATTGTGGCCAAGTTTGGTTAAATTAGGCCCAGTAGTTTAAGAGGAGAAGATTTTTGTAAAAGTTAATGGACGATGACGGAAGCTAAGTGATTAGAAAAGCTGACTTGGCCCTGTGGGCCAGATGCCCTAATGACTTAATGTAAACAAGTGTGTCTGTTAATTAGGGAGAGAAGATACATAGGGAGCAATAAAACAAAATAATCAATAAAAGGAAAACAGACAAAGATTTTGGCCACAAGAAAATTAACAAAAGAAGAACTAAACAAAGGAGCAACCCAAATCACCTTGAAAATAGGGGGACTCATGTGTTCCAAAAGAGTAAGCAGTACCTACTCCAATAACTGGACCAATTGTGTTGCTAAGTAAACATTCAGTGATATGTCACATTTGTTGATGTCACAATCAAAGAGAAGAAGCAAGATTTTGGTTTTCACAAGTGGAACATATCTATGGTCATCTGTGACACAGATATACCATAATGGTCATCTAAATCATGTTGACCTCCATAAAACTTTAAAAGAAATGACTTCCACTTTACCAAGAGGGTTTTTGGTTCAAAAGCTTCCATGACAGCAGCCCCCCTTGAAATCATAATAGGAAATGCAATGCTTGAAATATCACTAACAACTGGAAGATATATACTCCATATGCAGGCTTTGCTGGAATTTTGCTACAAAGAAATGGAAAGTTCACAAATAGTAAACTGAAATAACCTCTGTTGTCATAAAGTTCAGTTCTCACCTGTCAATTTCTAGATGTAAGTAAAGATCTGATGAGTCCGATCCTTTTCAACTGACTTTTACAGTTTGTTGGACTGTTGCACCACTAGCCCTCTATGGAGAGGGATGAGATCTCACAAACATGTTTAGCCTGTAACATTCCTTATGCGACTTTCCTAAAGTCAGGAGGCTGTAATTCAGTAATTCTCATAAATCATGAGTTTTCTATTTTTTTATTGTTTTACTATTTGTCTTGCAAGAGCCTTTTATAGCGTTCTATATCATGTATATGGTATGGAATTTGCTCATAGTTCATGTTGTTGAAGGCCATATGGTGACGTATAGTTATTCACCTCTTTATCCTTGGTTGATAGTTGTCTCATTGCAATCATGCCACATCTCCTTATTTTTATATCATACTTCTCTGGTGGATAGTTGTCTCATTACAATCATGCCACATCTCCTTATTTTTATATCATACTTCTCTGGTTGATAGTTGTCTCATTGCAATCATGCCACATCTCCTTATTTTTATATCATACTTCTCTGGTTGATAGTTGTCTCATTGCAATCATGCCACATCTCCTTATTTTTATATCATACTTCTCTGGTGGATAGTTGTCTCATTACAATCATGCCACATCTCCTTATTTTTATATCATACTTCTCTGATTGATAGTTGTCTCATTACAATCATGCCACATCTCCTTATTTTTATATCATACTTCTCTGGTGGATAGTTGTCTCATTACAATCATGCCACATCTCCTTATTTTATATCATACTTCTCTGGTGGATAGTTGTCTCATTGCAATCATGCCACATCTCCTTATTTTTATATCATACTTCTCTGGTGGATAGTTGTCTCATTGCAATCATGCCACATCTCCTTATTTTTATATCATACTTCTCTGGTGGATAGTTGTCTCATTGCAATCATGCCACATCTCCTTATTTTTATATCATACTTCTCTGGTTGATAGTTGTCTCATTACAATCATGCCACATCTCCTTATTTTTATATCATACTTCTCTGGTTGATAGTTGTCTCATTACAATCATGCCACATCTCCTTATTTTTATATCATACTTCTCTGGTGGATAGTTGTCTCATTACAATCATGCCACATCTCCTTATTTTTATATCATACTTCTCTGGTGGATAGTTGTCTCATTGCAATCATGCCACATCTCCTTATTTTTATATCATACTTCTCTGGTGGATAGTTGTCTCATTACAATCATGCCACATCTCCTTATTTTTATATCATACTTCTCTGGTTGATAGTTGTCTCATTACAATCATGCCACATCTCCTTATTTTTATATCATACTTCTCTGGTGGATAGTTGTCTCATTACAATCATGCCACATCTCCTTATTTTTATATCATACTTCTCTGGTGGATAGTTGTCTCATTACAATCATGCCACATCTCCTTATTTTTATATCATACTTCTCTGGTTGATAGTTGTCTCATTACAATCATGCCACATCTCCTTATTTTTATATCATACTTCTCTGGTTGATAGTTGTCTCATTGCAATCATGCCACATCTCCTTATTTTTATATCATACTTCTCTGGTTGATAGTTGTCTCATTGCAATCATGCCACATCTCCTTATTTTTATATCATACTTCTCTTGTGGATAGTTGTCTCATTACAATCATGCCACATCTCCTTATTTTTATATCATACTTCTCTGGTGGATAGTTGTCTCATTACAATCATGCCACATCTCCTTATTTTTATATCATACTTCTCTGGTGGATAGTTGTCTCATTACAATCATGCCACATCTCCTTATTTTTATATCATACTTCTCTGGTGGATAGTTGTCTCATTGCAATCATGCCACATCTCCTTATTTTTATATCATACTTCTCTGGTGGATAGTTGTCTCATTGCAATCATGCCACATCTCCTTATTTTTATATCATACTTCTCTGGTGGATAGTTGTCTCATTGCAATCATGCCACATCTCCTTATTTTTATATCATACTTCTCTGGTGGATAGTTGTCTCATTGCAATCATGCCACATCTCCTTATTTTTATAGCATACTTCTCTGGTGGATAGTTGTCTCATTACAATCATGCCACATCTCCTTATTTTATATCATACTTCTCTGGTGGATAGTTGTCTCATTGCAATCATGCCACATCTCCTTATTTTTATATCATACTTCTCTGGTGGATAGTTGTCTCATTGCAATCATGCCACATCTCCTTATTTTTATATCATACTTCTCTGGTGGATAGTTGTCTCATTGCAATCATGCCACATCTCCTTATTTTTATATCATACTTCTCTGGTGGATAGTTGTCTCATTGCAATCATGCCACATCTCCTTATTTTTATATCATACTTCTCTGGTGGATAGTTGTCTCATTGCAATCATGCCACATCTCCTTATTTTTATATCATACTTCTCTGGTGGATAGTTGTCTCATTGCAATCATGCCACATCTCCTTATTTTGATATCATACTTCTCTGGTGGATAGTTGTCTCATTGCAATCATGCCACATCTCCTTATTTTGATATCATACTTCTCTGGTGGATAGTTGTCTCATTACAATCATGCCACATCTCCTTATTTTGATATCATACTTCTCTGGTTGATAGTTGTCTCATTGCAATCATGCCACATCTCCTTATTTTGATATCATACTTCTCTGGTGGATAGTTGTCTCATTGCAATCATGCCACATCTCCTTATTTTTATATCATACTTCTCTGGTGGATAGTTGTCTCATTGCAATCATGCCACATCTCCTTATTTTTATATCATACTTCTCTGGTGGATAGTTGTCTCATTGCAATCATGCCACATCTCCTTATTTTTATATCATACTTCTCTGGTGGATAGTTGTCTCATTACAATCATGCCACATCTCCTTATTTTTATATCATACTTCTCTGGTGGATAGTTGTCTCATTGCAATCATGCCACATCTCCTTATTTTTATATCATACTTCTCTGGTGGATAGTTGTCTCATTGCAATCATGCCACATCTCCTTATTTTATATCATACTTCTCTGGTGGATAGTTGTCTCATTGCAATCATGCCACATCTCCTTATTTTTATATCATACTTCTCTGGTGGATAGTTGTCTCATTGCAATCATGCCACATCTCCTTATTTTTATATCATACTTCTCTGGTGGATAGTTGTCTCATTACAATCATGCCACATCTCCTTATTTTTATATCATACTTCTCTGGTGGATAGTTGTCTCATTGCAATCATGCCACATCTCCTTATTTTTATATCATACTTCTCTGGTGGATAGTTGTCTCATTGCAATCATGCCACATCTCCTTATTTTATATCATACTTCTCTGGTGGATAGTTGTCTCATTGCAATCATGCCACATCTCCTTATTTTTATATCATACTTCTCTGGTGGATAGTTGTCTCATTGCAATCATGCCACATCTCCTTATTTTTATATCATACTTCTCTGGTGGATAGTTGTCTCATTGCAATCATGCCACATCTCCTTATTTTATATCATACTTCTCTGGTGGATAGTTGTCTCATTGCAATCATGCCACATCTCCTTATTTTTATATCATACTTCTCTGGTGGATAGTTGTCTCATTGCAATCATACCACATCTCCTTATTTTTATATCATACTTCTCTGGTGGACAGTTGTCTCATTACAATCATGCCACATCTCCTTATTTTTATATCATACTTCTCTGGTTGATAGTTGTCTCATTGCAATCATGCCACATCTCCTTATTTTTATATCATACTTCTCTGGTGGATAGTTGTCTCATTGCAATCATGCCACATCTCCTTATTTTTATATCCTACTTCTCTGGTTGATAGTTGTCTCATTGCAATCATGCCACATCTCCTTATTTTTATATCCTACTTCTCTGGTGGATAGTTGTCTCATTGCAATCATGCCACATCTCCTTATTTTTATATCATACTTCTCTGGTGGACAGTTGTCTCATTACAATCATGCCACATCTCCTTATTTTATATCATACTTCTCTGGTTGATAGTTGTCTCATTGCAATCATGCCACATCTCCTTATTTTTATAGCATACTTCTCTGGTGGACAGTTGTCTCATTACAATCATGCCACATCTCCTTATTTTTATATCATACTTCTCTTGTGGATAGTTGTCTCATTGCAATCATGCCACATCTCCTTATTTTATATCCTACTTCTCTGGTGGATAGTTGTCTCATTACAATCATGCCACATCTCCTTATTTTTATATCATACTTCTCTGGTGGATAGTTGTCTCATTACAATCATGCCACATCTCCTTATTTTTATATCATACTTCTCTGGTGGATAGTTGTCTCATTACAATCATGCCACATCTCGTCTCATTACAATCATGCCACATCTCCTTATTTTTATCTTTATCTGTCATGTCCTTTATTTCAAGTTCAATAGGATAGTCGCAATCAACAAAGTCACTGTTGTCACTTTGAATTACTAGATGAGAGAACATCTTGTACATGTATATATCAGAATATAAAGATAAAGGATAAAGCTAGCTTTCTCTTCATATTTCTTTTCATATGATCCTATATAAAGTCTGTTTCAAAGAGTCAGCAACAGTAGGAGCCAACAGGCCAAGTGAGCTTTTCTCATCACTTAAGCTTGGCGTCCGTAGTCCGTTGTTGTCGTCCGTTGTTGACAGCAGCAGCGTCTTCATCTGATAACTTTACAAAAATCTATTCCTCTGAAACCACAGGGCCAAATTTAACCAAATTTGGCCACAATCATCATTGGGGTATCTTGTTTTAAAAATATGTCCAATGACCCCACCTGCCGACGAAGATGGCCAACATGGCTAAAAATAGAACAAAGGGGTAAAATGCAAGTTTTGCCTATTATTTTGGAAACTGCTATAAAAAGAGAAATTCTGATGTTACAGAGCAAAATGTTCAGAATGTTGAGCTCTAACTATTGTCCATTTATTAATGAGTCAAAACTGTCAGACGACTTCTTATAGGAGTTATTGCCCTTAAATGACGAATTTTACCATTTTAAAATTTTTTTTCCCCTATTATCTCATAGAAAAAATGATCAGGAAGACAAGATTTACAAATAAGTTTTCATGACCAAAATTGTCAGACCAATTAGAGTTATTACCCTTTGATGACAATTTTGCTAAATTTTTGCCTTATATTTTAAAAACTATAATAGATAGATAGAAACAAACTTTAAAAGCAAAAATGATCAGCAAGACATGTTCAACAAATAAATCAAACATGACCAAAATTATTAGTCGCATCCTTATTGAAGTTATTGCCCTTAAATGACGATGTTTGTCAAGCTGCAATTTCTGTCTCAGAAAGCAATACATAGGGATAGTGATCTGGCGGCGGCGGCGTTAACTAACTACTTAAAAGCTTAATATTTCAGAAGGTAGAAGACCTGGATGCTTCATACTTTGTATATAGATGCCTTATGTTATGAAGTTTCTATTTGTTATATGTCAATTGTCCTTGACCTCATTTTCATGGTTGATTGACTACTTGGAAAAAAAAGTTAAGATTTTTTGTAATCTTAATTTCTCTTTTATTATATGAGTAAAAGGATAACTATATTTGGTATGTGCATACCTTGCAAAGTCCTCATGTCTGTCAGACAGTTTTCACTTGACCTCGACCTCACTTCATGGGTCAGTGAACAAGGTTAAATTTTCGTGGTCAAGTCCATATCTCAGATACTATAAGCAATAGGTCTACTACATTTGGTGTATGGAAATATTTTACGATGTCAGTCTGGTAGGTTTTATTTTACCTTGACCTCATTTTTACGGTTCATTGCTCAATTTTAAGTTTTTTTTGTGTTTTGGTCTGTTTTTTCTTAAACCATAAGCAATAGGTCAACTATATTTGGTGTATGGAATGATTGTAAGGTGTGCATGTCAGTCTGGCAGTTACCATCTGACCTTGACCTCATGTTCATGGTTCATTGGTTAATATTAAGTTTTCCTGGTTAAGTTTGTTTCTTAGATACTATATGCATAGGTCAACTATATTTAAAGCATGTAATGATTGTGAGGTGTACATGTCTGTCTGGCAGGGTTCATCTGACCTTGACCTCATTTTCATGGTTCATTGGTCAAGATAACGTTTTCATAGTTTGGTCTGTTTGTTGTATACTATAAGCAATAGGTCAACTATATTTGGTGTATGGAATGATTGTAAGGTGTACATGTATTTCTGGCTGAGTTTATCTGACCTTGACCTCATTTTCTTTGATCATGTTAAGTTTATGTGATACTTGCAGTAAAACTTTATAATTAGGAATTTTAAAATAAAATCAATGGTCAGTCAAGCAGGTGAGACATTTCAGCATGTGCACTCTTGTTCTCATTTCTTCCCATTTTTGCCTATATCTTGAAATCTGTAATAGATAGATAGAAACATTAAATAGCACAAATGATCAGCAATATAAGATCTACAAATAGGCCATTATGGTCGAATTCTTCAGTCCACTCATTATTGGAGTTATTGCCCTTTAATGATATTTTTTTGCCTATTATCTTGAAAACTATAATAGATACCGGTAGATAGAAACTTAATAAAGGAAAAATGTCAGCAGGATTTGGTCTACAAATATATCCACACGACTGAAATTGTCAGTTAACTCTTGATAGAGTTGTTCCCCTTTAATGATGATATCTGTTTTTGATTGTATTGTAATTTGTATGTGAGGGCCTTAGGGAAGATTTGTTGTAGCTAACTGTGTTTACCCTCTTTAAATAAAGAATTTATAATTATTATAATTATTTTTACTTAAAGTGGTCATTGTTGAAGATGCAGGTGAGCAACACAGGCTCTTTAGAGCCTTTAGTTTTGTTTTTAAAACAAATAGATGTTTGCAGTCTTGATATTAAACACATACATGCCAACTTTTCAAAATCTCCAAGGGGGATTTTAAGTATAAGAGGATCTTTTGCTTGTCTTTTATTGTCATAAGTGTTTTTAATCTACTCCTATATTTGTACTTAAATACCATTTTAATTAAATTGAATGTCTGTTTTAAGGTGTTCAGTTTATGAAATAAAGAATTTCAAAATTCAGGTCTACACCTCTCATGGGGGATACCCCCATAAATCGTGATAGTTGGCAGGTCTGTAAACATTTGGGAGAAATTGCAAACAAAATTATGTTTCTTAAATTAAACAATAAACAAAATTGAATGAATGACCTATTTATATAATTACATAATTATACCAAATTTAGACTTTCATTACAGCAAAAATCCTAACATTAGTTAAGGTTTTAAGCTTTAAGATTAATGTTGCAAAAAATCAAATTCATGAAAAAAAGTTGTACTATATTTATTTGAATTTATGGCTATATAGATGTAAGTAACAATGATTAATCTGTTAATTATAGATAAGAAGACAATTTTATTTTAAGTGCATCCTGTTATAATCCTGTTTTATAAGTGTATACATGTCAATGATTACTCATTTAGGAATCCTACTTTCCGTAGGATAATTTTAAATGTTATGACATATTTTGTTAAAAGTCAGTATTTTTTTTCAATCAAGGTTACCTTAAATAGACATATATTTTTCCTTTAATTATTAGCAAAGAAGCACTAATTTAGGTCAAGTCAGAAAGAACAAGTAGTACATATTTCACTGAAAAGAGATCCTATGCTTAACTTTTAACATATGTGTAAAATATTTTGAGTAATTTTGTTATGAAATGAGAGCTTAAAGAACTGAGATCACTACTGAACCTTTGTTGAATGTCTAATTTGAATAATAAAAAGGTTGTATGAAATTACAATAGAAGAGCATATTTTGCCTGTTTTTTTTTTATATCTGATGTCCCTGTTTTTGTACTTTTGTACTTTTGTGAACCAGTGTGCTCTTACATGCAATTAAATATATATAAAGAATTTTTCAGAGCAAGGCAGGCTAAGGTTAATTTTGACATGGAATGACCATCTTATTTAAGCAAAAGGCTTTAAACTGAATTTAACATAGAAAGCAATGTTTTATACAGTGTAATCAAAATATGAGTTATTCCCCTTGCATTAAGCTGTTTCCTGATTTGTTCATTAAATGATCTATTAATCTGATTACTTAATATTAAAAGATATCTTTATTATCACTGACCAATAATCATGGCATATGAATCTGTTTTTCCTACAATTATGGACATAGGAAGATAACACATTTATTTAAAAGATTGACTAAATTAACGCCATTGATTAATACAATGCATTTTACAATGTAAAATGAGCACTTTGATTCATTTGTTGCTGCTCAGATTCTCAGTGATGATCTAAGTGCATTGACTTATTTGGTTGTACATGTACGGTACCTTTAATATTTTTTACTTGCTACTTATATGCCTGCAGGAAAATGTGTAGAAAAAAAAGAAGTTACTGCTGGAGTCTTCTCAGAAATGATCTTATAACAGATTTAATGTGTGACTCGATTCGATCAAATTCAAGTAGATACTTTCTCTGAAATAAAACTATAACCTATTTAAATGTTACCTATATATAAGAACAATGATATACAATCTTTATAAAGAAAATTTGGATATTACCAAAATAAGGAGATGTGGTCTGATTTCCAATGAGACAACTATCTACCAAATACTAAATGACTTAGATGTTAGCAACTAAAGGTTACTGTACAGCCTTTAACAATGAGCAAAACCCATATCACATAGCAAGCTATAAAAGGCCCAGACATAACAAAATGTAAAACAATTCAAATGAGAAAACCATTGACCTGATTTATGTCCAAAACACCAAATGAAAAACAAATATGATATACAGTAACAAACAACAACCTCTGAATAACAGGCTCCTGACTTTGGACAGACACATATAGAATGTGGCGGGGTTAAACATGTTTTTTTTGGTGCCCAACCTTCACCTAACTGGACAGTGGTGTTACCGCAAAACATAAGAACAAAATGTAGAAATCAGTTGATTTTTGTCTCAACTGCGACTTTTGTCGCTGAAAGCAAGACATAGGTATTAGCTTTTCCAGCAACAGTGATGGCGGAGGAGGATGCGTCAACAATTGTTAAGTTTTCTGCATAAGTCAGTTTGATAGGAACTACTTGTGATAGATCAATGATATTTTGTATAAAGTTGCATTACTATCGGTACATATCAGTTTGACAGCTATTTCGAGGCCCTGCCCTCTAGGTCAAGGTCCTGGGACTATCATTTAATAAGCAATTTTCAATGTTAAGTTTTCTGCTTAAGTTATTTTGATAGGAACTGCTTGTAATAGATCATTGATGTGTTCTATACAGTTTCATTTTTATCAGTACATATCAGTTTGATGGCTATTTCAAGGCCCTGCCCCCTAGGTAATGGTCCAGCGACTTTCAATTTAATAAACAATTTTCAATGTTAAGTTTTCTGCTTAAGTTAGTATGATAGGAACTGCTTGTGATAGATCAGTGATATTTTCTATAACATTGATTTACTATCTACATATCAGTGTAACAAATATTTCGAGGCCCTGCCCCCCTAGGTCAAGGTCCAGTGACTTTTAATTAATTAGCAATTT
The DNA here is from genome assembly GCA_017311375.1 of Mytilus coruscus. NCBI lineage: Eukaryota > Metazoa > Mollusca > Bivalvia > Mytilida > Mytilidae > Mytilus > Mytilus coruscus. The sequence continues at coordinate 87,312,935 of CM029602.1, forward strand.
TATATGTTAAGTTTTCTGGTCAAGTCAGTTTGAAAGGAACTACTTATGATAGATCAATGCTATTTTCTATAAAGTTGCATTACTATCTGTACAAATCAGTTTGATGACTATTTCAAGGCCCTGCCCCCTAATTCATGTTCCAGCGACTTTGAATTGTTGCAATGTTTCTGTACAAATCAGTTTGATGACTATTTCAAGGCCCTGCCCCTAATTCATGTTCCAGCGACTTTGAATTGTTGCAATGTTGCTGTCCATCAGATTGACTTTTTTTTAATTTTCTGCAGACAGGCGAGACATATCTCTGTGTCAACAGTTTATGTTAACCTGTTACCTATAAACCTGTAGATAATATATAACACCCATGATGTATGACCTTTGTTAATATATAAAAATAAGGTGATGTGGTATGATTGGCAATGAGACAACTATCCACCAAACTTCAAATGAAGTGGATGTAAGCAATTATAGGTAACTGTACAGTCTTTGTTACTTATATATAATAACTATAATATATAACCTTTGTTTTCTTTGTTTACAGAGATGAGAGACATACCTGTTACGGAATCCTAAGAAGATTATATTATTCTGAAGCTAGCTCAAAACCAAGATGTCATCATTCCATCATATTAACAACTTAGTCCAACAAATGAGTTCTCCATTTAGAAAGTCATCTTTCTAAACAACTTACAATTTAATTGTTATTTTTTACTGTCTTGTATTTATTTGAAGACTCTATGTTGTCCACTAGATGGATTTTGGTCATTTGTTTCAGTTGGTTTTTGTCTAATTGATTTATGCCCCCCACACACACACACACACACACACACACCCTTTTTCATGTCAGTTGACATTTTCATGGTCATGTGTCTTTTTAGACAGTCTCTGAAAGGAATTTTATTTGATAATTGAAAAAATAGATAACTTAAGAATACAATTACATGGTATTTTTTCTTTTTATACATTTACACACTAAAATGCAGGGACAAAAGTGACACAACATATATCCCCTTTTAGTCTTCTTTAGAGGGTATAGACAATGTTATGGTTACAATGGAAGATGTCAATTTTCTGTGTGTTATGTATATTTACTTGACTTTTATTCATGTAACACTTTTCTTTCAGGGGCAAAAACTTTGTCACGAAACTGTGATTTCATAAAAATATTAGCATTTCTGGTCATTTGTGCATAAATGAGCAACACCTAAGCAAAAGAATTTTTAAGATGTAAGCCCTTATTGTCTATTAACAAGCTTTTATCAGCAGAGTTGAAAGTTGAAATGTTTTATCTTAATTCAATTTGCTGGTATGTCTTTATTCTTTCAGTACTATTTCTCAATAAAATGGGAAAACTCAGTGTGAAAACTCAGTGTGAAAACTCAGTGTGAAAACTCAGTGTTTAAATATAAGGATTGGGAAAACTCAGTGTTTAAATATAAGGATTGGGAAAACTCAGTGTTTAAATATAAGGATTGGGAAAACTCAGTGTTTAAATATAAGGATTGGGAAAACTCAGTGTTTAAATATAAGGATTGGGATATTCAATAAGATTTAAAATGGGAAAACTCAGTGTTTAAATATAAGGATTGGGATATTCAGTAAGATTTAAAATGGGAAAACTCAGTGTTTAAATATAAGGATTGGGATATTCAATCAGATTTATAATGGGAAAACTCAGTGTTTAAATATAAGGATTGGGATATTCAGTAAGATTTAATATGGGAAAACTCAGTGTTTAAATATAAGGATTGGGAAAACTCAGTGTTTAAATATAAGGATTGGGATATTCAATAAGATTTAAAATGGGAAAACTCAGTGTTTAAATATAAGGATTGGGATATTCAATCAGATTTAAAATGGGAAAACTCAGTGTTTAAATATAAGGATTGGGATATTCAATAAGATTTAAAATGGGAAAACTCAGTGTTTAAATATAAGGATTGGGATATTCAGTAAGATTTAAAATGGGAAAACTCAGTGTTTAAATATAAGGATTGGGATATTCAATAAGATTTAAAATGGGAAAACTCAGTGTTTAAATATAAGGATTGGGATATTCAATAAGATTTAAAATGGGAAAACTCAGTGTTTAAATATAAGGATTGGGATATTCAATAAGATTTTTGCCTTCTAGAAAAGATGAGTTTTACATGGCAATAAAAATGATATGACATTGCATCTCCACAACAATTGTACACATATTTACATGTTATTTTAAATGTGAATTTCAAATGATGACTTTACATACAGTTTTACATTATATTATTTGATTGATGATATGGTTAGTGAATACCAGTTTCAAGCATTTGTATAAGATTTTTACTTATGGGAGAAATTTGATTGATGTGCTTCCATAGCAACCAAAGATAAAATAATTTACAATTGAACATCTTTTTATTATTATATAAGTGTGAGATTGTTCTAGGGATTATCATTTTTATTTTAATTATGACTGAAGTTTTAATTACATGACCGTGAGCTATTTAGACTTATAGATTATCGTTGGTCATCTCAATGAGATTGATTTTCTCGCTTGAGCCGGTACGGCGAAAGTGAGAAAGGCAATCGAGTTGAGATGACCAATGATAATCTGTTTATCGCTATTTTACCTATGATGACGTTGTTAATTTCATTGACAACAGGCATGTGCGCCCTTAGTTTCTAGCGATAATTTTTTCATATCACTCGACTTTGCTGAGAAAGGAATTTATCAGTCAGTAAGATCAAAGGAAAATTCGTAAAATAGCGATAAACCATGTTATTGCAGTAGTTCCAAAATAATATATGATTTCGTTGAAGACTTTTGTTGTATTATAATATTTAATTCAATTTTATTAATAATTTCACTTGTTTGAAGATAAGCACATTTTCTTCGACCTATTTATGTGGGTTGTTGATATGAGTATATGTTTATCTTGGGTGATAAGGATTAACATAATCTTGTTTATGGTGAATAATAACAGTGTTTTTAGAAATATCATTGTAGGTGACAATGAATCACAAAATCCTTTATTTAACATATCATTGTGATTATTAATAACAACATTCTTTTTGTCAGAAAAACTGCTGTTCTTTACTCTATTTATGAATGACCTTTACTCTGTTTATGAGTGACCTTTACTCTGGTTATGGATGACCTTTACTCTGGTTATGAATGACCTTTACTCTGGTTATGGATGACCTTTACTGTGTTTATGAATGACCTTTTGATTTTGAGCTAGCCTAGGTAGGTGATACACCATTGATGATTCGAGGCATTTTAGTAAATGAAGTATATATGAAATTGTCAGGCCACAGTCCACATGGAAAAGCTAGACAATGAAACCTCCTCTCTTCTACTGATCTGACTAGAACCTTCATATGTTGTGTTGCCAAAGAAACCCTTTTTACTGATTTGACTATAATCGTGGTATGTTATGTTGCCTCAGAAACCCATTCTAAGTTTCTCTTGACTTAATATGAATTTCTACCTTCAAATGTTTTGTTTATGAATTGTATATATCTTATAAGTTAGCATATTAAATGGAGAAAATATTTTGATGATTTATTTATTTATATATAATTATCTTATTAATAGTTTTCTGTTGTCATCAATAACATGGCATTGTAAACTTATTTTTAATTTTTCAAATATTTTGTTTTATATTCATTTTGTTTGGTGTTTTCATTTTCATCACTGAAAATGGATGTATATTGAATTTAAGTGATATATTCTCACAGAACTCAAATGAGCATATTACATTATCACCTTGTTATGTATATTTACTTGACTTTTATTCATGTAACACTTTTCTTTCAGGGCAAAACTTTGTCACGAAACTGTGATTTCATAAAAATATTAGCATTTCTGGTCATTTGTGCATAAATGAGCAACACCTAAACAAAAGAATTTTTAAGATGTAAGCCCTTATTGTCTATTAACAAGCTTTTATCAGCAGAGTTGAAAGTTGAAATGTTTTATCTTAATTCAATTTGCTGGTATGTCTTTATTCTTTCAGTACTATTTCTCAATAAAATGGGAAAACTCAGTGTTTAAAACTCAGTGTGAAATCAGTGTGAAAACTCAGTGTTTAAATATAAGGATTGGGAAAACTCAGTGTTTAAATATAAGGATTGGGATATTCAATAAGATTTAAAATGGGAAAACTCAGTGTTTAAATATAAGGATTGGGAAAACTCAGTGTTTAAATATAAGGATTGGGAAAACTCAGTGTTTAAATATAAGGATTGGGATATTCAATAAGATTTAAAATGGGAAAACTCAGTGTTTAAATATAAGGATTGGGATATTCAGTAAGATTTAAAATGGGAAAACTCAGTGTTTAAATATAAGGATTGGGATATTCTATAAGATTTAAAATGGGAAAACTCAGTGTTTAAATATAAGGATTGGGATATTCAGTAAGATTTAATATGGGAAAACTCAGTGTTTAAATATAAGGATTGGGAAAACTCAGTGTTTAAATATAAGGATTGGGATATTCAATAAGATTTAAAATGGGAAAACTCAGTGTTTAAATATAAGGATTGGGATATTCAATCAGATTTAAAATGGGAAAACTCAGTGTTTAAATATAAGGATTGGGATATTCAATAAGATTTAAAATGGGAAAACTCAGTGTTTAAATATAAGGATTGGGATATTCAGTAAGATTTAAAATGGGAAAACTCAGTGTTTAAATATAAGGATTGGGATATTCAATCAGATTTAAAATGGGAAAACTCAGTGTTTAAATATAAGGATTGGGATATTCAATCAGATTTAAAATGGGAAAACTCAGTGTTTAAATATAAGGATTGGGATATTCAGTAAGATTTTTGCCTTCTAGAAAAGATGAGTTTTACATGGCAATAAAAATGATATGACATTGCATCTCCACAACAATTGTACACATATTTACATGTTATTTTAAATGTGAATTTCAAATGATGACTTTACATACAGTTTTACATTATATTATTTGATTGATGATATGGTTAGTGAATACCAGTTTCAAGCATTTGTATAAGATTTTTACTTATGGGAGAAATTTGATTGATGTGCTTCCATAGCAACCAAAGATAAAATAATTTACAATTGAACATCTTTTTATTATTATATAAGTGTGAGATTGTTCTAGGGATTATCATTATTTATTTTAATTATGACTGAAGTTTTAATAACATGACCGTGAGCTATTTAGACTTATAGATTATCGTTGGTCATCTCAATGAGATTGATTTTCTCGCTTGAGCCGGTACGGCGAAAGTGAGAAAGGCAATCGAGTTGAGATGACCAATGATAATCTGTTTATCGCTATTTTACCTATGATGGCGTTGTTAATTTCATTGACAACAGGCATGTGCGCCTTAGTTTCTAGCGATAGTTTTTCATATCACTCGACTTTGCTGAGAAAGGAATTTATCAGTCAGTAAGATCAAAGGAAAATTTCGTAAAATAGCGATAAACCATGTTATTGCAGTAGTTCCAAAATAATATATGATTTCGTTGAAGACTTTTGTTGTATTTAAAGTTTTTAATTCAATTTTATTAATAATTTCACTTGTTTGAAGATAAGCACATTTTCTTCGACCTATTTATGTGGGTTGTTGATATGAGTATATGTTTATCTTGGGTGTTGGGGATTAACATAATCCTGTTTATGGTGAATAATAACAGTGTTTTTAGAAATATCATTGTAGGTGACAATGAATCACAAAATCCTTTATTAAACATATCATTGTGTGTGATTATTAATTGCATTATTAATAACAACATTCTTCTTGTCTGAAAAACTGCTGTTCTTTACTCTGTTTATGGATGACCTTTACTCTGTTTATGAATGACCTTTACTGTGTTTATGAGTGACCTTTACTCTGTTTATGAATGACCTTTACTCTGGTTATGGATGACCTTTACTGTGTTTATGAATGACCTTTTGATTTTGAGCTAGCCTAGGTAGGTGATACACCATTGATGATTCGAGGCATTTTAGTAAATGAAGTATATATGAAGTTGTCAGGCCACAGTCCACATGGAAAAGCTAGACAATGGAAACCTCCTCTCTTCTACTGATCTGACTAGAACTTCATATGTTGTGTTGCCAAAGAAACCCTTTTTAAAAAAATGATTTGACTATAATCGTGGTATGTTATGTTGCCTCAGAAACCCTTTCTAAGTTTCTCTTGACTTAATATGAATTTCCACCTTCAAATGTGTTTATGAATTGTATATATCTTATGAGTTAGCATATTAAATGGAGAAAATATTTTGATGATTTATTTATTTATATATAATTATCTTATTAATAGTTTTCTGTTGTCATCAATAACATGGCATTGTAAACTTATTTTTAATTTTTCAAATATTTGTGTTTTTATATTCATTTTGTTTGGTGTTTTCATTTTCATCACTGAAAATGGATGTATATTGAATTTAAGTGATATATTCTCACAGAACTCAAATGAGCATATTACATTATCACCTTGTAAGAGGCAATTGGGATAGATTCAAAAACATTTTAATCTCCACTTTTTCTATTGAGCAAGCTTATCCTTATTAGGTAATAAGATTTACAATATATAATTTAATTGGAAAATTGTGTAACTGGACATACAAGTAAATGACACATTTTTGGAGACATGGAAAATATATTTAAAGAATAATATCAATAACTAATTGAGTAATTCATTAATAAATATATGAAAATAAAAACAAATGTGATTAAAAATTGTATTAAGATAACTTAAGCAAGAAAGAAGTTACAACTATTAGATCTAATAATCAAAATATTATAGATACACTCAGGGCCATTGTGTAGTGCATGTAATGTCTTTCATTTTGATATGTAAATTTTGAAAGTTTTATCAAATAAATTGATTCAGAAAACAGTTGTGCTTTTATTTGTATTTTTTCCCCACTGGAATACAGACAGGAATAGATAAAAGCTACATATCAGAGTATGAATGAATAAAATGAGATATGAGTTATACTTTGGTGTCTTATTGGTTGAATTATTTTTAGAATGCCTTTCACTCAAGTTTTCAGAATTTTCAAGATTTAATGTTCACAATATATTTATGGGTTATGTTCTAATTGGCATTGTATTTATGATAGTACTTTCATTCTCAGTTAGTTAGGTAAGGGAGCGGTTAATTATTTATACAAGTGTTTTTATGGATTACATGTGAATACATTTTCAGCTCACCTGGACCAAACGGTCCATGTGTGTGATTGCCACCACTTGGTCACCATCATTCACTGTTGTAAACATTTAAAAAAAACTGTTCTTCAAAGAATTCTGGGCCTGATATTACATGACTTCACCTGAATGATCCTTAGGGCATCTTGTTAACAAAATATATCTGGGGATTTGATCCATCCATCAGCAAAAATTCCTGATGTTGCCAAAAATTGAACATGGGTATAAAAATCTCAAACACTGAAACAGTTAGAGCGAAACTGACCTTGGTTCGATTTATCAGTAGTTCAAAACCTATCTTTAAATTTAGAGAAACTTTACATGAAAAAAAATTACCTGCAAGTAAATATCTACAAATCTGCATCCATGAAATCGTCAACGGACTCCTTATAGGAATTATTGCACTTTTTAATGTTTTTGGCAATATTTGTTTGCTTTTTTTTCTTCTTGAAAAAATCGAAGGAGAGAAATTTTAAATACCGAAAATTATCAACTACGCATGATATATACACACATTAGTTTTAACCATGGCCAAAATTGTTTTCAACTCCTTGTAAGAGTTAATGCCTTCAAAGATGTTTTTATCCATTTTTCTGCTCCCCGGAAACAAATCGGGAGCGTATAGTCATCGCTTTGTCCTTCCGTCTAAAAAAAATGCTTTCATAATGAAATCTTGTGTTCCTCTTGTTAAATAACAACGAAAATTATACCAATGGAAGATATAGGGAAGGAGAAAAAAGCCCATTGACTTTTGGATCAATTGGTCATAGTTCAAGGTTACTGTTGCTGATCATAATGGAGTTTGTTCTTTGTTGATTTACAAAGGTAACTTATATAGAGGAGAAGAACCCTATCGATTTTAAGGTTAAAGGTCAAAGTTGCATATCTATTAGAAAAAGACAAAACATATAGAAATACGAGTTGCAACATTCTGTTTAGCCTGGATAATTATTTGAGGTACACTTGTTCGATCATAAGGTGAAACACCACTAATAAAGGCCCGGCCAGAAAGCACCAGAAAGTAGTACATATTTAACACAAAATAGTTCCTACGCATGAGTGTAACTTTCAAAATATGTAAAATATTTAGATATTTTTGGTATCAAATGAAAGCTGAATGGCTGGTGATCATTGTAGAACCCTTTTTGACTTATAATTTTGAATATTAAAAAAACTGCACCAAATTTTAAAAAGAGGGTACATTTTGCCTGTTTGTCAGATTTGAAGTACCTGTTTTGGTACATCCGAAGTTCTTGGAACCAGTTCTTTCTTATATGCCATTAAAGGTATGTCGATTTTTTCAGTACAAGACACCATAAAGTGTTGCTTTGACATGCAATGAAATTGAGGAATTTAACATAGAAAGCAATGGGGCCATGAATTAGTGGTGTACTTCCATAAGTTAAGCTGATACTAGTGATAGATAGAAGGAAAGGGACACAGTCTTAATTTTAGGTCCAAAGGTCAAGTTTCAAAAGGCAAAAATATTCAGATATGTCAAAAATCGTCACCAAAGGATAAAACTGCTACAGAAATTCGATAAATTGTTTCAATCCTATTTGAATTTTTATACCCACGTTTTACAAAAACGAAATAAAAATACATATATATAAATAAAGAAATGTGGTATGATTGCCAATGAGTCAAATATCCACCAAAGTTCAAATGAAGTGGATGAAGCAATTATAGGCAACCGTGCGGCCTTCAACAATGAGAAAAACCCACACAGCATAGTCGGCTTTAAAAGGCCCCGACATGAAAAAATGAAATAAATCAATTGAGGAATCTAACTGCCTAATTTATAACAAAACAATTTACGAAAAACAAATATGACAGACTTGAACCAACTACGGAATATGGCAGGGTTAAATATGTTTGTGAGCGCTTAACCTCCCCTAACTTCGGACAGTGGTGTTACAGCACACCATAAGAAATAACTATAAAAATCAGTTCAAAAGGGCTTAACTCATCAGATCGATACAAAGCAGAAAAACATCTAAAAACACACAGACTGGACGTGGCAGGGTATATATACATTCTTTACAACAAAAATGACACAAAGAACTGATCTGAGAGTACCCGCAGCTAATGACAGCTAGTTCAAAGCCCTAATTAAAAACAATCATGTATCTAAGACTAAAATATCAATCAGTACACATCCAACATCCAATGGATTAAGTGTAAAGACGGCATTAACAGTCAGGGAAAACATGAACATGTGCAATGCCAAAATATGGGTATCGACAGATTGTAGTACCGTGAAAGTGCATATGTATATAACAATAACATTTAGTTTGGTTAACTGATAAAAAAGTCAATATTTATAACAATAAAAACAATATTCAAAGATCTAATTACAGTGTAGAATTATTAACCTTTTAGAATAAGTTTATTCAAAGGATTGAGGAGTTTACCCGAATCGTAAACAACATCACTGTAAAATTTAGGATGTGCTATTCCGTTTGAAATAAGTTTTCTACAGGTACAGCCAAACTTGCAAACCAAATCTTTGTATCATTGGAAGAATTTAGTAAAGGTTTTAAGTAATTTGTGGTAACGAAATCCTTGACTTAATAATTTACCAGTACATGTAATACATTGAAATAAAAAATGTCACTACAGACACGGACATAGCGAACGAGTTTGTGATATATAACACCGTAAGACGGTGCCAAAGGAACATCACCGTCCAAAAAAGGAAAATTAACAATAGGGAAAGAAAAATCATCCCTCTTGTCTTGATGAATTTTCTTGTGATTAATAGATTTTTTTGTCAATGTCTTTTTATCAATCCGACATTCCCAAGAACAGTTGTTATTAATAATTGGATATTGCACGGACAGTGTACACTTTGTATTATTAACAATCACGTTGTTTACCTCCTGTTAACTAGATATTGCACGGACAGTGTACACTTTGTATTATTAACAATCACGTTGTTTACCTCCTGTTAACTGGATATTGCACGGACAGTGTACACTTTGTATTATTAACAATCACGTTGTTTACCTCCTGTTAACTGGATATTGTACGGACAGTGTACACTTTGTATTATTAACAATCAAGTTGTTTACCTCCTGTTAACTGGATATTGCACGGACAGTGTACACTTTGTATTATTAACAATCACGTTGTTTACCTCCTGTTAACTTTATAAAACTTGAGTGATGAAGTTCGAAAGACACAATAGCAACAAATTGTCCTACATAATAGAATATATCATAACTATGGTGAGGGGATCAAACGAGTCTTACAGACACAACAGTTTCATATATTCAACATTGTTTACTCTTCTTTATTTCTAATGTGTGTGAGACTATATTCATGATAATCTGACTTATAAAATTCAGATTTATCATTAATCGCTTTCTCAAAGAATAGCGAAATCAGATTTATATTTTAGTTAGAATGTAGTCGATTTTATTATACCGCGGGAGCATCGATCTTCGTTGTCTAGTTGTAGATCATGTATTGCTGATAATTTTTTTCTGTAATGGCTTTCAAGATAGAAAGCAAACCACTTAAAAAAAGGAACAGATACCACGGCGGATTCAAAACCCAAAAGTCGAATAAAAACAGACCACAAAGGACCACAAAGAAAAACGACGAAAAGACGAACAACAGGCATCTTTTTACATCTTATATTGATGATCATTGTTGTTGTATCTATATCTTAATAACCAGAAATACTAAATCTCAAACAAAGTCCAAAAACTCCTACTTGGGGTCAATTTAATGGTTTCAGTCATAGGCATTTTTGAAGAACTTGAATTGTTGATAATTTTTTTCTAATCACAGTTTCTGTCTATCTATTATAGTTTCCAAGTAATTAAACAAAATGACGAAATTGTGAGAAAAATAAATATCGTCATATGATGTTAAAAACTCAACTAAGGAGTCCATTGAGTCGTCTGATAATTTTTGTACCATTAAAGAGTAGACATACATGGATCTTGATATTTATAATCTGTTGTGCTGTATCTATTAAGATTTCTAAGATATAAGACAATTACCTCTATATTTACCCAATGGCGGCCATGTTGGTTGATTTATCGGAATGAAATGAACCAACTTTAATGCAGATGAGGATCAATCATGTGAAGTTTTGCATAAAATGGTTCATTAGTTTCGGAGAAGATCTTTTCAAGAAGTTAACCACGTGCCAAATGATAGGAAAATCTCATTTCACAATAATATGAAAACACTAGTATATTTCTTTTGTTGTAAAAATTCAAATCAAACCAACTTTCAACTTCTTATCATTTACAGAACATGCCTTGCATTGAATAATGATATTGATATCGGCTAACTATTAAACTTTATACCAGAAAATTTAGGACTGGCACATTCATGCATCATTTTATTGACCTAAACTATAACACAGGATAGATTAATACAAGCATTAGTTGTCTCTTTTTATAAAGCCAACTTGTGCTCAGATGTAATTTTATTGGTAAAGATGTATTTTTTATTTAGTGAAATATCGCTTACGCCACACCTTTATAGTTTATTTTTACATTGTTCAGTCATTGATGGTACCCAAATCAAGTCTAGGCCTCAGATTTTTCAAGCAATAGACCATGTTAGATCTCTATAATTAAAAAAAAGTATTAACAGCTATCTTTATATTTTAATTGCAATGTGCATAAAATGTTACCGTTCAAGACAAAATGTGTTAATTCTATTTGTTTTCCATTTTGTTCGTTAATGATATGAATGCTTAAATCGGCGTAAACATGACTCATTTTCCCCTAGGAAATAGATGTACGCATCAGTTAATTAATAATCATGTAGCTTGTCCGGAAAGTGACCACTTTAACCTGACCTACTAACTAATAGTTTGATACTTTTATAAGATATCCGACTACTAATTAAAACCTATGAAGTGTTTCCGTAAAATTAGAATTGATAAGTGTCATCAAAAACATCGGACGGTGATACTAAAGTCGTTGGGGACATGATTGGTACATAAACATTGTCACTTTCTACAAAATCGGTCTTTTTCTTCGAGCTTCCAAAATTCATGGGCATATAACACTGAGATTGTCCATTATTGTTTTGTTCTGAATTCTGCACGTTCTGACTGCTAGATGCCCTGTTAATTGGTGAAGAAAAATGACTATTAGGATCTTCTGCTTGATTTTCCATCGATAGGCTTTCGTCGACATTGATATAGTTTGCTGTTGGAGAGAAATTGTCTGCAATATTTTGATATTTTGATATTGTCTTTTTAGATGTTTTTGCTGCCCGGGAAGATTTTGTAAAGTTTATATTGTCATAAGGATTACACTTTTTCGTAGGCGTATTGATACCCTTCTTTTCAGCTGACAAATGATCGGCACCAAATTGTCTGCTTGTCTTATGCAGGTTTAATGATTTATTGTCTTTGTAATTTATCGGTTGATTTTCGTACACATGCTCAGAGCTATCATTATCAGGACTACATTGGTCCGATTCCAGAAGAAAAGTTGCTGCTGTACTGTAGCCGTCATTGTGGTCACCTGACCATTGTATTGGTGTCGAACCATTTGTTTTGTCATATGAATTTCCATTGTAGTTGGCGTGGTTATATTTATTGGCACAATCAGCCAGACATGTTGGTGAACTACATTCTCGTAAAACGTCATAAGATGGCGGTAAAATGTCTCCTGAGTAATTTTGTATGACACTATATTCAGAATCATCGGTATATTTACATCTTGTATCTTCTGTCAAATTTCTACTTTCTAAAGTTTTTGAAACATTCCGTACAGCTGTGGGTTCCAATGTGTAACTATTGTTTTTATATGCCATTGAAAGCAAGGTTGAGCTGTTGTTACTTAGAATACCATCTCTGTTGGTAAGATGTGTTTCGGCAACATAATCAATACGATCGCTTCCGTGATCATGATGATCTAATTCAGAACCGGAAAGTGCATTAATCTGTAGTATTTCTACATTGTCACCGGCATCAATGTCTTTGGTTTCTCTAAAACTAAACAAGAATATCTGTTTAATCAACCACCTTAATGTTCATGTGGTATTCAAAACATAAAAGTTTGGTCATGTGACAATTATAAAGGTAAGATCAATCTAATCAGAATAATGGATCAACTCAGGCTGGCATGTCTTCACATGCAGAAAGTTACTATCTTCCCAAACACTGTAACTTATTGAACCACTGAGCACATAACAACTGTGGCTCAACAGGTCAATCAAGTACAAACCGAGGTTATTGAATATGTTTCCTTCCCCTTATTTCATGTCTATTCAAATGGAGTTTGTGTTATGATTATGGATATTATGGATAGACAAGTGATTTCAGGACTACATGCTAAGTCATGTTTGGAAAAGGGAATCAATTTAAGATGTCAATATATGTGTGTAAATTTCTACAAGAAATGCTCCTTTCGTTTTATCTACTCCTGAACATCTATGACGACCATTAAGTGACCTCTACATATTTATTAGTAGTGTAGTAGAAAAGAATATAACCTCTACATATCTATTTGTGGTGTAGTGAAGTAGACAAAAATGTGATATCTACATTTCTATTTATGGTGTAGTGTAGTAGAAAATAATATGACCTCTACCTATCTATTTTGAATATCCGTTGGTATCCTTCGCCTCTCACTTGTGGCAAAGTGCAGTAAAAATGAATACTCTATTGACTCTAAGAGATATAACGGCCTGATCATGACAGAGTATACTTACTGTCGAAATATCGTTATTGTAATGACAGCAATCAATAATAATCCAAATATGCATCCACCAATTAATGTTGCTATCGTTACTAGAATAAATGACAAAATCTAGAAGTATTAAATACATGTATTATGGTGATGTATAGGTAAACACACAATTTGATAATGCTATTTAAATTTTTTTTGTTGCTTTAACGTCATCAAATAATGACTGCACCGACTTTGCCCCCTCTTCCCCCTGCACCTCCAAAAATATGTTAAAATTAAAAAAAAAAAGTAACGGTTTCCTATGGTGGCCGGTTAAGGCCATTTCGCGTTTTCGCGTTTTCGCCTTTCATATTCTATAGGGCGAAAACGCGAAAACGCGAAATCGCGAAGTCGAAAACGCGAAAAGGCGACGTCGAAAACGCGAAAAGGCGAAGTCGAAAACGCGAAAACGCGAAGTCGAAAACGCGAAACCGTTTTCGCGTTTTCGACTTCGCGATTTCGCGTTTTAGCGATTTCGCGATTTCGCGTTTTCGCGATTTCGCCTTTTCGCGTTTTTACGATATACATGTTATTATAACATAACATTTTAAATATAATTGAAGACAAGACTACAAAGTATAAGTCATTCAAATGATTGTCATATAAATTTCATATCTGTGGTTTACTTTAAATATTTTCATAAATTAGACAATTCCTTTACATTCTTTGTTTCAAATACTCTAACAAGTCATTATCTTTTTAAAAGTGTCAAATGTTTACTGAACAAATTTAAAAACAGATGCATTTGTATAAAATGCCTTTGAGTATACAATTTGCTTGAAATCATATTTTTGACATTTTAAAATATATTTGTTAATTGACCAGATTCAGTTTCTCTATTTGTTTTGTTAATCTGGTTCTGACACGGGGAGGATTGTTGTTATTGTCTACCGCATTCAACAGTATATCCCTTGTCCCTTGGTGTCTCCTGTAGATGAGATGAACAAATTTCCATCTTTGAAAATTTGAAATATTAATCAATGCGTTTAGTAATATATGGGAAACACATTCTACATTTACATGAATTTTCCATAAATCCAGGTTATATTTTGTTTAAATTAAAAGAACATGCGACAGGTTTAGGATATCTTTGCTAAGGTCAACCTACGACAGTTTTGAGGTGAGGTCTTGGATAGTCCTAAGAGGATCATAAGACATGTCATAAGATATTCTAGTATCTTATAACAGGTCTTAGGATAGCTTCGCGAAACCGTCCCAAGTATTATTTGACAAAAGTCTTATCTCCACAATGTATTAAATTTTAAACTTTTTTCACACAAGCTAATTTAAATATTAAAAATTTTAGATTCACAACAAGAGCATTAAATGAAAGATTATGTATTTTAAGTAACCATGGCGATAATAATGATTAATTTCATTTATTTTAAAATGTCCAAACTATAACTTCCAGCAAATTGTATATTCAAAGGCATTCTATACAAATGCATCTGTTTTTAAATTTGTTCAGTAATTGTCAACAAAGAATGTAAAGAAATTGTCTAATTTATGAAAATATTTAAAATACGTTACAGATATGAAATTTATATGACAATCATTTGAATGACTTATACTTTGTAGTCTTGTCTCCAATTATATTTAAAATGTTATGTTATAATAACGTGTATATCGTAAAAACGCGAAAAGGCGAAAAGGCGAAATCGCGAAAACGCGAAATCGCGAAAAGGCGAAATCGCGAAGTCGAAAACGCGAAATCGATTTCGCGTTTTCGACTTCGCGTTTTCGCGTGTTCGACTTCGCGTTTTCGCGTTTTCGCCCTATAGAATATGAAAGGCGAAAATGCGAAAACGCGAAATGGCCTTAACCGGCCACCATAGTTTCCTTTTTCATTTTAAGTGGAGTCAGCAAAGTTTACACCGCCAGATAAGCTGTCACTAGTTCGTCAAGATATACTTACTGGTCTCACTAGTATGATTATTGGTCAGTGCGGATTCATGTGGTTCTAAAGATGTCGTGTTCTTCACTGAAAACAGCAAAATGAAACGTGGATAATAGTCACATAGTTTAAAGACTTTATGTTAAAATAAGAAAGCTTATATTAGCTAAATGTACTTTAAAAATAATTTAAAGATACACGAAAGAAAAAATAAATAACAGTATTTGCACACTGTTGTAATTGTTGAGAAATTTCAAAAGGTAAAACAACGAGTCTGTATTATTCGATTTTGAAAGTAATGTGAATGCAACGCAATAAAAATAAAGACGAAAAATGTAATGAAGGAAATACATACATGAGGTATCGTCAGTGGCCGTCGATAGTCTTCTGTCGTTTTCTGTAGTAGAGGAATGCCATCTATTATGATCGGTCGTTGATCCGGTAGTGTCATGAGTTCTAGTAGATAATGTTGAATCTATTGATAAATATAGAACAGCTTATAAACTAGACATTCATCTAGTTTAACTTTATGATATGAGCAAATCCTCATAATTGAATTACTTGTAATTAAAAAATATTGAGAGGCAGCTAGACAGGAAACTTCGATGAGTTAACTTTGATATATATTAAGCCTAACATTTATCTAACAAAGTCATTACGAAGAAAAGTAGGACCATTTTGCGCTGTATTTGAATCCCTCACAGGGGAGAACAGACTCATCAAAGATATCTGGGCTCTCGGTCATAAAACTTTACTCAGTACTCGGAGTACAAAATTTGTGCTCGAAACACCAAATCCGGTATTTCGATTGGTTGATTCCGCGCGACTACGTAAGATTCCCAAGTAGATCATATCCAATCAAAACAGTTGCAAGGTCAAATCATTAACGAAGTTGAAGAGCATTAAAAACAGAAAATTCCGAAAAGTTGTGCCAAATACTTCAATGATTCGAATAATTCAACATTTCATAAACAGTAAATTTACAGAAAATGAACATATTAATGATATCAACAAAGGAGTACTGGCTGCTGGGCTGGTGAAACCCTCTGGGACGTCAAAACCAAGATGTTAATCCTACTTGATTTTGTAATATTACAGTGTAACCTGCCTAATCCGACACCTGAGTATTCCAACATCCTGCTTTAACCGACACATTTTCATGGTCCCAAAATATGCCTATCCTTGCAGAAAAAACCTGAGTATTCCGACACCCTGCTTAATCCGACATTTTTTTCTGGTCCCCCAGTGTGTCGGATTAGGCAAGTTACACTGTATTTGTAAGTTAAGGCTGAATTTACCTTACTGAGCAGTTTATATGATAACTTATAAGGATTATCCTCATTCAATAAAGTCACTCATATAATATATTTTAGCTAATTTGGAAATAGAAACCATCTACCCTATATTTTTATTAATATGTCTTTTTTTGTATTTCTATCATTCTGTTAACACATTTCTATAGAATCATTGTGTATTAACTCCAAATCGAATAAACAAAACCTCTAATACTTCTATACATTGTTTTGTCATCAAAAGAGAATCATAACAAATTGTAATAATCAAACTTACCCACACATCCGTATCTGATTGTAAGTACTTCATTAGAGAATGCACAAGAATCTTCATAAATTTCATCTTTGGCCGAGACTTGGCAGCTTGTAAGTCCGTTACATTGCTGTTGTACACTTGTTGTCACATCATTTCTACCACAGTATATAGCTCTACCTTCATACTTAGCAAAATATATATCTAACACCATTTCTCCATTACACCATAGTTCCTTTGTGCTGCCCTCTCTTACTCTAATTCCTTTGGCTGAAATTTCAATATATAGAAAAAATAGTATAACCCTAACACCATTAAAACTTATTCTTTACACACAGTTACATAAGTATCAACTTTATTAAGATCTTACTCTTTAAAAAGTCTTTATACTCTAGTTCTCCTATTCGGCGAAAGCGATGGTACTTATACTATAGAGCCTATGGCTATTTGGACTCTCCGACATTTGACATAAAGGGCTTTAAGAGCCAGACATTTGTTTCGTGTGTCTTCAAAACACCAAGAGGGCCTCTGTGATATCATATAATGACAGACAGTAAAAGTTGTTGTTCCCGAAAAACGGATTTTCATATGAATATCCTTTTTCGTCTTTCATTAATCTTAGTCGAAAAATTTCTTCCAGACGTCAATGCCATAGCAAGCCTAACCGTTAGCATAGTAGTGTCTTACTTTAGATTGATTCACTTAAAATGTCATATGTATAGCTAGAATAATATAATTACTAACCATGCTACGAAACTACCCATTGTTTTTATTACCCTAATTAGCAATTTTATCTCTGGTGATTTGTTTTTTTTTTTTCTGATATATTTCTGATTTTTTATACTGATTTTTTAAGTTCTTTTGTTTGTCCAAATATCTGTCATGTATAGTTATTGACATGTATCTCAGTTAATATGATATGCAACATCCTCTCATCATTGCGATTTTACAGAAAAATAGTATCAACTGAAAAGTTCTCCGGCAAGTTTATAAATTATCCCGGTTGGTGCGGTTCGTGTTGCTTAGTCTTTCGTTTTGTATGTTGTATTTTGTTAACTGTTGTTTGTCTTTTGGTAGGTTTTCGTTTTTTTGCCATGACATTGTCAGTTCATGACCTTGAGTTTGATCATTCCTTTGGTATCTTTCGCCTCTTTTTTTTAAGAGTTCACATTACAAATTGGGTGATCGTAACAGTGTCATAGTTTCTAACTTGATTAAAAATATTGGAAAACGTTAATACATTCTAAAATGTCTTTTTTTTATCAATATGACATTGTCACCAGTTTTTTTTATCAATATGACATTGTTACCAGTTTTTTTTTATCAATATGACATTGTTACCAGTTTTTTTTTTTTTTTTTATCACTATGACATTGTTACCAGTTTTGTTTATGTTTCTGACACCGACACTCACTTATAGATAAAAAGTTTAGTCGTATGACGGGTGATACATGCATATAAGGAGATGTTTACCCTGTCAATGCACAGGATTTTATTATTTTATACTTATGTATTTCATATTGTACCTTGACCATTATAACAATTTACAAATTAGTTGCGTCGGAAGCGCCTTTCTGGATTTAACTTCGAACGCTCAAATCCAAATATTTCAAAGTCAAGGATGTACAAGTATACTTGAAAAACGTAAGGAGCTGTATAACCAAAAACGAAAGAAAAAAGAATCGCAAAATAACTTACGTTTCCATCTCCTATCATATGCAGTACATAGGATACGATAAGCTTATTCTAACGATTCTAGAGATGTATAAAAAAAATCATCAAAGGTACCAGTGAAAAATTTCACAAAAAATCGTACGAGAAAAAATATTCGTAAATCATGAACATTTCAGTATAAGTTATGATCAATCTTAGTAGTAAGAGTTTTTGTAAAAAGTGCTGCAGGCCTACAAGTGTGTACGCCAGCAGAATGGTTTCGTCTACAAAAACCTCATCAGTGACGCTCGAGTTAAGAAGTTAAACTTGCTAAGGCAGTACGAAGTAAAAGAGCACTTAGGACCCCAAATTCCGCAAGGTTTTGTCAAAACAGCCAAGGTAATCTATTCCTAGGGTAGAAAATCCTAAGTCACATATATTCTTACATAACAATACCAAGTGTTGTTTATTTTTGTTATCTTTACTTTTGTTTAGAAAACTTACCGTCTGATGCCTTTAATATCCATAGAAACGTGCACACAAAAGTGAAACGATGCATTATATCCAATAGAGGTAATAAGAAGTGTTCTATTGGTATAAATATTAAAAGCTGCAGTCACTCCATCATGTGATAAAACCTTGAGTACTTGAAGTTTGTATGACTATGTTTCATAATCATTTCAACAAGGTCAATAAGGACACTTGAACATCTTAATTGTCCTTTGTTTGTGTTTAGTTATCGCTTTGTTGCTGTAGCATAGAATGGTGTAATGTAGAAACAGTCTTTAAATGAAAATAACACGTAATTTCTTGCTTCCGATGCGCTTTTCTAGATTTATCTTCACCAGGAACGCTGACACCTAAAACTTTTGAAAGCCAAGTATGTGTATATACCTGAACCTGTGAGGAGCTTTATAACAATAGGCAATTTGTGTTCCTCTTTACATGTTATTTTTTAGTATTGCTATCACAATGTCGTATACTAGTCATACCCCTTTGTTCATAAAGATGTATTTTTTTTAATATATTCCACGAAAAATGTAAATGTTCACCGAATACATGTGTAATTATTTTTCCTAATTTTTTATTAGAGTTAATTTTATTTTCGTATAATGATATTGACCAATCATTACAATTTAAGTCTCTTCATTGACTTCATTATCAAATTGTATACGTCTTTACTCAGCAATATTGCATAGTTTCTGTTTTCTTTTCTTAACCTTCAAGAACGAGGAAATGACTTTTTCCTTACAAAGATGTATTCTTTATTCGTCAGTTGCCTTTACAATGATACTCCACTGCTTTAAAGAGCTTTAAAAGACTTTAATTTCATTTCTATATAAAAATAAGAAGATGTGGTATGATTATCCACTAAATTTCAAATGAAGTGGATGTAAGCAATTATAGGCAACCGTACGGTCTTCAACAATAGAAAAAAAAAACAAAACAACACCGTTTCTAGCTTTTTATATATTTGTTCAGTAACTATTGTTAGATATGTTTTACCCGCAGCTGAACAGTCATAACTTCAAGTTAAAACAATAAATTCTTAATATAGTTACAATACGGATACTGCTAAAACCATGAGGTCTGCATGAAATTGAAACAGATGGACTTCAAACCGGTTTATATGACAAATGTGGCTGCTTTAGCTTTCCCATTATCAACTTCCCATTTGTTAGTACTAACATATACCAAAGGTTTGGAAGTTAATCACTCTTCATCCAAAACCTTCCGATTCTACAGTGACCAGAATATCAAATTTCGGATTAACAAAGTGATTCCTATAGATATAGGAAGATGTGGTATGAGTGCCAATGAGACAACTCTCCATCCAAGTAACAATTTATAAAAGTAAACCATTATAGGTCAAGGTACGGCCTTCAACACGGAGCCTTGGCTCACACCGAACAGCAAGCTATAATAGAGGGCCCCAAAAATTACTAGTGTAAAACCATTCAAACGGGAAAACCAACGGTCTAATCTATATAAAAACGAGAAACGAGAAACACGTATGAACTACATAAACAGACGACAACTACTATACATCAGATTCCTGACTTAGGACAGGTGCAAACATTTGAGCGGGATTAAACGTTTTAGTGGTACCAAACCTTCTCCCTTTTCTGAAACAATAGTATAACATCACAACATAGAAAAACATACTATAAAATATCAATTGGAAGGCTTAACTCAATCAAAAAACGCAAATTAACACAGAATGAACGAATAAATTTGATCTGTGATACCTGAATGCAAATATATAGTTAATAAAAATTATAAGGGATAAATAATTAAGGTCAAAAGTAAATAAACAGGTTTAAACAAAGTTAAAGTATGATATCACTGTGAAATGTTCAACAAATTTTAGAAAATCATCACTTTTGAAAAAAAAACCTGCGTCATATTATACACAGGTAAATGAAAATAATTTTGTTGTTAAGTATACTAATACCCCGTTCACACTATGCCTTTTTAAACCGGGTTCGACCCGAATTAGTTAATCCGGGTTAAATTTAGGTAGTGTGAACGCCTTAACCCGGGGCGAACCCGGATTAAAATTACCCCTCATATGAGGTGGAGTTAATGTGGGGCGAACCCGGGTTAACTACCTCACTTCTATATGTGAACGCAAAGTGAAGTTAATGTGAGGTTGTTGCTATAGTGACGTTTGCTTAAATAGGTCTCCAATGTGACGTAACAATTACGTGACGTCACATATCGAATGACGTCATATTTTGATAGACGTCCAGTTACCGTATTTACTGGGTCACGAATTATATAACCCATATTAAATTAGGGGCAGCAAGAGGGATATAAGTGTATTGATCTATGTTGAAAAACCTGCATAATGACAAACGATGAAACCTATAAGATTTCCATGGCTTTTATGTGGGCGAAATATTGGTGCAGTTTGGATAAAGTGACGTAAAACACGGAAAGCTGTTGATGTGGAACTCCTCCGAAGCGGTCAGGAGTACGGTAAAAAAAATCAGAATTCGAAATAATGCATTTGTGATGAAAAAGAAAATAAATATGTACAGAGGACAGTTTGACAGATGCGGGTTACAATTTGGTGCTTACTTTTCTATTTCTGTTGAGAGGGAAAATCCCAAACTGGTTTAAATTTTTATTAAGTGTGAACTGGGGTAATTAATTCGGATTAATTATCCCGGGTTCTACCCGGAGCAGATTTCATAGTGTGAACACGGTATTATTCTCCTGTGTGTATAAAATCTTCCGTTTAGGAATACCAAGAAATTTCTTTAATATAAATAAAACTAATCTAACACTTGGTACATATGGGGTGAATATCAACAATAAAACTATACAATTAGTGCTAGATAAAACTCCTCTCAGTACAGCTTCATTTTCAGTATACATAACTAATCCTGTTTATCATAAGCGCAAAATAGTAGCAAAGCATTTAACTGTAATAAATGTTTAAATCGGTATTCCGCATACACGCGATCCTTTCAAAAACATTTTTTTTTTCAATTTCCAAGTTACCGGGCCTGATCAATTTCAGCTTCTTTCTCTGTCTCAGGCAATTGTTTAACGTTTTTCTCTTCATAGTAGTTTGGTGACTTTTCCAAAAGTAATAGATACAATAGTAAGGTGAATTTGTTTGTATAAGTAAAAATTTCAGGTTTAAAACCGGATCTTTTGATTAGAAGCTAGGTTGCAATTGCTTGTGTAATAAATAAATTGAGATCAAAGTGAACGACGTTTCCTGAAAAAAAAAATGAATGCAGATAAAGGAGTATGAAGAATTACTCTCAAAATGTCGTACAAAACATAAATATTTCAATAAATGTCTTCATGTCACGAAACAAATTCGTTTTAAGCTAGGAATTAACCTCGAATGCTTAAAACATCTAATCAGGTTCACGTATTGCACACTACTTTTGCCTGATTTTATGAACTGTTACAACAATCAGCATATACCCACTTTTTTTATAGGTCACAGAGATATATAAAGTATAGCTTGTGGATTTTTTGTATATCTTTTATTCATTTATCAAGTTCGTCTTAAAAAACATATAGTCAAGTCTGTCTACGCCAAATATAGCATAATATAAACATATTGCAACAGAAATGATTTCAACGGTTTTATAATACCAAAGCATGGCACAATCATATATAAAAAGTCTTGAAAAATCGTACGATCGGAAATCATCATTTTGGCCTCAAAACCTAGATTTTAACCAAAAATCAATAGAAATTATGAATATTTTGAAAAGCTAAATTATGGATGTATGTAAGCCAAGCACATGTCAAAAACGAACTCAAGTTACTAATCCGACTACAAAGAACATTTCCGATGGTAAATTTAGAATCCAGAGTTAGGATTTATTGGTAAAATAGCAATAACTGTTCAAAGACAGTGGGTTGTTCTTTTTAAAAAAATCATAGTGATCATAAATTATTTTTTGCGGAAACAGACAAAGTTACCTTATATCCTTTTTCACTGAAATATTCCAAGAATACATTAGGTGCGCCCATAAAATGAAAAAAAAAAAAAACGCTTTATAAAAGGTGCCTCCGAAGCGCATTCCTGGATAAACCATCATAGGAACGGTCAAATCATAAAAATTTAAAGGCAGGGATGTACAAATATTAAAATACTTTAGGAGCTATGCGACTTTAAATGATCTAAGGAGAACAGTCCAAACCACATGAAGTCAGCATAACCTGCTGAATCATGAACATTAATATCTTAATAATTAAGTCAGCTTTGCCTGCTGGAGTGTGAACCTTAGTATCTTAATAATTAAGTCAGCATTGCCTGCTGGAGTATAAACCTTAATATCTTAATACTCAAGTCAGCATTGCCTGCAGGAGCATGAACCTTAATATCTTAATAATTAAGTCAGCATTGCCTGCAGGGGTATGAACCTTAGTATCTTAATAGTTAGGTCAGCATTGCCTGCTGGAGATGAACCTTAGTATTGCTGAAGTCAGCATTGCCTGCTGGAGTATGAACCTTAGTATCTTAATAGTTAAGTCAGCATTGCCTGCTTGAGTATGAACATTAGTATCTAAATAGTTAAGTCAGCATTGCCTGCAGGAGTAGGAACCTTAGTATCTTGATAGTTAAGTCAGCATTGCCTGCTGGAGTATGAACCTTAGTATCTTAATACTCAAGTCAGCGTTGCCTGCAGGAGTATGAACCTTAGTATCTTAATAGTTAAATCAGCATTGCCTGCAGGAGTATGAACCTTAGTATCTTAATAGTTAAGTCAGAATTGCCTGCAAGAGTATGAACAATAGTATCGCTGAAGTCAGAATTGCCTGCTGGAATATGAACCTAAGTATCTTAATAGTTAAGTCAACATTGCCTGCTGGAGTATGAACTTTAGTATCTTAATAATTAAGTCAGAATTGCCTGCTGGAGTATGAACCTTAGTATCTTAATAGTTAAGTCAGCATTGCCTGCTGGAGTATGAACTTTAGTATCTTAATAATTAAGTCAGCATTGCCTGCTGGAGTATGAACCTTAGTATCTTAATAGTTAAGTCAACATTGCCTGCAGGAGTATGAACCTTAGTATCGCTGAGGTCAGCATTGCCTGCTGGAGTATGAACATTAGTATCTTAATAGTTAAGTCAACGGTTATGGTTATCTTTCTGATATCGTTTTACATCTAACCCCCTTGTTTTATTTATTTTGTATTTACATTGTGTCATAGATTAAATTTATTCGTTCAGTGTATGTTCACTTGTTTTTGTTTATATATCTTTTGATTGAGTTAAGCCATTTCAATTGATAATTTATAGTGTGTCTTTTGATTGAGTTAAGCCATTTCAATTGATATTTTATAGTGTGTCTTTCTATATTGTGATGTTACACTATTGTTTCAGGTAGGATGAAGGTTGACGCCTATTAAAACGTTTAAACCCGCTGCATTTGTTTGTACCTGTCCTAAGTCAGGAACCTGATGTTCAGTGGTTGTCGTTTGTTGATGTGGTTCATAAGTGTTTCTCGTTTCTCGTTTTTTTGTATAGATTAGACCTTTGGTTTTCCTGTTTATATGGTTTAACACTAGTCATTTTTGGGGCCCTTTATAGCTTGATGTTCGGTGTGAGCCAAGGCTCCGTGTTGAATGCCGTACTTTGACCTATAATGGTTTACTTTTACAAATTGTGACTTGGATGGAGAGTTGTCTCATTGGCACTTATACACATCTTCTTATATCTATTGCCTGCAGGAGTATGAACCCTAGTATCGCTGAAGTCAGCACTGCCTGCTGAAGTATGAACCTTAGCATCTTAATAATTAAGTCAGCATTGCCTGCTGGAGTATGAACCTTAGAATCTGAATTGTTAAGTCAACATTGCCTGCTGGAGTATGAACCTTAGTATCGCTGAGGTCAGCATTGCCTGCAGGAGTATGAACCTTAGTATCTTAATAATTAAGTCATTATTGCTGCAGGAGTATGAACCTTAGTATCTAATAGTTAAGTCAGAATTGCCTACGGGAGTATGAACAATAGTATGGCTGAAGTCAGAATTGCCTGCTGGAGTATGAATCTTAGTATCTTAAAATAGTTAAGTCAGCATTGCCTGCTGGAGTATGAACTTTAGTATCTTAATAATTAAGTCAGCATTGCCTGCTGGAGTATAAACCTTAGTATCTTAATAGTTAAGTCAGCATTGCCTGCTGGAGTATGAACCTTAGTATCTTAATGATGAAGTTGGCATTGTCTGCTGGAGTATGAACCTTAGTATCTTAATAGTTAAGTCAGCATTACCTGCTGGAGTATAAACCATAGTATCGCTGAAGTCATCATTGCCTGCTGGAGTATGAACCTTAGTATCTTAATAATTAAGTCAGCATGGCCTGCTGAAGTATGAACCTAAGTACCTTAATAGTTAAGTCAGCATTACCTGCTGGAGTATAGTATCGTTATAGTTAAGTCAGCATTGTCTGCAGAAGTATGAATCATAGTATCGCTGAAGTCAGCATTGCCTGCTTGAGTATGAACCTTAGTATCTTGATAATTAAGTCAACATTGCCTGCAGGAGTACGAACCTTAGTATCGCTGAAGTCAGAATTGCCTGATGGAGTATGAGCGGTAGTATCTTAATAATTTATAGTTTTATCAACAAAGTTTAAGAAAGGTTGATAAAAATCATGTCAGTAACTAAGCATTGACTTCTGAGCTGACAATACCCTCGAAGACTAACAATACACCAGCAGCGGTATTTACTAAGTGCTAGAGAATGAAAATAACACATTTATCAATTTGGAGCTTCCGAAGCGCTTTTCTTGAATGACCTTTATAATCCATAGAGGACATTGTTAACAACTACTGTTTTTTTTTTAATTTATTTATTCCAACAAATACAATACAGGTAACATCAACAACCATAGCTGTTTAACAATAATAAATAAAAAAACGCTATTAATAAAAGATAAAATAAAATAGTGCTTACATGAAAATCTTCGTGGAAGCCATATGTCGTTTGCCTGGGTATTTCATTGATTGCCACATATAAATGCGACACATGACGAGATTCATGTTTATAGTTAATGATATTAATATCTTTTATACAATTTACGGTGCAAAGTGCAATTTCTGGAAAAATGGGGATGGAATAGGTATAAATATCACAAAAAACGGCATATCAAATTCTTATAAGAGACAAAACATGGTAGTAGCAGATACTACACTTCACCTCCTTTCGATAAATATTATATTGCATGGATGTTTTCTCTGCCTTTGACGAATCGCGATCATATGTTGCCTATTCCTTTTTGAATCACGTTAAAACTATTTACTACGGGAAATCAAAAGTTAAGTACACATTTTTATTGAACTACTTTAGAGGATTAATAGAAAAGCTAAACAGTCTCCTTCCAAATAATATTCCAGTCCCTATTTGGCAGTAAGCAATAAAACATGTCAACAAATCTATACTCTAGTCCCTATTTGGCAATAAGCAATAAAACATGTCAACAAATTAACACTCCATTTTCTTCAAAGCTCCATTTCCAGTGTACGTTTGACTGGTTCTTTTAAAGCTCCATTTCCAGTGTAAGTTTGACTGGTTCTTTTAAAGCGTCATTTCCAGTGTACGTTTGACTGGTTCTTTTAAAGCTCCATTTTCTTGTGTACGTTTGACTGGTTCTTTTAAAGCTCCATTTCCTGTGTACATTTGATTGTTCTTTTAAAGCTCCATTTCTACTTTAAGTTGACTGATTTCGGATTCGTTTAAATTATAGTTTCATCTACTACTATGTCTTGTTGAATTTTTGCACAAGACTTAAAACCGAATTTGACTGTTTCATTGTATCCGGAGATAGACTGGCAATTGAACTCGATTGTTTACATGTGACAGAGGACTGAGATTTTTCATTTTCCTCTGATATATTTTTACTATCATCGCTTGGGACTTCATTGCTTTGAGCAGAAACAATTTGTGTTGAATAAAGTGGATTATCTTTTGCATCTAGTCCTATAGTTTCATTTTCACATTCATCTTGTTTCGATAATGGTTTGTTCAAAACTTCTATATGCCTTGATTTGTCTTGACTATTGGTCTGTTGAAATGGCTTATTTGATTGCATTATATACGTCGACTCAGTGTCTTTCTTGATTGGTTTTGGTAATGGCTTATCGATAGTTCCATTTTCAGGCTTGATTATTTTTGGTGAAGGTTTGGGCGATGGTTTAGGCTTTCTCAAAATTGGTTTTATTGCAGCTTTTGGTTTCGGTGGTTCTTCACAACGTTCAGCGATTTCATATTCATTCTCATATAAATCATCGGACGCAGCTATCTGATTTTGATTACTGCCATTAGGAGTATCATACAGACTTGTATACGTCTGTTTTTGTTCATCACGTGACTCAGAAGCATTAGGCATCTCGTAAACGCGCGGTTTTACCATCGGCATGTTTGCATAATCTATCGGTTCGATTCTCTCCCCTTCCATAGCAGAATATCCAGGGTTGGTTGCGATAATGTTGGTCTCACCATCACTTTTTCTATTCCATCGGATAATTTTGCGAACACGTGCAAGTAATGTGTTGTTATGCTCAGGCGCAGCATATATATAAGATATTCTTTGGTCTGCTGTATTTGGTTCTGAATTAAATACTCCACGTCTGAAATAAAACCAAATATATGTTTACACCAGCAATTAAAGATCATTAAATACTCCTAGTCTGAAATAAACTCATAACATGTTTACACCAGTAAATAAATATTCCACGTCTGAAAAAAAACCACATATATATGTTAACATCAGCAATTAAATATTTCACGTCTGAAATAAACTTATGCATGTTTACATCAACAAATAGATACTCCACGTCTGAAACGAACTCATACATGTTTACATCAGCAATTAAATGCTTTACGTCTGAAATTAACACTTATATGTTTACATTAGCAATTAAATACTCCACGTCTGAAATTAACACATATATGTTTATATTAGCAATTAAATACTCCACATGTATGTTAACGTCACTGTCCAATTTTAGGGAATGGCAGAGCGCGCACGATCATCTTTACCCGTCACATTTTATTTTTGCCTGTACAAGGTTAGGAACTAACACAATGGCTGTAGTTGTTTGCTGTCCGACACATTTATTTTTTCGTCTATTATTGTAATATCAATCGGGCCGTTTGTTTCCTCTTTCGATTTTTTTCTTCACATTTTGACAACACAAGACATTACAGTACGGTATTGGGTTTCTTATTGTTGAAGTGTCAATGGTGGTCTTTAATTGTTCACATCTTTGTTCTTTTGAGGTTTCTTTTTTATACAGAATTCATGCAAAATTGTCAATCTTACCACTTCTCTTTATTTCATATTTAAAATTATTCTCAAATCAGATTTGACTTTTTGCCTGCTTTTAAAAAATAATTGGTTTGTATTGGATTTCTTATTGTTGAAGTGTCAATGGTGGTCTTTAATTGTTCACATCTTTGTTCTTTTGAGGTTTCTTTTTTATACAGAATTCATGCAAAATTGTCAATCTTACCACTTCTCTTTATTTCATATTTAAAGTTATTCTCAAATCAGATTTGACTTTTCGCCTGCTTTTAAAAAAAAGCTGGTTTGTAAATATGCGTGTGCATAAAAAGACACAGTATCTTCAGTGTTGTGTTCTCATGTCTTTGTTATTGAATGTGTTTTATTCCTTGAGAGCATTAGTCGTGTATTGTCTATGGTTGACTTGTTAACAGAAAACTTAAAGATAGGATAGGGTATTTAAAATCATTACAAACACCACATGCTTTAGTCATGTGGTCAGTTAAAAAGTATTAGCTTGTATAGAGATGTGTCCTTTGAATATCTTGTTATATGCATGGGTGGTATAAGGTCAAGGTAGAATAAATAAATGTCATAGATTTTGGTAAAACTTTGCTTACAACTTTGGCTCGCTGAACCATAACTGAAAATGCATTTATCTCTTTTACTTTCTCTTATATCAGTGAATTAATTATTTCCAAATAGATGCCCATTTTTGTAAAGAAAGCACGTAAAAATCGGAAAAATACATTCTTAAATTTGTCTTAAATCTCAAAATACGTTCTTAAATTTGTCTTAAATCTCAAAATCTCCAATTAACTGTGAATAGATTTTCTTAAAAGTTGATGTTGTTGACACATCAAATTTCCGTTTTAATGATGTAAAATAGATTTACAAAATCATACTATCTTCTTTTGTAGAAAATATATGCAGAGCGACGATTATAAACTTCGGTCATATTGAAACAGATCACTGATACAAGACACATAATTTGAACTCCAGACCCACGTTTCGTCTACACAACTCATCAGTTCAACTCGAATCACAACAGTAAAAAGGCCAAATATATTATGAAGTTGAAGAGCATTGAAAACTAAATTTTCAAAATGATGTGTATTATCTGGCTAAAACTATCTATTCCTTACTGGAAATGTGAAGATATGATTGAAGCTTTAAATTTTCTCCTGGAAAACATATATGTACGTTTCGGCGATAAAGTGTATCGACAAGTAGTAGGTATTCCTATGGGCACTAACTGCGCCCCTTTAATAGCAGATTTATTCCTGTATTGCTATGGATCTCAGTGTATGATCAAACTCAGTAAAGACACGTCATTGTTACATTTGGTTGATACATTCAACAATATCTTCCGTTATCTGGATGATATTTTTTCGTTGAATAATCCAGAGTTCTCTAAATATACTACCGAAATTTACCCAAAAGAACTTACTTTAACTAAATCTAACATAAACAGCAGTAGTTGTCCTTTTCTAGATTTGGACATTTCAATCTCTAAAGGAAAACTTCATACTAAAATTTACGACAAAAGAGACTTTTCATTCCCTATTGTTAATTTTCCTTTTTTAAACGGCGATGTTCCTTTGGCGCCATCATACGGTGTTTATATATCCCAACTCGTTCGTTATGCCCGTGTGTGTAGTGATGTCATAGATTTTAACGAACGTAATCAGTGCATCACTGGTAAATTATTAAGTCAGGGATTTCGTTACCATAAATTACGTAAAACTTTTACTAAATTCTTTCATAGATACAAAGATTTGATTAGTAAATTTGGCTGTACCTGTAGAAAACTAATTAAAAACGGTATTTCACATCCTAAATTTTACGGTAATATTGTACTTAAAGCGTAGAAATCACTATGTGATCCGTGTAAACTCATCGAACCTTTAAACAAACTTAGTAAAGGTTATCTTACCAATGTTGTAATTAGATCTTTGAATATAGTTTACATTGGCACTAATATCGATTTTGTCATCAGCAAATTAAAACATAACTAAATGTATTCTTTTCAAACGGGATGTATAAAGACACACCCACGTTCATTTTGATCTATAAAGAGGTTAACTCCTAACTATCCTACTGCCTGTCGATACATTTATTTTTGGCATTGCACAAGTCATGTCTTCTTTGACTGTCCATGACGTTAAAATACTAAATCCCTGGGATGTGTTTTAGTTGATTTTAGTCCCTGATGCATGAATTTTTATTATTAATTGTTTTTGGCTTTTGACTAGCTGCCAGTAACTGCGAGTACTCTCAAATCGCACTTTCTTGCTATTTGACCTGTTGATACTAATTGTACATGTAATGCTTTTTTGTTATTTAATGTTTACTTATTCAGGGTTATATCTGGTCTATATACCAGCTTTGATAAGTGTTTGGTATTACTATAAATTTTCACTTCTTCGTACTATGAACATCAAAATTATTTATTTTGTAAAAATATTTCCTTTCTCCATTTGAACTATACACGTATACCTAACAACAAAATTATTTTCATTTACCTGTGTTTAAAGTAATTGTAAATGGTTGATATTTTTGTTCAAGCATATTGTTTTTCTTAAATTGTTTAACATTTCACAGCGGTATAACATGTTACTTAAATTAATCTTCCCTTAGTTTATTTATTTTGTATTTACATTGTATCATAGATCAAATTTATTTGTTCAGTGTATGTTCACTGGTGTTAATATGTCTTTTGATTGAGTTAAGCCATTTCAATTGATATTTTATACTGTGTCTTTCTATGTTGTGATGTTACACTATTGTTTCAGATAAGGGTGAAGGTTTGGTACCATTAAAACGTTTAAACCCGCTGCAGTTGTTTGCACCTGTCCTAAGTCAGGAATCTGATGTTCAGTAGTTGTCGTTTGTTGATGTGGTTCATAAGTGTTTCTCGTTTTTATATAGATTAGACCGTTGGTTTTCCCGTTTGAATGGTTTTACACTAGTAATTTTTGGGGCCCTTTATAGCTTGATGTTCGGTGTGAGCCAAGGCTCCGTGTTGAAGACCGTACTTTGACCTATATTGGTTTACTTTTATAAATTTTGACTTGGATGGAGAGTTGTCTCATTGGCACTCATACCACATCTTCTTATATCTTCTTAACATTGAATTCGCAAAAAATGACGTATTAATGACTTGTAATACCATCGAAACGCCAAACGGCAGTGTCATCGACTCAGTGTCTGTACAAACTTGTCAAAGGTACACATAATTGAGTTCAAATTGTTCATTGTGGTCAACATACCTTTTTAGTATTAAAATTACAGTCACTAGTACGATTGAAGTCACTAACACGCCAAATAATATTCCCAGGATGACAGCAACTATAGAAAAAAATACAACAATTTATGATATACCGTGTACACTATATAGATAAAAATATCAAACATACTAGTTCATAAAAATGACAGGTACTGATATTAAACGACAATTAAAAATATGACAAGAAAAAAGGTACAGGATATTAAACGACTAAAAATATGAAAAAGAAAACAGGTATGTACAAGATATTGCTTGTGGGGTTTGGTTATCTCCCATTTTAAAATGGATAAAGGATTACTGCAAAGATAACAACCTGAAACGGCACTAGGAACCAGAGACATTAGAAAGAGGACCAACATTACAATTAATGCACCACGAATAACTGAAAAAAAAACGAATAAAGGTGGCAAGTACTGAAGATATTTACAGCTGTATGAAAAAAACAAAGTAATAAATATGCTTAGTAACAATGACCATAGCAAACAGACTTAAAGCCCTTTAAAAAAATAAACAGCAGTAACAGCTTGACAGAAATGTAGATATACAATAACTGAACTACAATAACAAATCAAACGTTAAAAAAAAGTGACGAATCAAATCACATAACCAGCTGTATTCTCACGTGGTTTAAATGAATAACGTGATAAGTGAATCAATGGAAACAACTCATTGGTACTGCAAACTATAACAACCAACAATAAGGGAAAAAACAAATCATAAGCTACAGATGATAGCGATTGAAATAATAATAATCAAAACACACACCGAACAAACTCCCGACATATGGTTTACTAATATGGTTACAATGTAAAGTGTCATTTCAGAATAAGAAAATCCACAAAAGCAAAATGGAGAATTTGAGTCATAAATTCTGATATTTAAAATTCTAATTCGAAACTGAACGAACTGAATACTCCTTTATTTCAGATCAACGTTTTTGACAATTTAATAGTAGTTAGTCCTTAATGATTGACAAATAAAAATGGCCGCGGTGTTCGCAATAAAATGTTACACGTTCGTTCCAAAAATATGAAAGTATTCGTATAAGCTGAACACAATTAGTTAAAGCATTCAATATTCATCTGACACAAGTTCTGATTTATGGATGTTTAATGGTCATTGATGTTTGTTTTTGCTGTTATTTTGTAATGTTCGAAATTTCTTTTCACGAATTCCCAATTTTGAATAAGAAATACAAACCTGGAGTGTCATCATCCTCGTCATCTTCTGTCGCAATCAATTTTGGTGTGGAAGTCCGAATCGTTGTTAATTCTAAACAATAATGAAATTAAGATTTCAAAGTCAAATAATTGTCGTCATAATATTATGATATATTGTAAAAAAATACAACTATACTAAATGATCATACAATGAACTTTTTCTGAATGAAATTTTCTATACATTTTATAACAGATGTATGTGTTCATCTGGACAATACAATGTTTTTTTTTAATTGTACGTTTCCATCAAATAGTTATATTTTTAAAAGGTATTAAAATTTTGAAATGAAAATAACACTAAAAATATTTCGTCAGTCCGATGTACTTTTAATGATTTATCTTCATTAGGATAGATCAAACCTTTTAATGATTTATCTTCATCAGGATAGATCAAACCTTTTAATGATTTATCTTCATTAGGATAGATCAAACCTTTTAATGATTTATCTTCATGAGGATAGATCAAACCTTTTAATGATTTATCTTCATTAGGATAGATCAAACCTTTTAATGATTCATTAGGATAGATCAAACCTTTTAATGATTTATCTTCATTAGGATAGATCAAACCTTTTAATGATTTATCTTCATTAGGATAGATCAAACCTTTTAATGATTCATTAGGATAGATCAAACCTTTTAATGATGGATCTTCATGAGGATAGATCAAACCTTTTAATGATTTATCTTCATCAGGATAGATCAAACCTTTTAATGATTTATCTTCATGAGGATATATCAAACCTTTTAATAATTCATGAGGATAGATCAAACCTTTTAATGATTTATCTTCATTAGGATAGATCAAACCTTTTAATGATTTATCTTCAAGAGGATAGATCAAACCTTTTAATGATTCATGAGGATAGATCAAACCTTTTAATGATTTATCTTCATGAGGATAGATCAAACCTTTTAATGATTCATGAGGATAGATCAACCCTTTTAATGATTTATCTTCAAGAGGATAGATCAAACCTTTTAATGATTTATCTTCATGAGGATAGATCAAACCTTTTAATGATTTATCTTCATCAGGATAGATCAAACCTTTTAATGATTCATGAGGATAGATCAAACCTTTTAATGATTTATCTTCAAGAGGATAGATCAAACCTTTTAATGATTTATCTTCATCAGGATAGATCAAACCTTTTAATGATTTATCTTCACCAGGATAGATCAAACCTTTTAATGATTTATCAGGATAGATCAAACCTTTTAATGATTTATCTTCATCAGGATAGATCAAACCTTTTAATGATTTATCTTCATCAGGATAGATCAAACCTTTTAATGATTTATCTTCATTAGGATAGATCAAACCTATACATTTGAAAGCCAGGGATCCATCAATGTACGACAAAGTAAGGAGCTATATATATGACCAAAAGGGACCTAAAAATAATAGACAAATTCGTATAATGTCAGCTTTGACTGAGGGTTTCTTAATAGTTTCTTCATTTATCAACGGGGAAATTTAGAAACAAATATGCAATAAAGGGCGCATTGTATTTGCGCCATTTTTTTAAAATGCAGTATTTCATTTGCGCCAAAATTAAATACTACTTTTGCGACAATTTAAAGGTAAAATATAACGGAAACGTTTTAATATGTCGTATCCTGAGTAAAATCCGTAAACGAAATGTTGTAGAGTATCCCGTTTCTCATTTCTCATATAAAACTGAAAGCCCTTAAAGGTATAGAATTGTACTTCCAGTGTTCACATGATCGAACATTTAGATTTCACATTTAGGATATATAATGTATTGAAAAACTCAGACAAATCGTAAAGATATACCCCCAAGAAGTTGCAAACAAAATTGAGAACGGAAACGGGGAATGCGTCAAAGAGACAACAAGCCGACCAAAGAGCAGAAAACAGCAATGGATCTTCATTACAGAGAGAAAATCCCGCACCAGGAGGCGGGCTTCAGCTGGCCCCTAAACAATAATGTATACCAGTTCAGCGAAAATGGGCGTCACACTAAGCTCCGAAACATATAAATGAACCAAAATTAAAAAAAAAAAAAAACACACACAAGACTAACAAAGGTTCCTGCCTTGGGACGGGCGCAAAAATGCGGCGGGGTTAAACATGTTTTGTGAGATCTCAACCGGCCTCCCCCTTTACATCTAGCTAATGTGGAATAAACAAACACACAGCAATACGCACAGTAAAATTCAGTTTAAAAGTCCGAGTCCAATGTTAGAATAGCTAACAGAAGAAACTAAGCAAAATGACAATGATAAACCTAAATTAATATAACAAAGGACTACTAGCCGTTACTGACATGCCAGCTCCAGACTACAATTTAACCGATTGAAAGATTATGTCTTCATCATATAAAAATCCAGCACAATCCCTCCTGTTAGGGGTTTAGTATCATACCATCATAAAATATACGATATAAGAACATAACCCGTATCATGCCAACAATGCCAGAATCACAACAGATGTGGACGGCAAAACCATTATATAACATTGACTGATACAGACAACCACGGTTTAGACCAGCAAAAAATACAAATTCTGCATTTAAAAACCAATCAGTGTTTGATATTTTTATTTTGGTTTATTGGAGAATGTTATTTATGATGGATATGTTATATTATGCTATCGAAACTATGTTGTAACATCATTATTAAAAGTCTCTTTTCAATATAGATCTCTTATGATTTACCTGTATTATTGGCGCAAATGAAATGTATTATTTTGGCATTAAAATATAGTTTATGGCGCAATTGAAAGTTTATTTTTTTGGCTCAAATAAAATGCCAATTGGCGCAAAAGTAAAGCACTGGTAATAAATTATGTCTGTATCAAGGCACAGGCTACTGAGCTAATGATAATCTCGGGAACCTACTGCCAACCAGTAAAGGTATCGACCCAGTGCTAGCAAAAGAAAATAACACTTCATTTTTAGCTCACCTGCCCCAAAGGGCCAAGTGAACTTTTCTCATTACTTAGTGTCCGTCGTCCGTCGTTAACTTTTACAAAAATCTTCTCCTCTGAAACTACCGGGCTAAATTTAACCAAACTTGGCCACAATCATCATTGGGGTATCTAGTTTAAAAAATGTGTCCGATGATCCGGCTCGCCAACCAAGATGGCCGCCATGGGTAAAAATAGAACATAGGGGTAAAATGTAGATTTTGGCTTATATCTCTAAAACCAATGCATTTAGAACAAATCTGACGGAGTAAAATTGTTCATCTGGTCAAGATCTATCTGCCCTGAAATTTTCAGATGAATCAGACAACCCGTTGTTGGGTTGCTGCCCCTGAATTGGTAATTTAAATTTTGTTTTGCAGTTTTTGGTTATTATCTTGAATATTATTATAGATAGAGATAAACTGTAAACAGCAATAATGTACAGCAAAGTAAGATCTACAAATAAGTTAACATGATCAAAATGGTCAATTGACCCCTTAAGGAGTTATTGCTCTTTATATCAAATTTTTCACAATTTTTTGTAAATTTTTGCAATCTTTTACAAAAATCTTCTCCTCTGAAACTACCAAGACAAATTTAACCAAACTTTACCACAATCATCATTAGGGTATCTTGTTTTGAAAATGTGTCCGATGACCCCGCCTACCAACCAACATGGCCGACATGGCTAAAAATAGAACATAGGGCTAAAATGCAGTTTTTGGCTTATATCTCTAAAATTAAAGCAATTAGAGCAAAGCTGACGAGATAAAAATGTTTATCAGATCAAGCTCTATCTGCCCTGAAATTTTCAGACAAATCAGACCACCCGTAGTTGGGTTGCTGCCCCTGAATTGGTTATTTTGAGGAAATTTTGCAGTTTTTGGTTATTATCTTGAATATTATTATAGATAGAGATAAACTGTAAACAGCAATAATGTTCAGCAAAGTAAGATCTACAAATAAGTCAACATTACCAAAATGGTCAATTGACCCTTTAAGGAGTTATTGCCCTTTATAGTAAATTTTGAACAATTTTTTGTAAATTTTTGTAATCTTTTACAAAAATCCTCTCCTCTGAAACTACTAAGACAAATTTAACCAAACTTGGCCACAATCATCATTAGAGTATCTAGTTTAAAAAATGTGTCCGATGACCCCGCCTACCAACCAACATGGCCGACATGGCTAAAAATAGAACATAGGGCTAAAATGCAGGTTTTAGCTTATTTCTCTGAAATTAAAGCATGTAGAGCAAATTTGACGGGGTAAAAGTGTTTATCAGATCAAGATCTATCTGCCCTGAAATTTTCAGACAAATCAGACAACCCGTAGTTGGGTTGCTGCCCCTGAATTGGTAATTTTAAGGAAATTTTGCAGTTTTTGGTTATTATCTTGAATATTATTATAGATAGAGATAAACTGTAAGCAGCAATAATGTACAGCAAAGTAAGATCTACAAATTAGTCAACATTACCAAAATGGTCAATTGACCCCTTAAGGAGTTATTGCCCTTTATAGTCAGTTTTTAACAATTTTTTGTAAATTTTTATAATCTTTTACAAAAATCTTCTCCTCTGAAACTACTGAGACAAATTTAACCAAACTTTGCCACAATCATCATTAGGGTATCTAGTTTTAAAAATGTGCCCGATGACCCTGCCTACCAACCAACATGGCCGACATGGCTAAAAATAGAACATAGGGGTAAAATGCAAGTTTTATCTATTTTTTGAACCGTTATAAATAGAGAAAATCTGAAAGGAGCAAAAATGTTCAGAATAATGAGCTCTATACGTCAAAACTGTTAGACAAATTGTAATAGGAGTTATTGCCCATAAATGACAAATTTTACCATTTTTAGCTCACCTAACCCAAAGGGTCAAGTGAGCTTTTCTCATCACTTGGCGTCCGTCGTCCGTCGTCGTCGTCCGTCGTTAACTTTTACAAAAATCTTCTCCTGAAGTTACTGGGCCAAGTTAAACCATACTTGGCCTAAATCATCCTTATGGTATCTAGTTTTAAAAATGCATCCGATGACCGCACCCACCTACCAAGATGGCCACCATGGCTAAAAATTGAACATTGAGGTAAAATGCAGTTTTTGGCTTATATCTCTGAAACTAAAGCATTTAGAGCAAATCTAACGGGGTTAAAATGTTAATCAGGTCAACATGACCAAAATTGTCAATTGACCCCTTAAGGAGTTATTGCCCTTCAAGTCAATTTTTCACTATTTTTCGTAAACTTTTTAATCGTTTACAAAAATCTTCTCCTCTTAATCTACTTGGCCAAATGGAATTAAACTTAGCCACAATATTATTAGAGTATCTTGATTAAAAAATGTATTCGATGACTCTGCCCTACAACCAAGATGGTCCCCATTGGTAAAAATAGAATATAGGGGTTTGCTATAGAAGTCTATGGGAAAAATGTAATAAAACAATTTCAAATGGTCACAACTTGAAAACTAATTTAAATAATGATAAGGGGTCTTCAGTAACTATTGTAAGACTACAATGGGATGACTTGATTTTTTTTCCAGGGGGTGGAATTTTTTTCAGGGAGAGGGGGGGGGGTGTGCTAATAATTTCTCCTTGATATGTTCCATTTTCAGAATTACTCAGTGTTACTTTTTTTTTATAAACCATTATTATATCTTTTCTTTCAGCATACTTATATTGAGTGAATGCCCCCCGACCCGGCGGGTTAATTTTTTTTGAAGGGTGTTCCATGAAAACATTTAAAGGCATTTTCAGCATTATACAGGCCCTGTGTGAAATAAATTTTGGAGCGGAGAAAAGAAAACAGCAAAAATATCAAGCAATGAAAGATCTACAAGTAAGTTAACATGATCAATTGGCAATTGACATCTTATTGAAGTTATTGTCCTTTAAAGTTATTTTCTGCAATTTATTTGGTAATTTTTGTAAATCTTTTCAAAAATCTTCTGCTTTTAATTTAACTACTGGGCCAAATTACACCAAACTTGGCCTCAATCATTATTAGGGTATATATATGATTTTAACCTCATTTTACGTGATTTCCAAAACCACAGTCGATACAGGTGAGCGACACAGACTCTTGAGAGCCTCTAGTTTTTTTTTTGTAACATTCGATAACAGAATTTTGAATACTGAACATTATATAATTTGGCAGCAATCAGTATTTTAATGCCAATTCACTAAATGCAATACTGACCCCTAACTAAGAGAAAAATAATAAATGAAAAACA
Organism: Mytilus coruscus; assembly: GCA_017311375.1. Classification (NCBI taxonomy): domain Eukaryota; kingdom Metazoa; phylum Mollusca; class Bivalvia; order Mytilida; family Mytilidae; genus Mytilus; species Mytilus coruscus. Next base: position 87,352,362 of record CM029602.1, read on the forward strand.
ATTGGAATTTCGCAAAAAAAAAAACCAGAAAGATTTCAGTATAAATGTACTGATTTTGTCATCATCCTATGCTCCATCTTGATTGGAGGGTAACCTTGGAAGGTTTTTCTTATGCACACGTTGTGCGTACGTATATCGTTGTACTAAATTAATTGTAAATTGTTTTCTTATTTAGAGAAACGACTTATTTCAAATTTATCCTTTTCTTTAACGATCAACAGCACATCCTGTGATACAATAGTCAAAAACCAAATGCAAGTATGCAGTAGACTAATTGTGTAAACACTTCCCTGGTGGAAACAGGTCTTTTATTTAATGTTTGATATAAACGTATCTATTACTTGCATCAGGACCAAACCATTTGGAACTTTCACAATAATAAGTTCAGATTACCTTAACTACTTAGTATTTCCAACAACTTCTAAAGTCCGTTAATTTTACTATAGGGTTTTGAAAATCATAAAACGTACCACACAACTCAATTTCACAGTATTCCCATCTGAAATCGGGGTCAGTAGTGTAACACCAAGGTCTGTCGTCTTCATCCGGGTTCCTACAGTAGTTTTTATTTCCTCTTCCAGTCGGCCATTGTTTGGGGACATGTGGATAGTTGCTGTCCCACCTCTGACAGGTTATACCACTTCCTGTTATACTTCTAGTTCCGTTGTAAAACGCTTTACCATCTATCCGGTAATAACAATCCTCTGAAATATTTTAATATTATTTTCTACAGTGACCTTATGTATATATTTTTTTTAATTCTAAAGGTCTAACTTGGCAAAGTAAAATGTTCGTAACTCATTTGAGGTCCCTTCGGTTATATTGCCCTTATGTATTTAACTTTCTTAACTTTTGACTTTGAGCGTTACGATGAAGGTTTATTTAAAAGCGTAAAACACAATTAATTACGGAATGAATGATGTTAACAATGATTTTGTAACCTTAATGCAGAGAGCAGAAATTATGAGTTTTCCAAGAATCGTTTGGTTTTCGTAAAGAAAGATCTTTCAATGAAATATAGCATTAAGATACTTTGCAGAAATTTATGTGGTGGTTCAGAGTTCTAGTTATATTCATGGAAAACTCTTTTTTGTTTGTGTGTGTGTTTTTTCCCTCACATTTTTCACGTTTTTAAACAATATTAGTTATATATTCAATTTCCAAGTATTTTTACCCAGTAGTACCAAAGGGAAATTCAATAGGTTGCTGAAACGAACTTTTAGTGTATGAATAAATGTTACTGAAATGAAATGTTAGGGTATGAATGCGTGATACTGAAATGAACTTTTGGTGCATAAATACATGTAACTGAAATGAAAAGTTAGCGTATAAATGCCAGTTACTGAAATGAAATATTAGCATATTAATACGTGATACTGAAGTGAACTTTTGGTGCATAAATCCATGTAACTGAAATGAAATGTTAGTGTATAAAACCAGTTACTAAAATGAAATATTAGTGTAACAAGAAATGATTGTAACAGGATGCTGTTACGAAGTCTCCCAAACGAAACTCCCATAATTCGTAATTCCAAGGGTCGCCTGACATTGGGTAAAGTCCAGGGAAAATTGGTTTGGTCCAGTAAAGTTATATGCATTAGTGATGCCTGGGGACTAACCCTGTATATCATTCAAATCATCTCGGCATGACAAACCAGAATATATATGGTTTAGGGTGGGGATCTCGACCATTTACAAGATACTAGAACATTGGAGGTGGGGAGAACCACTGGGGACTGACCCTATACATCATTCAAATGTTTGAGACATGACAAACAGGAATATATATGGTTTAGGGGTGGGGATCTCGACCATTTACAAGATATTAAAACATTTGGGGCGGGGGAACCCCTGGGGACGGACCCTATATGTCATTCAAATGTTCGAGACATGACGAACAGGAATATATAAGGTTTAGGGGTGGGGATCTCAACCATTTACAAGCTATTAGAACTTTCTCAAATGGCAGGGGGTCGGGATGACCCCTGGGGACTAACCCTGTTTATCATTCAAACCATCTTTGCATGACAAACCAGAATATATATGGTTTGGGAGTGGGGATCTTGACCACTTACAAGATATTAGAACTTTCTTAAAAGGCAGGGGGTGGGGTGACCCCTGGGGACTAACCCTGTATTTCATTTGATGTGCTTTATCATGACAAACCAGAATATATATGGTTTAGGGAACGGGGATCTTGACCATTTACAAGATATTGGAACTTTCTCAAATGGCAGGGGGTCGGGATGACCCCTGGGGACTAACCCTGTATATCATTCAAACCATCTTAACATGACAAACCAGAATATATATGGTTTAGTGGTGGGGATCTTGACCACTTACACGATATTAGAACTTTCTTAAATGGCAGGGGGTGGGGGTGACCCCTGGGGACTAACCCTGTAATTCATTTAATGTGCTTTATCATTTAGAACATTTTCAATTAAAAATATTGTGTCTATCACAAACAGTTTTCAATTTATAATCATTTGAAAATTTAAAAAAATAAAATCCCATAGGGTTCTATAGTAAAACCCTCCTTTCTTTTTGCCCCTCAAAGTACCCCTTTATAAACCCCATTGCACAAACAAAACCCTGATTGCACCACTAGACATGTTAGTCTAACATATTGTGGAACCCTAAGTTAATCTGACCAGCGGTTTTGGAGAACGGGTGCCGACAAGTTCAAATTTAAAAGTGGCGGAAGAAGAAGAAGAACTGAGCAAAAATTATAAGTCTTCCCAAACTTCGTTTGGGAGACTTAAAAATACCAGTTACTGAAATGAAATATTAGTGTAGAAATAAGTGATACTGAAATGAAACGTTTGTTTATAAATGCATGTAACTGAAATGAAATGTTAGTGTATAAATGCATGATACGTAAAAGAAAATTAGTGCATACAAGAGTGTTACTAAAATGAAATTGAAGTTGTAACCGCATTTTACTGAAATGAAATTCAAGTGTACAACTGTGTTACTGAAATGAAATTTAAGTTATAAACGCATTTTACTGAAATGAAATGTTATTGTATGAATGCAAATGTTACTGAAATGAAATGTTGGCGTATAAATGCATGTTTCTGACTGGTTATTGAAAAGAAATGTTAGTTTAGGAATACAGATTACTGAAATGAAATTGCAGTGTAGGAATAAAGGTTAATTAAACGAAAGGTAAGTGTATGAAAACAGGATGGTTTAGAAATTCAGGTTACTGAAAAGTTAGTTTATGAATACAGGTTACTGGTAAGTTTATGAATACAGGTTACTGAAATGTTAGTTTATGAATATAAGTTAATGGAATGGTAGTTTATGAATACAGGTTACTGGTTAGTGTAGGAATACAGAATACTGAAATGTTAGTTTAGAAATACAGGTTACTAAAATGTTAGTGTTAGTGTAGGAACACGGATAGGTCAACTGACTGGTAAATTATGACTTTGTCATTAAGAAATGTTCGAAGATAAAATAGACAAGAATAGGACAAATACTAAAAATAATAATACTAACAAAATGGTTTTTCTCTAGAAAAGGTTCGGAAAGTGCATTGTCATTTAAATTTAATCCAGACAATGTGCGTTTTGATATAATTGTAGAACTGTGTGCACATATCAAATTCGCTGAATATCTATAATATATTGATATATTATAAACGTCAAAATCAGATATTTTTTTTCAAACGGCCAATCATATGTACCACTATACTGTGCGCCTTATAACAATAACATGAGTATAGCAATATGTTTCAAGCTGGTGAAAATTCGTACCGTAACATGTGTATCTTATAAACAAACTCTCATCGGGTCCGGTACATGAATCTCCAAAAATACTATCGTAAGCATACAATGTGCAATTACGTTTCCATTGACAACGACCTTTGACATGCAAGGTCACTTCATTTGTTTTACAGAAGAAAGCATCTCCTTCATAGGAAGCGTATTCAATAATAATAACTTTTCCTGGAGGACATTGTAATACTTTGGTTCTGCCTTCCCTGATCTCAATTTGCTCTGAAAAACAGTTTTCGTAAACAATAAAAACAATTCAAAATCAAAATATGAACGTGTCGAATTAACTAAAATTTAAATTTGATAAGATCGAAATTTTATCACGATTTCGGAAGTATGTGACTTAATACCCGAACGAAAAACGTATCATACTAACTTAAAGGATTAAGTTTCAATGTATTGGAATTTTAATTTTATGAGATATTTAAACAGAAAATGAATAGATCTCCGGTTTATTTGAGAAATTTTCACACGTTTTACGTTATTTAATAGTATGTTATCGGATTTGAAAATGAATAAATAATGTGTTGGTATACTTCGGCAATTTAAAATACATTAGTGCAGAAGCATATGTCCTCAGGGGAAACATTCGGAATAAAACTACTTAGAATAAACTGGTTCTTGTTGTACTCTTTTATTTTGGTTATATAATTTTATACGACAGTCTTTTATTTTAACCAAGCTGCAGGAAATGAGCACAGTATAAGAGAGGACAGCGCAAGGTTGGGTTGCTCTCAACGGTGCATTATAAATTGGATGTCCTATTTTGTTTCAGAAACATAAATATTTTTTTTTTTTTAATATCTCTGATTTATCGGCTTGTATTTAGATGTGAAGAAATTTAGGAGAAAAAAAAACACTAAGGATGTATATACTATAGTAAGCAATCAAGCGGGTCATGTATATAGTAAGTTTGTTTATGGTAATAAGCCCTGAAGAAAAGTAATAAATTGTCTACACAGAACTAAACAAATGCATTATAAAATGTATATATATATTACGTATGTATCTGCTTCAATACACTTACCTGAAGTAACAGGTAATAATGATATAACCTCTATAAAAAACAGCGTTGTCAACAAAAATAAAATAGTGTCCATCTTTGATTTCGGTAAAGGTTAAACAATTACACATTTAAACGACCGGAAAATGAATCAATTTTAAAATGACCCGTCACAACTGTTCAAACACTAAACCCCCATAATAATAAAATGACTAACGTCACATGTTACATATAGGTCACAGAGTACATAAAATTATTCGACTGTTAAATTTTGAATTCAAATGGAAAAAATCTGATTGACACATCCTCTGTTCCTTGTACAGTTGAATAAATATGTATGTATTGTCAAAATGTCCATATCTACATGTAATTAATGTTTTAATATTATTTCAATTACAATTTAATTTGATATTAAATACTTTTCATGATATTTTTGGTTTTATAATAGATATATTGTCCTTGAAATGTTTCCTATTAAAATTTTTGGTTATATAAACGTAATCTAATTTCATGTTTTCATTGAAAAAAAAAATAATATAAATATAGATACCAATGGACAGACTAAAAAAAGCGCACCTCACAAAAAAACCAAAAAAAACCAAACAAACAATTAAACAAACAAACAAACAAACATAAACAAAAAACGAGTGAACTCATGTGCTCTCAGTGGATAATCTATTGGAAAACAATTGCATGTTAAAAAAAAACTTTGCAATGAACAATCATTGTAATAAATTTTGTACACTTGTCAATCTAATTAGAAATCTATATTAATTCGTGTGCTCGTACATATAACTCATATGGGTATAACGAAATCAGAGATATATATTTTAATTAAATTGGTTCACTTATTTACTGGCTATGAAGGGCATAGCAAGTTTAAAATCTCCCGGACATCAACTATTTCATGACGCAAAGACAATAGCGAGTTTTTGATTTGATTGATTGATGTTTTGATTGGGAACTTTCCTTTTTTAATTTTCCTCGGAGTTCAGTATTTTTGTGATTTTACTTTTTAGTATTCCCCGAGATATCAACCATTTCATGGCGCGAAGACAATAGCAAGTTTAGTATCCCCAGAGACACCAACTTGTTTCCAACACGGATAAACTTGCTATGTATGTTTTTACTATTTAAAGGTTATGAGGGTCGCATTGTATGGTGTGTCGTTCTTTCAAACTTTTGATTTACTTCAGCAATCAGAAATTTTTTTTTATGAACATAAGTTTACCAAACAAATATTTGTTTCCTTTAAAAATATTGCTGACTAGCTTAAAGTTGTTTATAGTATTAATACTCTTGTAAGAAAAAGTGTACAATGGGCTCTGGAGGAACAGTAATATTGATCCAAATTGATCCAAAAAACAAAACAAAAAAAAACAGGTTTTAAAATAAAAACTTAGAAATTCAGAGTTACAGAATATGAGTTGCTACACTGTTAATTGAAGGTTTTCACAATGTGTTTTTTTTCTATTCACAAGATATATATATATATATATATATATATATATATATATATATATATGTAGATTAGTAAGATTTGATATTGTGTATTATAATATAACGAGTGAAGATTGTCACTACAACTATTTTACAATGTTGACATATCTATTGACAATCTCAGCACAAAAAGTACCGCTTTGAATTATTATTCTGGATGATCTTAACATTAAAGCTGTCTCTTTAATAAATGATAGATCCGAGTCATGCATTGCTTCTTGAATATACATAAAAGCCACATATGCATATCATTTGGTCTTAAACAAGGATGCATTTTATCCCCTACACTTTTTTCCGTCTTAATGACTGACCTATGCGATATGCTGAAGGAGGCAAATTTGGGTATTAGCATCGCTTCTGAATTAATTAACTGTCTTCTTTTCGCTGATGATATTGTCCTGTTAGGAAACACGGAAGATGAGCTACAAACTCTTTTAAACATAGCTCATAAATTTGTCTCAAAATGGCGCTTAAAGTTTAATTCATCAAAGTCGAAGGTTCTGGTTATAGGTAAAAAGAAATACTCAAATAAAAAATGGTACTTAGGGAATGATCTCGTTGAAGAAGTTAATGAATACAAATATTTAGGCGTATATTTTTCAAGATCCCTTAAATCTACATACCATATAGAGTAGTACCTGAAAGAAAATTTTCAACGGAAAATAAATCATGTAATTCGTATTTTAGGTGAACATGGGGATTTTAATCGTATAAATTTTGGACATTCTCTGTGGATGTCAGCTATTCGACCATCACTGACGTACGGGTGTTCGGTATGGTTCCCGTCATCTCAGAGATGTACCGAATTACTAGAAAGTTTTCAATATAACGTGGGAAAAATTATCCTAAACACAAAAATGAATATCCCTAAATATACGCAACTAGCTGAATTTGGCTGGGAATCAATAAATAGATTTATGGATAGACAAAGAATTGCATACTACGCTAGATTAAAAAACCTGCTCGATAATCGACTGTCTAAAATTATCCGAAATGAAATTATACCTGTAAAATGTAATGAATGGAGATATATAGAAAATATCGAAACTATCGAAATTATTATACAGACTGCGGGCCTAGACCATTATGCTAACGGAAACATAAACGTTAATATCTTTAATAAACTTTATGGTAATGAAACGACCAATACTCAACTATCCAATATTTAAGGAAAGAGTAGTTTAAACTTGTACCAATCATTTGTGGTGGTTAAATGTAAGCAGTTGTATTTATCAAATGTTGACGACCAATACTCAACTATCCAATATTTAAGGAAAGAGTAGTTTAAACTAGTACCAATCATTTGTGGTTGTTAAATGTAAGCAGTTGTATTTATCAAACGTTGACGACTTCCGCTCAACAAGGCTAAAATTTTGGCAAGAACGAATTGTCTGCCTATAAATGCCACGCTTCAACGTATGGATCTTATAACAAACAATGAGTGTCAGTTATGTTCCTCAAATGCGACTGAGATGTTAGATTGTCCTTCTTTCTCGTCTATCAGAAAAAGAACAAGTACCGACATACAAACATGTTTCGATAGTTTTATCAAAGTACTGAAGTACTGAACATCGGATGACCGCAAGTTCTTGTGGATGGTCACAAGCACTTGTATCAGAAAAAAAAATCACATCTATTTACCTGAAAGTGAGGTTAATGAACAGATATAAAAAAAAAATCTGAGACAAGTTAGTGCGTGAATGATAAATAAATGACAGGGAATTCAACCTCATTGTAGTAAGTTAACTATTATATTGTAGTGATACAAATCAGTATACTCTGGTTTGTTGTTATACATTATATTAATATTTGTATATTACAGTTACATGTATATATAATTTTCATCCATTTGTATATCATTATATTCTACTATATTAATAATAGTGTAGTGCAAGTGCATGGTGGACACTCTTCTGTAATAATTCGATTTTTCTAATAGATTGGACTTGAGTAGGCATTCGTATTTTCCCGCAAAACGTTCAATCTCCCATGCAAATGTTCTTGAGATATTCTTCCGCATGCGTTAACACAATTTTTCTGTACGTGTGCATAGATATTAATGATTTTTTACTTATATATATATATATATAAAACAAGTGTGGACACAGATCAGTGTGGATAGTAGGGTTGGATGTTTGACAGTGTTTTATATGACAAAAGGAGTTCTATGTTTTTCCCATAGGGTTCTATATTATTAACTGTGTTGCACAATGACAACCAACCTGAGCATTAGGAGTGCTGATTATTTAATAGTTAGTTTTTTATGTTCAAGACGGGCATGGAAGAGACACTTATTGCATTAATTACCGAATGATTATGATAGAATATGTTCCACATCTTTGATTTTGGATACATTTTGTAGCTAGGAGAGGAACACATAATAGGTTCATTTTTCATGATGTGATTTTTTTATATGGGATATGGCATCTGTGAACATGTATTTGCTTACTATTTGTATGGTTCTATTTATATTACTTTGTGGTGGATCGTCAGTATCATAAGTAAAAGGTTTCGTTTAAATGTCGAAATTGTTTCTCAGATTAGAAGACATTTAATGGTTTTTAGTAATGACAATGCCTGACATTATGCTTGGGGCTAGATGAGCTAAAAAGTAAACTTCTGTGTTATTCTTTATTAATTCTTAGATAATATCTCAACAAAAGAACCTTTGTGAGCATGCTTCAAAGACTCATAACTGCTACAGAAGTCATCTGATAAAATTTCAAGTGGATATTATGAACATCTACTTAATATAAAAATGAGAATGGAAATGGGGAATATGTCAAAGAGACAACAACCAGACCAAAGAGCAGACAACAGCCGAAGGCCACCAATGGGTCTTCAATGCAGTGAGAAAATCCCGCACTATGTCTAAATATCTAAAAAGTTATATAGTATTCAATATGAAAAAGGTATTGCAAAATTATTCTCTGTTAATTTTTTTTGTTATATGGATACAAATATAAATGATACCAATACAGTAAAGCAGTTTTGTTGTGGTATGAAAGTGTAGTAATTAACATTTACTGTAACAATGTTAATTCACACAAATTATGAAATAAACAAATGAATGTCAGATAAATAAATGTTGAACATGTACAATGAAATATAGTTATAGAAATCAATTAGGCCAGATAGGCCTTATAAATTTTGGTCTTTTTTTAACATACTGAATGACCATTTACACTCAGGACTGAGTCGTCAGTAGGCAGTACAGATGTATAAATATAAAGTGTAACAGAACAACCTAGCATCATACAGTAGCGCGAGTAGCATTGTCGGGTAAATTTGTGCTTTTTTTTAAATTTGGCTAATGGACAAAAAAGGTTTGGTTCAAATCTAAATAAAATGCTTTTATCTCCCATTACTTACATTGTACATAGAATGGATACTACTTTGACAATTCCTTGTAGTGAGAGTTGTCTGTCAAATCTTTATTTCACAAAGAATGAATTGCATAACAATGAACTGAGCTTAAAGCAAAGCACTTTAATAATACACTTAGACAAAGAGCTCAATCCAGTGATATACTTTGTACTACAGGTCCTTCATGAACATCCTATCGGCCAAAACCATATCTCACAAACATGCCATACTACATGGTTGGATCAGAAGTCCTGAAATAGACATGAATTATATCATTGTACTTTAAATATATATATATACACCGGTTAAAACTTTCACAAATTTGTGGAAAATCATTCAGTATCAAGCAACTATCAATCGCTTCATGCACAAATTGATATAGGTTGAGTGCCCCATTGTTGGAAATAAGAACATACCTCCACCTAATTTTAGTTAACTGATGAAGAAACATTCAAAACTATAAAATGTTATCTAAGACTTGTCAGTGTCTATTTACCATCTGACACCACTGAATCAATAATATATGTGTATACATATATACATGTAAGACTAAAATTGACATACATATATAAGACTTAAACTGACATTCCGTCTTTACTCCACCTTCATTCCTCAAGTCATGTTCAAATCTGACTTCCTGATAAAATAAGATTCCATATCTACAACCAATGAAATACCCTATTAGACTAGCCGCAATGAAATCCCAGTTTTCTAAAATGGTAGGTGGAACCTAAAACTCAAAAACTTTAAGCGATATATTTTAAATATTGCAAATACATGTAATTCTTCTCAAAAATTCGCTATATTTTTCCTTATTTTGTCTTTTGTTCGAGACTGTATAGTGACCTCTGGGTGTCTTTCAATTACATCCAGTTTGGCGTGGGTTGATGTTTGACTGTTGTACATGTTATATATCAATGTGGGATTTTTTTTATATAAATAAGAACTATTCCCTTAAATTCAAATAAAATAGATGTAAGAAATTATAGGCAACCACCATGACCATATGCATACCACCTTCAATAAACAGCTGCGCCATGAGCACATGATAAGCCTGTCACATTTACAAAGAATAAAGTTTAATTACTTCTCAATGTCATATTAGAAATTTATGAAAATCAAAAAGGGAGCTTATATCAATAGATATAAACAATTCACCAAAGTTTAATGGGAATTGCTGAAAACATTGTCCAAAACTGGAAAATCCCCCCTATTTAATATATAAAACCCTGTAAGTGGGAAATGTAAAATGTAGAATTTATAAAATTCTAAAGGCAGCAGCTTACATCACTAGATATAAACAATTCACCAATGTTTCATGAGAACTGCTGAAAGCATTTTTGAGTTATAGTCTGAAAACTGGAAAATCCCCCCTTTTTTTAACAATAAACTCGGAAATGTAAAATCTAAAATTTATAAAAAAAAAAGAAAGGGATCTCACGTCAATAGATATAAACAATTCACCAAAGTTTTATGCATATTCATTAAAGCGATATTAAGTTAATGTCTGACATGTTGACGACGGACGGACGGACAGACAGACAGACGGACAGCGCCATACCATAATACATGTACGTCCCGCAAACTGGCCTACAAAAATAAGAAGACCCCATACTGTATATTCTGCTGTAAAATAGCCCAACATGTTTATATTGGGATACAGTTTATATTGATATAAAGATTTGAGATTTATTAAAAAAAAACTTTCATGTTATCATAATTCATGTAATTATTTGCATTTGTTCTGTTGATTGATAGTGGTACATGTATGAGGACTGGGATGAAATCACTTATATATAGTTCTGATCAACAGTTTCACGGTAAATAAGTTGTAGTACATTTGTAGGTTGTTTGAAGTTTGCAGCATATTCAACTTTGAACATCTTTTTCAGGTCTACAATCCATATAAAAATCTGTATATGTGGTATGATTGCCAATAATTAGACAACTATCCACAGAGGTTCAAATAACAAAGTAATTATAGGCAACCATACAGCCTTAATAAACAGCTGCGCCATGAGCGCATGATACGCCCTTCGTCTTGTGTGCGAATTTTTATGCAATAAGCATAAATAGTTTCTGACATACGGCGTGACATGCGAAAACCCCCCCCTTTTTTTTTTTTACAAAAAACTCAATATCCCTAAAATAAAATTTTGAATCAAAACCAAAAAGTATACAGATCTTTAGATTAATATAACTAAGAAGTGTGTTAAATTTTAAGCAATAATCATAAATCGTTTTTGAGATACAGCGCAACATGTGAAAAACCCCTCCCCCTTTTTTTTTACAAAATACTCAATAACTCAAAAATAAAATTTTGAATCATCACCAAAAAGTATACAGATCTTAAGGTTAATATAACCAAGAAGTGTGTAAAGTTTTAAGCAATAATCATAAACTGTTTTTGAGATACGGTGCGACATGTGAAAAACCCCTCCCCCTTTTTTAACAAAATACTCAATATCTCTAAAATAAAATTTTGAATCATCACCAAAAAGTATACAGATCTTAAGATTAATATAACTAAGAAGTGTGTAAAGTTTTAAGCAATAATCATAAATTGCTTTTGAGATACGGCGCGACATGTGAAAAAAAACACACACCTGTTTTAGTTACTAAGTCCCGTAACTCAAAAAGTTTTAATCTTATTTTCACCAATCAAAGAGCTGAAGAGCTCTGAGGGGAAAGACGGCCATTGTTTCTTTTTTTTTTTTTTTTTTTTTTGGGGGTATCTTTGATAGTCTTCATATAAAGAATGAAAAAAAGAACACCTAGAATATGTAGAAAGGTTGACAATATTGAAATCAATTGTTGTGTAATGTAATTTCGTTTCCTTAGTTAAGGATTCAATTTGGACCAATGGAAGAGATCTGCATCTTCTAAATCAAAACATTCGATTAAAGTTGAAAGTTAATTATCGAAAATTCAACTGAATTCTATCATTTAACAACTACTACAATATTTTTTTAGAAATTTTAATTGTGTACCACTAAACTGCAGGCTAGGGCCATTTTCCTTTTTTTGTGACAGTACTCTAAGATTTTTATTTTTTTTCTCAAGAAAGTGAGGACTGAAAAATCTATTCAGTTTTAAATTTCCATTCATAAAGTTCCCAGTTACAACTCTCATCACAAGGATACAGGTACTAATAAAAACCAAGATGATTGATGTAAACTGTGTGAAGCTTGTTTCAGATCCTACATTTTGATATATTTGTAAATTTCATGAATAAATAGGTTTAAACTACAAAATGCAACATTTTAATTATTTTTTTACCATTACAATGATTATGTTGGTACACAAAATTTAGTTTTAATGGAAGACTATTAATCATATACTAAATGTCACATTTTAAGTGTTCTGATACATTAACTTTTATTTTAGTGGATTATTACTCATCAATTGAGGTGCTCCTGTATTGGAGGAAGATTCTCAAAACAGAATTTTACAGAAAAAATGAAAACTGTCGTTTCTCTCCCCAATCTCATGTATCCCCAAGGCCATTGTTTACTGTGAAAGTTACAAGTTGACCTACAAATTAAAGCATTGCATGTTGATGTTTGAAATATTTACAGCAAACATAATTATGTTCAAATTGAACAAATACAAATTTTAAATTATAACACGAACTCTGAGAATGATTTAAATAATCAGTAAAGGATATCCCTGCTTCTACGTAGTTACTAGTGTGGCATTCCAACAATGACGTCACTATAATGTAGGTTGGATATATTTAGAATATCTCGTCATTCTGATTTTTCCGGATTGTAAAAGAAACGTAAATAGTGTAAGGAAGAGCTGAAGATACGATAATTTCGCGAGAAACAGAAGGGAAATGTGTTCAAAAGTGTTTAAAGTCAATCTATTCATTTGTGTGTCTCCTTCTCATCAATCTCAGTAAGATTTTTTGGGGGTGTTTTCCACACTATAAAAACAAAATGAATGACGTGAGGGGATGTCAGTCTGGTCAACCACATAGGGGATTGACGGCTTGAAGCCGTCTTTCCCCAAAAAGTATACAGATCGTTTGACCATCATAAGAAACAACTATGTTAAGTTTCATGAAATTTGGATAAGTCATTCTCAAGTTACGGTGCGACAGACAGACGGACAGACAGACTTTTAGTTACTAAGTCCCGTAACTCAAAAAGTTTTAATCTTATTTTCACCAAAAAGTATACAGATCGTTTGTCCATCATAAGAAACAACTATGTTAAGTTTCATAAAATTTGGATAAGTCATTCTCAAGTTACGGTGCGACATGTTTACGCCGGACAGACGGACAGACAGACTTTTTGTTACTAAGTCCCGTAACTCAAAAAGTTTTAATCTAATTTACACCAAAAAGTATACAGATCGTTTGACCATCATAAGAAACAACTATGTTAAGTTTTTCATGAAATTTGGATAAGTCATTCTCAAGTTACGGTGCGACATGTTTACGCCGGACAGACAGACAGACGGATGCCGGACATTTGTATACCATAAATAAAAAATGAGAGAAAAAAAAAAAACAGTCCAGACATGTTAAGTATGCAACAATTAAATTGAGAAAAGTAACGGCCTGATTTACAACTTATAAACAGGTTGGGAACCCTCCCCCTCCCCAAAAAACAAATATTCTAAAGAAGATAAAAAGAAGATGTAGCCTTTTTAACTTATAAAGGGGGATCTGGAGGGGATTCATTACATTTGGAACAACTTTTCTATAGGATGGATACATGATCTGACCATATATGTGTAGTACAGCTTGATTTTATCATTTATGTTAATAAATAGTATTTGTATATATTTGTTCATGCATTGACTTGTTGACTGACTTTGACAGAGTATACAGTATGACAGTACTTTGATTTTCTATTCACTTGGGTATTTACATCCTGGGTTTTTCTATTTCTTTATTCTGATTGGTTACTCTGTGAACTGGAAGAAGGAAAACAACTTATCCGTGATTATTCAGATATATTTTTGAAAGGCGACTCAGATATGGGACATACTACAATTGTACAACATAAAATAGAAAAACCCAGGATGTAAATACCCAAGTGAATAGAAAATCAAAGTACTGTCATACTGTATACTCTGTCAAAGTCAGTCAACAAGTCAATGCATGAACAAATATATACAAATACTATTTATTAACATAAATGATAAAATCAAGCTGTACTACATATGTATAGGTTATCGGCTTTTCTACACATTGACATTGTAAAATATAAGCCAGTGAGCCACAATGAACCTTTCTTGGCGAGTGAGCGCAGCTAATGAGCTAAAATGACTCAAACTGTGTCCTCAGTGGGTGATATTTTAAGGGATCTATACGAAGAAAACCTGATTATCTGTTTATCGTTCTATTACTGGCTTTTTCAGCAAGCTTGATAACGACTCCTCACACACATGTATAGATTATCGGCTTTTCTCAGGGGCGGATCCAGCCATTTTATAAAGGGGGGGTTCCAACTATATGTTCCCATTCAAATGCATTGATCGTCCAAAAAAAAGGGGGGGTTCCAACCCCCGGAACCCCCCCTCTGGATCCGCCACTATTTCTACACATAGATATGAGGGTAGTAATGCCCTTTACCGTCAGGCATCAAACAGTCATTTTTGGCTACCGTTATCGTCAAATTGGTTTAAATTTTACCGTGATTCGTCAAAATATCCTTATCGTGACTCATCAAAGGTCTCAAATAATTATCATTAGCGTCACTTTTTCAAAAAATTTAACGTGATGCGTCAAAATCAGTCGATTTTTTTATTGTCTAAAAGAAAGTGTACATTTTATTGTCATGCACCAAAAATTACCGTTAATGTTATTTGGCATGAATTTTTACCCTTATTCGTCATGAAGGTACCCCATTACTACCCTCAGATATCGTAAAATATTAGCCAGTGAGCCGCAATGAACCTTTTTGGCGAGTGAGCGCAGCTAATGAGCTAAAATGAATCAATTTGTGTCCTCAGTCACAGTGGGTGGTATTTTAAAGTATCTATACGAAGAAAACCTGCTTATCTGTTTATCGTTCATATACTGGCTTTTTCAACTCCCTTACTTGGCCTAAGGGACGACATCAAAAGTTCAATGTACGATAAAAAACTTATTCATATAATTTTTTCACTGACCCCCTCTTAACTTAATTTGGGAAAAATTGATTGACCAATAAGGATATGTATAAAATCGATTTCAATTAAACAAAACTTGCAGCAATTTTGACCCCCCCACCCCAAACTATTTGAATAATTTTTCATCCTTCATTGATCATTTTTTTTATGTCGTCCCTAAGACAGTTGCTTATCTGTTTATCGTTCTATTACTGGCCTTTTTTTAGACTAGAGACTTCATGTGTACAAACCTGACGTCATACTATAGAAGAAGAGACAAATAATATCACATTAAATCCTATCACATTACATCTAATGATAACTAAAATCCAAATTAAATTATATTACGATGTCAATGGAAGAAATTCCCGCGCAAATGTCATCACTGGGATAGACCAAAAAGAATTTTAGGTCTATGTATCATTCACATTCCGATCAATTTACTCAGTTAAATAAAATATATATGTTAACTGTATTTATATTGGTTTTGAATTTAGTTAATCTATCAGAAAAATTATTTATGTCTCGCAGATAACCCTCAATACTATACACCAACTCGACACTGAAGCTAAAAATCCCTAAAACATAATGGTATATGGAATCGTCCAAACGGATTTCCTAATACTGATAAAGGTGAAATATGTAGATTCAGAATTGTGTACACAGAAATAAGATAAAAAATAAAGCCCTATGTAAGGTGAAAACAATAAAACAACTGTATGAAATCATTTTTTATTAAGTTTGCTTGCCTAAGAACCATAAAGTTAAAATTTATAACGATTATGTGTATCCTGTCAACCCCTTTTCTTCTTTGCATCGAGGCTTCCGTTGCTTTACATCAAGGCCACAGCAGTTCAACCAATCCATCACATCACCATTCACATCACAGTCACGTCTCAGTCATTACAGCTGAACGGACGTGCTGGGTCAGCTCTCCTTTACCCGCTATCTTCGATGAGGGTTTACTTTTAGATGGATCAACGACTTACTACTTTAGATGACAGAAACCAATCCAACGCTGTACAGCAAACGTTTGTACTGTGCGTAAATTCCCGCGTCAACATGCACTCCAAAACCCATTGTGGATGGGGAGTGTTATGCCGACTGACGTCCGAGGGCTGTATCCGAGGTGTTAGATGATGGACCTTCATTTCACTGTCTCACGACTTTGGTCCTGATAATGCTTCCTGTCATCTTTAATACTACGTCCGAGACTCATCTACCAGTACTCCATCATCGAGGTTAGCGGGCTGCCAAGCTGACCAATCTGGCTCTGAAAGCAGCCGTTGTGAAGAAATAACATCAAAATAGTCAACAAAAGAAACCCAAAACAACTCAGAAAACCAAGATGGCGGCCTACTAAAATGGCGTCCTCCACCTGTTCCTGACCGATGGCACAAATTATTTAAACGCTCACCAAACGCCTTCGGGCACCGAGCCGACCGTGCGAGGGCTTAACAGCCAGTCAAGGTCGTTAAACACCCCCAGTAGTAGTCAACCAATCGGGGAATGTTAAGTTGGGACATACCTCTATTTTTACTGCAGGTTTTGGCATATTTAAAACAGAATTATAGAAAAATTAAATGTTGTTTGTAGATACAAAACAGAAAATGATAAACACTTTTAGCAAAAGATGAAATGGATCGGGGTTCTGTGTATTCATATTATTTGTACAACTCTCCTTACTCTTAGAAGCGTGTTCTTTACATCGAGGCCACAGTAGTTAAACCAATCGGGGAATGTTTATTTGGGGCATATGACCTAATTTAACTGCAGGTTTTAGAATTTTTTATCGAAATTATAGAAAAATGGAATGTTGTTAGTACATACAAAACAGAAAATGATGAATACTTTTAGCAAACGATAAATTGGATCGGGGTTTTGTGTATTCACATTATTTGTACAACTCTCCTTACTGGCCCGAGAACACAGTTATTTCGTAGTGCATTTCTTTTAGACAATAAATTCAAATTAAAAAAATCGCACCTGCTCTATCTCAAAAAGATTTTTACAGTGTAGTGTACTACTATTGGGACAAATAATATCAAAATTATAGAAAAGTCTACCAGCTCTAACTCAAAATTTTGACAATTCTATGTTAAGGGGGTCTAAAATTCAGTTTGACAGCTTTAGACATACTAGTTTTTGACCTTTTTGAACTGGTCTAAATCACTACTTAACATAAACATTCAGCACCCAAATTTTTTTAACATGTCATTTCATCCCTTTACTTAATATTTCATGCATAAAATATAAAGAAATAAATTTGGAAAGTGTATGAACAAAATTTGCAAGTTATACACTGTCCACACTAGGGACTATATTTGTAGACAACGAAAATCTAAGGACGATAACTGTGTCCTCGGACCTATTAATAGTATAGAAAGACTTGATCGATTCTAATAAAACTTTGCATGACCTAAGCTTAGGGAATTATAAGATAGTTGGCCAAGTTTCATGGCCATAGAATATTTATCATAGAAACTATGGCTATTTTAATATTGAAATTTGGATGTTTAATTTTGACCAGAGACATATAATACAAGAGATTGGCAACTCTAGAAGAGTCTATATAACAGCCAATGAAATGACGTGGCCACCGGAAAGCCGATTATTCCGATGGATTTATGGGTAAAAACCGTGTTGTTGTAAAAAAGGTTCTACGCCTCACGATTTTTCTAATGGATAATGCCGATACCTTTCACAGCTAAAGCATGCAAGTATATTTAAAAGTTACAAAAAACTAATTCTAATAATTTGTTATTGATAAAATGTGTTCTAATGATGAGATTAATCAAATACAAACAAAGTTAAAACTCGGCCCATTTTACTTCACTTCCTATTGCCGTAGAAACCATTTGATTTCCCAATTTTTTTCTTAAAACTTGGAAATATGCTAATAGATATATAATTTTATGGGGCAATAATACTCCCAAATGTTGTTTCGTGAAAATAAGACTATTTTCGTAAAATTTGATCCAATAGTGTTTTTTTTCAAAATTATCAACAAATGTGGCGATTTTTTTTATTGATACCCGAAGCCAGCTGTGCTGGTACTATCATTTTATCTCGTAAAACTTGGAAATGTGCGAATAAATATTCAATTGTATGGGGCTATATTACTCTCAGATGTTATGTCGTGAAAATAAGACCAGTTTCGTAAAATTTGATCCAACAGTTATTTCTAAAAATGTCAACAAAGTTGACTATTATTTTGTTATTTATACACAAAGCCAGCTATGCTAATTTTATCAGTCTGTTTCGTCAAAACTAGAAATTTACAAATAAATATGTCATATTATGGGGATATATACTACTCCCAATTTTTTTTTTTTCTTTTTTTTTTTTTTTTTTTTATTAAACTGGCTAAATATTGAAATTGTTCATGGACAAATTTCCTTAAATCAAGGATTTATATAGTAAGTATACTTACTATACAAATCCTTGCATAAATCAGTCCTTCGTTTTTGTGCACTATGAAATTTATAGCCTGCATTTTGTTAGGCAATTTATTCATTTTTCATTCTGTTTATAGCAAAGTTGCTTATTTTCTCCTATTCTGAAGTCATTGTTTTTTTCTTCTTTTTAGGGTGCCAAAGATGAACGAACGCAGTAAATTTACAAAAGGGAGTAAAATTTTCCTAGAAAAGGAAACCTTCTACCTGGGACTATTATACTAATAGTCCCAGCTTCTACTGGTCGTAATATTATGAATGAGCTTCATACATCTGTTGTAGTTTCAGACTACGCTTCTCATTCAAAACATGAACCTAATTCATGTTTAAATTAAAATCGTATTGAGAACATTTCAATGGTGACTGCAAAAGATATATATATTTGATAATAAAAGATTTTATTTACACCTAGGATTTGTATATGTATACACATAAACAATCTTACTTTTAAACTGCCATCTCTTTACCGCAGAATAAAAAGACAAACCACTACAAATGATTAAAAGACAAAAACCGATACAAATGATTGTCTCGTGGAAATAAGGTTATAAAATACTTTTTAAACAGTGTCTTCCATGTTGCTTTGATGTATGACCTCGGCTCCCATTTCAATGTTGTGTTTTTTTTATAGATTTTTTGTTGCTCCGAGGACACACATATCCATCTATGTATGCAGTATTGTCATTTGTTTTTGTTGGTGGGTCTCTCGTTTATGTCTTCGTCACTTTCACTATCAACATAGAGTTCGTTATCAGTTTATTCAACTAGGAGTAAATCTAAGTCGTAACTATTAAGATTGTCATCCCACGAAATAAAATCGGAATTTTCCATATTGCGTGCACATAAATGAAGCTTTATTCAAATGAGAAATTAATTGTAATTTTGCTTAAATATTAATTCTCAATACACACTTCGAACATGAAGAAACCATAAATTTACCGACAGTCATTTAAAAAACAACTCAATGCAAGCCTATGATGAAACTGTCAAACAACACTTAGAAATCAAACATTTCCGACAATCCTACAGAAAAAACTCAATGCAAGCCCAATTAATGATGAATATAAAAATAAATAAAATTTTAATGATTTATAAATATCAAGAATAAAAAACAAAGCCTATCATTATTAACAATTAATTAACAAATAAATTCAGTTTTTTTCCACATTAATTAATTTTACATTTTGTGAATTGTATTTTTGGAAAGAGTGTGGACACCTGTGGTGTAACAACTTCTTGTTTACAAGGTGTCAATTAAAACTCATTATCTATAACATGTTCGTGATTTACCTGGTCATCGAATAATTCAAACCTAATATACATGTCACACTGTGAAATTATGTCTCCGAGACAGGTGTATATTCAATAGAAACCCATTGTGAAACTATCAAATAAAATGAACTCTGACACAATTTATCAAGTGTTAATTATTTAATATCAGTTTTTTTTTTTTAATCCATTAGGTCTCTTTTTCAATAATACAAATCTAAAATCAAAATTACATTAAAATAAATAATTATGTATGAACTCAAATTACTTAATTAATTATGATAAATTTAACACTGAAACAGTATGTTATGCTTAAACCTTCTTCCTTACTTCGAGTACTTTTAATACTTTTATTAATGACTTTATTACCCAAGGAGATCTCGCGAGGTTTAACTAGTGGCCGCGTGTTTTTACGGGATTTCGCCGAGTTGCCAATCTCTTGTATTATATGTCTTTGTTTTGACGTTTAAATCAAATAATTTCAACTATCAAGATTTGGGCTTTAAAAATTTAAATATTGCAAAAATTTGCTTTTTAAATGCTCTTAGATATAAAATATTAGGTATTAAAAGCAACTGAACACTCATTTGATTTATCAGATTTATTACAATTATTCAAAAGTCAAATTTATATGAGCCTGTGACTGAAAATTGAGATTTTCGAATTAAGGGGAGCCTTACATAAACATGCATTTTTTCCAACCAATTTGAAGTTTTTGAAGTTTTTTTACCATAAATTATTTCTCCATATATGTTAAATGTACTTTCAATTGACAGAAAAGTTACAAAAAGCATACCACATGAGTATAAAATGGTCTTAGGTCATGCAAGACTGAACATTATTTAGAGTCAGTTTAGGCCGTAGCACATATTTACATATAAAAATGCATACAGAAGCTATAAGAAATGGAAATTTGTTACTTTTTGCTCATTTCTATGCTAAGATGTCATGATACAAGAAGTCTAATTGGAAAAGGACTCTTGCATTCAACTTTTTTTGCAGACAGTATGGTCTGATGCACAGTTTTTTCACTTTTCAATGAAAAACTTGCATGTAGTTTTAGTCTTAACTGGCATATATTTGAACCACATGCTATCCTACAGAAGAAAATAAAGGTAGTATATGAAATGGATAAGGTGCACAGATCATTGTCAAGTGCTTTTTTTTACAGATTTAGTGAAATATTTATGATGGACTACAAATTTTATGTACAAAGCTCTTCACATTTCACATACATCAAACAGGCCGTTCGACCAGTTCCTAATTACAACACATTTTGCACATTTTTCTGTGATAATCTACTTTTCTCTACATTCAGAGTTCACAAATGGTTAATAGAATTTGAATTAATCATAGAAACACAAATATCAAAGCATAAAAAGCTGTCAGATAGAAAGTCAGCATGCCTCTTAGGCATAAAAATGGAAACTGCTATAAAATGCTTATTTTAGCCGTATAATGCCAAAATGAGACATTTTAACAGAATTTCTTTCAAATAAAGATTTAAATCCTTTACTTTTATTGAGTTTGACAAATTGAAACCAGCAAACCATGCAGGAAGTTGCCAAAGTACAGAATCTTGATTCCTGAATTCATCTCTTAGGCCCGAGAACACAGTTATTTCGTAGTGCATTTCTTTTAGACAATAAATTCAAATTAAAAAATCGCACCTGCTCTATCTCAAAAGATTTTTACAGTGTAGTGTACTACTATTGGGACAAATAATATCAAAATTATAGAAAAGTCTACCAGCTCTAACTCAAAATATTGACAATTCTATGTTAAGGGGTCTAAAATTCAGTTTGACAGCTTCAGACATACTAGTTTTGACCTTTTGAACTGGACCAAATCACTACTTAACATAAAGATTCAGCACCCAAATTTTTTTAACATGTCATTTCATCCCTTTACTTAATATTTCATGCATAAAATATAAAGAAATAAATTTGGAAAGTGTATGAACAAAATTTGCAAGTTATACACTGTCCACACTAGGGACTATATTTGTAGACAACGAAAATCTAAGGACGATAACTGTGTCCTCGGACCTACTGATGCTATTTTTTGGAATTTCTGTGACCTAAATGGTTCGCGAAAATTAATATTTTTATATATAGTATAGTAACAAAACATTTTCATATTATTAATGTATGTTCTAAAAAAGATATTTTATGAGTATTCATTGAAGAAATGAATTTACAACAAGCGATAAGGTATGTTAATTTGCACTCGATGATGTCCGCGTATTTATAAATTATAGATCGGTTACCAGTCCAACTAACTCGAATAATTCAAGCCCTTACCGTCTCCGATTCTCTCCACTTTGGTAGTGATCGATAGTGAGCGTAATATAACGACTGGATTATTCGGGTTACAGTCCATCACGAAAGTTACGTAATGGAAATTTCGATGACAACAATACACCGGAATGCCCTCACGGTTATCCGCTGTAAAAATGGATATCTGCTTTTCAGAGTTGCCGCTCTTAGCACAAATACAGTTCATGATAGGTGATCTGGGTTACTTGTATTCTCCAGACTTAGTTAATAGTTTAGATAAGTTCGGGAAGAAATATCTTACAGATGTTATGAACGAACGTTCTTTTTTACTTGACAAAATTTCAAATGTTTAATATCATGAACTGTGTGCGAACGTTTTAAGTTTCAAGGTTGAAATGTTTTATCTTTTATCGACGACAGAAAGATTTCAAATAATATATGAATATGAACTTGTTACTGTAATGTACTTTTACGAAATAACCAATGTATTATGTTATTTTAGCGTTAACGTATTTATTAGACTTTTAATATTTGCAAGTATCTTGTACCATGTTTTACTACAATCATAATGTAAATACTATGTTTTGATGACGCAGGTGTCAGTACCCCGCTGGCGCTTGCCCCCGTTATAAAGGGGTAGTTTCACAATAATCAGAAACCTTATCAAATTTCAAACTTGGAAGTAAGAGATGAGTGTTTATATTTACTATCTGAACATTACCCTATACTAATATCTTTGAACATTGATCTGCTGTATGGTTCGCCGGGCATCTCAGTCAAATAGGACCGTAACGTTCTCAAATGGAATGAGATTAAAAAAAAAAGGAATTGATACAAGTTTGAACATTAGTAGACAAAAAAATCAACGAATTAAGGACATATAACATATAATATTTTAATTCAATTTTAGACGAAGACACTGTTAAAGTTCACCCAGGCGTAGTTGTCGCCACATCCTCAAACCGTATTGGAATAAATATCTGTGAAGATTTTTGGATGCAAGCACTGGCCGAAAGTGGGTTATTTAGGACAACACATCATTAATAGAAACGAGCGTGATACTAAATAATTATGCAAGATGCATTTTTTTTATTTAGAAAAATTTTGAATAAATTCTGCTTCAGGTAAAATTATACAAAACAATATGTCCCTAGTGTGAACAATGTATAACTTGCAATTTTTTTCATACACTTTCCAAATTTATTTCTTTATATTTTATGCATGTAGTATTAAGTAGGTGGATGAAATTACATGTAAAAAAGATTGATGATGAATTTTTAGGTAAAGTAATGATTTGGTCGAGTTAAAAACATTGTATTTCTGAAGCTGTCAAACTGAGTTAACTCGTTAATATATTTTGAGTTCGAGCTGGTAGACTTTTCTACAATTTGGATCAAATTTGTCCCAAAAGTAGTTCACTACTCTGTAAAAATCTTTTGGAGATAGAGCAGGTGTGATTTTTTTTTAATTTTGAATCTATTGTCTAAAAGAAATGCACTACAAAATAACTGTGTTTTCGGGCCAGTAGGGGTGCATAGTTAGTATTTATTAGAAAAGCGACTGTTTGTTTTAAAAGCTCGTAAAAGCTATCAACCATTTTGATGATATCTTCTTCGGTGTATTTGTTGATGTAATCAGTATGGTTATTTACAAAATAATATGTTACGGGACTCAAAACAAGAAAGTACAAGAACTATCAATATGAAAAATACCAGGAATTCTCAAAAATATTGGAAAGGACAATAGACCACACTACACAATACTCAAATTCTCCTCAGAATGGAATTATTTTGACTAGGATTTTTGAGTAGATCTTTACAATTTTTAAGACTCCAATTCTAAATAACACCTCTGGTTGACTACATGTCATCATAATATGTTAATTGCCATATGTTACTGTGGAATGAGTGGTAAGAAACGTTTATTATAACATATAGTCTTGCTTGTTATTTATCGTTCTTTATAAGCAATAACAACTATTTGCATAAAATCGTCATAAAAATCAGCGCTATTTATACCATTAAGGGCAATTAGGCCACCTCTTCTTTGAATAAACTTACTCTAAACAGTCTGAAAGCTGACCCCGGTTTCACCCAATTTCTAAAGACAATCGAAGTCATGTGACTACCATATTTGGGCATTTTGAACCATTTTTTGTTCAACTGAGATGATGCAATCAAAGCATGCTTTACGTTATACACGACGACTGCTTATACCTTTGAGAAGTTTTAACTTGAATGTTATGTTTTTAACACTGTTATAAGATCTTTGTATTTTTGTTTTTATCAGTACTAACATTGATTTTGTAAATTGATAAATTAAAACATAACTAAATATGTACAGTTATACACTTGTGAACACTCCTGCATCCTGTCGATGTTTGTATTTTGGCATTTCACAAGAACATGTTTTCTCATACTGTTTAAGACGTCTTTACATTAAATCCATTGCATATGTACTGATTGATAATCAGTGGCGGATCCAGAAAGGGGGTTCCGGGGTTGGAACCCCTTTTTTGGACGATCAATGCATTTGAATGGGGACATATAGTTGGAATCCCCCCTTTATCCTGGGTTGGGAACCCCCCTTTTAAAAATTGCTGGATCCGCCCCTGTTGATAATTAAGTCTGGGAAACATGATCATGTTATTAGTTACAATTGGCTTTGAACTAGCTTTCAGTAACTCTGGGTACTCTAGGTCGATACTGTGTATCTTAAGTCGGTTTTTAGTCGATTTTGTGCTGTTGTGCCGATCTGGGTTAAGTCCTTTTCAACTGCTTTTTTAAGTTTATACTAATGTTACACTATTGTCCAAGGTTAAGGGAAGGCGTATTGATCGCAAACATGTTTAAGGCCGCCAAATTTTGTATGTGATTGTCCCAATTCAGCAGCCTGTGATTTAGTGGTTGTCGTTGGTTGCTGTGTATCATGTTTGTTTTTCGTTTATTGTTTTGTATATATGTTTGTTTTCTCGTTTCAATGGTTTAACATTTTGTCATGTAAGAGCCTTTTTAGCTCACTATGTGGTATGAATTTTGCTCATTGTTGAAGTCCGTATGGTGACCATTAGTTACTATCATCCACATTATTTGGTGTCTGGTGGAAAGTTGTCTCATTGGCAACCATACCACATCTTTTTGTTTTATATTGATATGATTATTAGCAATGTTATGATTGTGGTGTGTGTTTTGTGGACTGTTATTTTGAAATGCGAGATACACCTTATCGCCATTTGTCCGCCATACTATTTTCGCTATATTTGGAATGTACATTTGAACGCCAAAATATATTCTAGCGAAATAACAGACGATTTTATCAGAAGTGTTAAATGATCTAATTTTTATCAAGGTTATATATGGGCTCGAATATTACCGTTTCCTTAGTTTTGTGGTAATTTACCTTTTGCAGGATTAAAAGAATATTCTAATTGCTATGTTGCTAGTGGTGAATACGTAAGTGGTTGGAGGCCCATCCCCCACCCACTTAGAAAACGTAAAATCATTTTAGTGAGTAAAATTGCGATCATTACTATTAACATATGATTAATGTACAATTTGATAATTTGCTTTTGACTTTCATGTGCATTTCTTTATGTTATTCATTTTCCTTTATTGTCCGAATGGGCGAATTCAGGCGGGGCGCTTCATAAAATGAATTTTTTTTATAGAATAAAACACGTCGAAAAAATTTGGCTTGATCCGTTCGCTGTACCTTTTAAGGTCGCACCCCACTTACATCAAATCCTTGATTCGCTTAGGCTGAGTTTGAATAAAGTTTATTTGAAGTTAATTTACTTAGTATTTAATAATAGGAAGCATATGACGAAGGAGCAAAATTGCAAATATAACAAGAGGTTCTTAAGAGCATGAGTTTCAGTCAAGTCAAAGTATTTGTAGATCTTGTCTTGCTGATCAATTTTTCTTAAAGTTTCTATATACATTTAAAATAAAATTGAGAATGGAAATGGGGAATATGTCAAAGAGACAACAACCCGACCAAAGAGCAGAAAACAGCCGAAGGCCACCAATGGGTCTTCAGCACAGCGAGAAAATCTTGCACCCGTAGGCGGGCTTCAGCTAGCCCCTAAATAAAAATGTGTACTAGTTCAGTGAAAAATGGACGTCATACTAAACTCCAAGACATATTAATGAACTTAAGTTAAAAAGCATACAAGTCTAACAAAGGCCAGAGGCTCCTGACTTGGGACAGGCGCAAAACTGCGGCGGGGTTAAACATGTTTTGTTGATATCAACCCTCCCCCTATACCTCAAGCCAATGTAGAATAAACAAACACACAGCAATACGCTCAGTAAAACTCAGTTTAAAAGAAGTCCGAGTCCGATGTCAGAAAAGGTAACAAAAGAAACTAAGCAAAATGACAATGTAACATAAATTAACAAAGGACTACTAGCAGTTACTGACATGCCAGCTCCAGACGTCAATTAAACTGACTGAAAGGTTATGTCTTCATCATATGAAAATCAAGCACACCCCTCCCGTTAGGGTTTATAAAATATATGAGAAGAACATAAACCGTATCATGCCAACAACTGGTTTTAGAACAGATGTATTTATTTCCGATGCAAAGACCCTATGAGTGAATCAATGTTAATACCAAAATATGTCATCTTCAATGACCTGACAACAGTATTGTAACTATATACCTTCTGAATAAGTCTGTTTAAAGGTTTGGTTAGCTTTTGAGGTGAATTTGTATCCATTATACAGTTCACAAAATAGGCAAAAACTATTTTCTTTTACTAAAAGTCATCTTTGAAGGGCAATAACTCCATTAACGAGTCGAATGAAGATAATTTAAGCCATGATGGCTTATTTGTAGATCTTGTCTTGCTGATCATTTTTGCTACTTAAAGTTTCTATATATTTATTATAATTTTCAGGATAATAAACAAAAATACAAAACAAAAGGTAAACATCTTCATTAAAGAGCAATAACTCCAACGACGAGTCCTCTGAAAATTTCAGCCATTTGACTTTTTTGTATGTCTTGTCTTCCTAATCTCTTTACCTAATTAAAGTTTCTTTTTATCTATAAAAGTTTTCAAAATAATTGGCAAAAATGAAACAAATTGGTAAAACTTGACATTTAAGGGCTATAACTCCTATAAGAAAACGTCTGACAATTTTCACGTAAATGGACAGCAGGTGAACCTCAACATTTTGAATATTTCTGCCACCACTCATAATTTCTCTATTCATAGCGGTTTTCATGGCAAAAGACAAAACTTGCATATAACCCTAAGTTCTATTTTAGCCATGTCAGCCATCATGGTTGGCAGGCACGGCCATCGGACATATTTTTAAAGCTAGATACCACAATAATGATTGTTGCCAACTTCGGTAAAATTTAGCCCACTAGTTTTAGAGGAGAAGATTGTTGTACGGTATTTTCCAAAAACACAATTAATTGATAAGAATCGACATTAAAGGGCAATATCTCAAACAAGGAGTCATCTGACGATTTCTGCCAAGTTTGACTTATGTATTTGTAGATCTTAGATTATGAATTACAAGATGATAGGCAATATTGAAAAAAAACCAATTTTTTTTCATTTAAGGGAAATAACTCCTATAAGAAGTCGTCTGACAGTTTTGTCGACAATAGATAGAGCTCAACATTTTGAACATTTCTGTTCCAGTCTGATTTTCTCTATGTACAGCTGTTTTCAAAATAGTAGACACAACTTGTATTATACCCTATAATCTATTTTTAGCCATGTCGACCATCTTGTTTGGCAGGCAGGATCATGGGACACATTTTTAAAACTAGATATCTAATTGATGATTGTGGTCAAATTTGGTTAAATTTGGCCCAGTTGTTTCAGAGGAGAAGATTTTTGTATGGTTAACCGACGACGACGGACGATAAGTGATGCGAGAAGCTCACTTGGTCCTTGAGGCCAAGTGGGCTAAAAAAGATGTGGTATGCTTGCCAATAAAATAAAAAAAAACTTTCCAACAGAGGTAGAAGTTTTCAACTATAGATATCAATACGGCCTTCAACAATGAGCAAGACGCATACCACAAAGCAAGCTGTATAAGGCACCAAAATGACAAATGTTAAACAATTCAAACTAGAAAACTAACGGTCTAATGTATGTACAAAACAATAAACGAACACAAATATAATATACAGCAACCAAGGAACCACAGGCTCCTGACTAATGGACCAGGCGCATACAGAATGTGGCGGGGTTAAACAGGTTTGCGGGCGCCCAACCCTCTTCTTACGTGTTTATTTGCAGTTACTAGTAAATTTATAAATGGTTGACCATGCTATTGCATTTTTCCATTTCAAATTGTTAATAATGTTTACAGTTTATGTTTAATATGAAATTAGTAGATGTGATAATGCTGCCAATAAGACAACTATCTACCAGAGAACAAATGAAGTGAATGTAAGCATTGGTGGTTTCAATAAAGGTTTGAATTTCCAAGTGAAGCTTTTACTATTTATAATTTTGGCATTAGTCATTTTTGTAAATGCTTACTCATAATATAATATAAAAAATCTTGTTGAAATATCAACTATTAATAACAAAAGCAGTCATGTTAAGGTCAAGGTACAATAAATGGGCTATGTCATAGATTTTGTAAAATTTTGTATACAACTTTGGCTCGTTAAACTATAACTGAAAGTCGAAAAATAGCGCATGTATCTCTTTTATTTTCTAAAATATAACTAAATAAATTATTTCAAAATATGTGAGCATTTGTAAAAAAGTACGTTGGCATAAAATTGGCGAAAACTTTCTTACATTTGCCCTTAAGTCATCAAATCTCATGTGAAAGAGGAGGGACCGGATCGCAAACCATGGCTAGCGCAGATGCATTTATAAAGAATGTCAACTATGAGCGATGTGTTTAATATATAGTTGGTTGGTTAGTTATAATTTCCATAGATTTTTTGTCTCATTTACATTAGGGGAAAAAGAGACGGAAGATACCAACAAGACAATCAAAATTCATAAACCAAAACGAGACCGATAACGCCATGGCAAAATACGGAGCAACACGAACATCCTACTCCACATGTAAAATGTATATATGATACAAAATTCCACGAGATTTGAAGGCACAATAAAGTCGAGTGCATAATTTTATTATTGTTTAACCAAGATTGAAAAATATTTGATAACAAAATGGTATCAACGACGGCACAAAACAATCAAACCTATTACTGGTTTCGGAAAAGATCCAATTAAATTCATTCGGTTTACCAGCTACACTATCTCCTGTAAACATCTCCTGCAACGCAAGCAACGTCCGTCAAACGACCTTGAATAAAAATTGCCAAAGAAACACAGAAAGTTAAAAATAATTAAACGCTTAGAAAAATGGAAAACTGAACCAATGTGATTGTGGTTGTTTTTCTTTGGTAAGTCATCTATGAGCAGTTAAAAAACGAGCATTTCTGATTTTCATTATAGGATCGCTTCGAGCAAAGCTGAGGCGGCCAAATTGTATTAATAAACATGAGAAGTTTTAAACGTTTAAAATTGTTATTATTCTAGTAACTGTATTCTTACTAAAAAAATGTTTTTAAAATAGCATTGACTATGCGATATAGCTTTACTCGATGTGCGCTATATCTCCGACCTTAACCAATCATTAACTTGTCATTATTTCTTTATTATCAAATGTATATTGACTGTTTTCAAGCAAATGAGTATAAAAATCAAATTCAAAATATCCATTATTTGAACTAAAGGCTTAAAAAATTTGTTCTAAAACCATAAAATGTTTTGTAACGACCTTTTATTTAAAGTCGACGACATAAGTTGAAGTTCAACAACGGAATGTACTACAATTATTCATTTTAGAAAGCGCTTTGTAGATGTAGACTTTTTAAGCACCTCCTACTACTAATGACAGGTGGAATGCATACTCCAACGGAAAGCTCCTCTCCAAATAGTCATTCAAAAAAGTCTTTCACAATAAGCTTTCCCCAAAATTTATATCTAACACACGTTCATGTAGCGGTAAGTTATTTCTATACAAATGTTAACTCTGGTTGCTATATTCTGTAACGTCTGTGGGTCTTTGAATACCATTAGTATTATACGTGTTAATGTCGTTATGGTTGTACGTATACGAGTTTAAATCAACTGTTCCTCTTACAGCTCCTTCAGCATGGTCATATGTACCAACGTCGGCATTATTGTATGTCCCACAATTTGTTTTGATAGAAGCACGAAATTTTAAATGATTATACTCTGTTTTAATTGATTCCTCGTCGGTGATACTGATTTCATCATAGTGACTCTCTCCTTTCCCGCTATCTATAGTATCAGAATTATTCACTTCTGTACTTGTTTGTTTTATGTACTCTACTTCTGCTTGCTCTTTGTTCTGCAGTCTAAAAAAGTAAAATTTCTCATCAGCTGAGTTATTGCTCGAAATAATTGACTCGGTAGATATATCAGTAAAATCAGTTACTTCAAGGGACACATAGAAGATGTATATATTCAACACATACAAAACATTAAATAATTTTTCAGTCCTTTTCTTATTTGTAATCTATGAACGAAATAGTTAATATCAATATCAAATGTTGAAATACAACGAAACAAAGAAATCAGTATATCAATATAAAAATGATTTTATGGTATGATTGCCAATGAGATAAGTATCCTACTTTTTATTTTCAAAACAAGAAAATTATAAACTGAAATATATGAAACATCAGTATTTTACAAATATTACACTTATCACATGAGATTTATAATAAACCGTTCTAAAACGATACTAAAATTTATAACAAACCTTTTCGGAAATTGTCCATTTATAAGTTTTGAAATTATAAACAAACTAAGTTTTTCAACTCCTTCAGGCAAAGTTGACTTTAGATGGATTCGTTTTTATGTCGTTTTTAGTCATATAGCTCCCAACCTGTCGATTCTATTTCATCACTGGCTTTCAAATATTCGACTTTGAGCGTTTTTGATGAAGGCAAATCCAGGAAAGCAGTTCGGATGCATGCAATTTATAACGGGATGTTTTCATCTTTTTACATGAGTGAGCTTAAACTTGAATGATGAAACATATACGATAATGCATTATCCTTTTACAAATATTCTGTTCAAGTTGTGTTTACTGCTGATATACTTCGTACTTTATTCGGCTTTTGAACTTGTTTTGATTCGAGCGTCACTGATGAGTTGTCTTGCTTTCAAAATTATACGACTGGTATCTTATGCGAGTTTTTTTTATATACGGATGTCTTTGTTAATGTTTTTTTTCATCTCAGGGTCGTTGTATTTTCTTACGAATGCCCTTATTTTATGACGATTAATTAGTGCTGTGCATTATTACTGTCCTCACAAACGTCTTTGTGATTGAACTTCTAACTGTCCGTTGTTTTGTATTTTCTTACAGTCTTTAAACTGATGGAACCTAGTCATGTTGCAAAACAACATAATGCTCAAGTAAATCCCATACCAAGACTTGAGAATTATCCAAAAATTTGTTTTACCTAATATCATGTTTAATGAAGAGATTTACCTCCGTCTTACAAAGACTACACTGACAATAACAATCACAACACACACCACAACACCAACTAATATGAAAGGGAGTTCTGTAAATACAAAACATCAACATATTAATTATTTCCATCATAAAACAAATTAAACACAATCTTCTTTTGTTGTTTTGCCCATTTTTTTTTTTGTTAAAAATGTGTAAAACGCTCTCGGTAAAAAAAAAATTTTTCTATGGAAAGGTGAAATGGATAAAGGCAAGTCGACCTTAAGCGGTTTTGGCTATTCTGTGTCAGTTATTTTAGTGTTATGCTACAAACTTTGTATATACTTTTGCCCTTCTTATCGTTTTATCGTCCTGAACATGCATGACATATTTGCCACTGGACCTAAATCAACCAACAATCAATCAATCAATCAATTTTTTTTTCTGGAGCTTACCTAAAGTAAGTTGAAAATAGGCAAAAGATACAAAATGGACATTCAAATTCAAAGACGAAAATAAACTGACAACGCCATGGCAAACACCCCCCCCAAAGAAAACAAAAGACGAACAACAGTAAACACAACAACAAAGATAAAATTTTCGAAGGGATGATTTCAACTTAAACACTTTTAACTCTTGGGTTAATAGCTCCCTTGTAAGAAAAAAAATAACACACGTGCTATGTGCAGGTTAATCGACGTTTTGTTATTTTACTTCTATTCGGCGGCACCGCGAACTGTCATTCTATGTGGGTACCAACAGACTAGTCTTCAGTCAGATATAACGAATTGATTTAAATTGATGTTTTGTTAAAAAATACTAAATGTCCAGTACAAGATTACTTAGAATATCTGTTGTAAATTCCCTGATAAAGTTGATCTTGAACGATTTTGACTTTTTGTTTTTCAGTTCTCACACGCTATGTATAATTCAATAGAATACCCCAGAAGATAAGAATGGAGAATGTGGTTCATTAAAAGGAAGGCATGAAAAACTAAATCATTAGATATGGGAGTGACAAATACAAAACGGCCAGAACATGCATAACCGCAAATGTCAACTTGGCGAACCTA
This sequence comes from Mytilus coruscus, assembly GCA_017311375.1. Lineage (NCBI taxonomy): Eukaryota > Metazoa > Mollusca > Bivalvia > Mytilida > Mytilidae > Mytilus > Mytilus coruscus. The sequence continues at coordinate 87,385,686 of CM029602.1, forward strand.
AGCTTGAATATTTTACATAGCTTTATAACCATAGACCCAATCATTTCTTATATATTCACCAGGCGTTCACTACATTTTAGATACCATAAAGCTATCTTAATAACCATTAAACCCGTGAAAGATTGCAACCATGCTAATTTTCCGTTGGTAAACAATTTTATATACATGTTTGTATCTTACATTTTTTATCTATTAAAGTAATGATGTTGTCATGTACAACTTCAAGCCTTTATGGGGATCAATATTCAAATCTCCCTTCTATTCTAAAAACCGAATCAATCATTTGAATCATGGCCATTTTCGACATAAAGAAATGCCTGTACTAAGTCAGGCATATGACAGTTGTTTCCGTTTGAAGTGTTTGAGCTCTTGATTTTACTATTTGAGAAGGGACTTTCAGTTTTGAATTTTCCTTGGAGTTTGGTATTTTTGGTATTTTACTTTTTATAACTGTCCCATAGCGAAAAAAAACATAATTAAACAATACGAAGTGACATACTTTGTAACACTGATGATCTGTCTATGGGATCTTCCGTAACATTTCCTGAAACCATCAATCAAAAATCAGAACATTTCATTAGACTTAGTATTTGAGAAATGAATAAAAACAACATTGGTAGACAAAATTAGGACTACACTTAATTTCGTCGTTCTAGTTACAAATAAACTCATGATAGATACCAGGATTAAAATTTTGTATTTGCGCCAGACGCGCGTTTCGTCTACAAAAGACTCATCAGTGACGCTCGAATTTAAAAAAGTTAAAAAGGCAAAATGAAGTACAATGACATTTATACGCTTTCATTTATCGTCCAATACAATTTACAGTAAGCAAAACAATTGACCAATAATTATTCTTTTTAGATATTGTTTTGAGAACAAGTTTGTAATTATTCAATAGATGAAACGTATGGCTAAATACTGCATATCAAAACCATAGCATCAAAGCTTATTTGCGAAATCTTTTTGTATCTATCAGAGAAAAGGAAACCAATTCTTTCACTTTGGACTTACCTTTGCATGTATATGATATCTCAGCATATGGTTTGAAAGATGAATTACAATTACCAGCTGGAAGTACTCCTGCGTCAGTGTTACTAAACGTACATGTATTTCTACCCTGGCATATTTTCTTTATATAAGATATATTAACCTTCGCACTACCATTGCATCGTTCATGAGTTATTGATGAATCGAAGCACTCATTACGGGAAAATCGACCATAATGTACAGCCTCAATGTTAATGGATTGGTTTCCAACACATGGTATAACTTTACTTTCATTAAAACAGATACGTTTAGTCATTACTTTCAAACCTGTAATAATTGAGTTGAACAATAACAAAAAAAAATAAGTTTAAAAAATACTGACCATTAAAAATTCGAACATTGAATTGCGGAAAAATGAATGAAAATTTGATTTACTGTCTCCTCCTTAATCTAATGATAACAAAATGCTAAATTACGATAACAATGAGTTTTTATATTTGTTGTTCCTGTAATGTAAAGAATAGTAATGCAGAGTAGATAAATTAATAATATTTTGCTTTTATACAGAGTTGAATCTCGATAAAGATGAAACGCTAATCATAAAATGATATTCGATATATACAGCTTTTTAAGTTCACAACAATCTGTAAACAAACAGGACCAGTTGTTAAATCTAGGGATATTTTCAAATATAAATTAATGAATCAACGGGACATAACAAGTGTACAAAACGTCTATGTATCATCCTACTGTTATCTATACTACCAGAAGTATGGAACGCTATGACTGCCTTATGTTGATGATCAGCATTATATGCAGTGGTCACAACATTATATGCAGTGTTCACACCATTATATGCAGTTGTCACACCATTATATGCAGTGCTCACAACATTATATGCAGTGCTCACAACATTATACGCAGTGGTCCCAACATTATATGCAGTGGTCCCAACATTATATGCAGTAGTCACAACATTATATGCAGTGGTTACAACATTATACGTTTTTTGTTGATGAAGGTGATGATCAGTGATGGTGATTATGATGATTGATGTATATGATGGTGGTCGTTAAGATTCGGTAAACTTCTGAATTTTTTATCGGAAATTACCGAATCCAGTCATAATTGGTAATGCCCAGCAAACAAATTGAAACAGTTATTAAAGTCAGGTTATCATTAAGGCAATATACAATATTTAAAACTCTGATTGAAATAAGGAAATTAAGAAGTATGATCAATTTACCACAAATTTATTCCACACCAGGGCATTTTTAACTTATTTTGATCTTATTTTGATGATCAGTTTCATCATATTCACAACTTAATATGTATATACTTTAAGTATTTAAAAACATATATATTTATACACATATATAATTGTGCATTTCTGATCATTTAACTCTAAATAAATATCTTCAGATTACTCGGGACTGCAATTTAGATATATCATGACCCAGACATGATTTTTCAAGGAGAACCAAATATCTCTCAGAAGTAAACTGTTCATTGCATTTTGGATTTTTTTTTTTTTTTTATTTATGTTGGTCAGCGATGTTATTCGAAATAGAATTCTACTTAAACATATACGATTTTCAATCTTATTTTAAAAAGGCATGGCACAGCAATTTGTTGTGCAAAATAACTATTTTGTGAATTGTAATCCTTTTTAATATATAATTCGGACTATGCTATACATAAAAGTCCAATAAGTTTCGACAATTTTCCAATTATTACCCCGTGAGTGATCCATATACAGGAGAAAGAAGCCCCACAGAAACAATCAAGATCCACCGTCAAAAGTAACGTTTCCAGAAAACGAAAAATATTCAGATATGAAATTTTCAATCTCTGACCTTGATCCTAACATGGGATATGGAAAAGCTTTGTTAGCAAAAATAACAGAAATCCCCAGAACGCCAATAACAACAACGAGAAGAATTCCCATTAAAAAAATACTAGTAGTTCTCCATTAATATAATTATATTGAAATTATATATTGACATAATAACGAGTGTCGTTTTTTTGTGCTTCTGTTATGGTGACAAAATGTTTGTGCGGACCTTCAATAAAATCAAAGAAGTGCTCAGTAACTAATAGCATTCCTCTTTTATGTGTTGTTGCTATCATCTGGACCTTAACACAAATTGTAATCAAGAATCATTCGTGCGTAAAATATTGGTCGAGGCTACCAACTTTTTTTCAAGGTCCTTTGTTATCAAAGATGTGCGATCTAAAAGATATCATTCTTCTATGACTTTTAGTTGATTAGATTTTATATCTTAATGCAAAACTTAACCAGAATTAATTTAGGTCAAGATGACTCTTTTTTAATGGACAATCGTTACTATCCAATAATAGTAAATCATTATTTTTCTACTCACAGTTTGTTTCAATATTTACCTAAATGCAAAACTTAGATGCATGATTTTTTTTATTAGTTGTTAGTGGCTTTGAACTAGCTGTAAGTAACTGCGAGTATTCTCAGATCAGTACTTAGTGTCTTTTCGTTGTTGGGATATACAAGTACCCGGCCACGTCCACTCTGTTTTTTGTTAGATGTATTTATATTTGTATCCATCTGATGAGTTAAGCCTTTTTCAACTGATTTTTATAGTTCGTTCTTATGTTGTTCTGTTACACCACTGTCCCAGGTTAGAGGGAGGGTTGGGATCCCGCTAACATGTTTAAACCCGCCACAGTCTGTATATATGTGTCTGTACCAAGTCAGGAGCCATTATTTCAGTGGTTGTCGTTTGTTGATGTGTTACATGTTTGTTTTTCGTTCATTTATTTGTACATAAATTAGGCCGTTAGTTTTCTCGTTTGAAATGTTTTACGTTTGTCATTTCAAGGCCTTCTATAGCTGACTATGCGGTATGGGCTTTGCTCATTGTTGAAGGCCGTACTGTGACCTATAGTTGTTAATTTCTGTGTCATTTGGTCTCTTGCGGAGAGTTGTTTCATTGGCAGGCATACCACTTTTTTATATTAACCGTGCATGACAGACTGACGAACAAACGTAGTAAACGTTTTATCCACTCCCACGAACTCCGTTTTCCGAAGAGATGATAACTATAAATTAAAATGTTAAACTGGGTCTTGAAAGGGTAAAAATGCAAAATTCTGAAAATCGATGCCAAATAATGACTCTATCATGACATATATAAGCTAGCGTAATATGGGACTTAGGTCTTATAGAAAGCTGACTATTTTATTTAAAATGTATTTAAGCTTTTTTAAACTGAGTACTGACTATAAAGTGGCACCTTGCTAAAGTTCTTCAGTAGGAAATGAACTCTAGGCATATATCATACAAATTTTCCTTCGATATTTCATTAACTTTTTTCATTATTTAACTTATGCGTATTTCTTACGACGAACAGAACTAGTTAATTCATTCAACTCAGAATGAACTTCCCATAATTTAATAAAATTATGTCTGTCCAATTTGCAGACAATAACAGGCGTTATTTTTTTCTGATAAAGTTTTCAATCAAGTTGCCTTGATAACATGACTTCAACAACTGTTTCAATTTGTTTGCAGGGTATTATCAATTATGACTGTATTCGGTAATTTCCGATAAAAAATTCCGAAGTTTACCGAATCTGAACCACCACCATCACATACATCAATCATCATCATCACCATCACTGATCATCACCTTCATCAACAAAAAACGTATAATGTTGTGACCACTGCATATAATGTTGGGACCACTGCATATAATGTTGGGACCACTGCGTATAATGTTGTGAGCACTGCATATAATGTTGTGAGCACTGCATATAATGGTGTGACAACTGCATATAATGGTGTGAACACTGCATATAATGTTCTGACCACTGCATACAATGCTGATCATCAACATAAGGCAGTCATGGCGTTCCATACAGAAGTCCATTAATAGTAATGGACTTCTGATACTACTAAAGGAAGAGACCGATTTCATTGAGCCGCAACTCCTCTGAAACCATACAAAGTCGGAAATATTTGTGATATGACGTATAAATGAAGTGTTTTGTACTTCCTAAATTTGTCTTTGAAACAATCTTTTTTTCCACAGAAAACGCCAATTTTTGAGAAAATATCCAAATTCAGAGACCGTTGTCGATCCGTGTCTTATACGCTTTCGCGCATGCTCAGTCGACGTACTGCCCGCGAAATCTATAATACTAAAACTATAACACTCATGCTTTTAAAATTTTGTTCACTTTACTTATTGAAATTAAAACAAGTTGCTTTAAAAAAAAAGACAATACGTGAACCTTAGAACTTTTTATCCTAATTATTAATTCAACTAAATTAAAAATAATATCTCAGTGTTTTTCATGGCCATGTGTGTAGAGGATGATATTTTCTTTTTATTGTAAATCATAACAATTTGAAAGTGGTGTTAAATATAAAATGAGGAGAAAATAAATAGGGAATGTGTCCATGGGACACAGATGATGCCCCCGCTTGCATATCATATAGAGTTATAAAGGGACATAACTGAAGAACGGTAAAAGTGACATTACCCAAATTTGTAGTTGATCTGACTTTTGTGGTAATAGGTATTGTGTATAAGTTTCATAACATTTGTTTGAGGCAAACTTAAGTTAGAGAACGGAATCTTTTACGTTTGTAAAGGGGCATATCTATAGAACAACGTGACACCACCAAAATTCACACTTGATCTGTGTTTTGTGGTAATAAGCATTGTGTATAAGTCTCATAACATTTGGTTGAGGAAAACTAAAGTTAGAGAACGGAAACGAAAAATTCAGCATTTTTTCATTTGAAAAGGGGCATAACTCTAGAGCGGTTAAAGTGAAGCAACAAAAATTCAAGCGTGATCTGTGTTTTGTGGTAATAAGCATTGTGTATAAGTTTCATTACATTTGGTTGAGGCAAACTTAAGTTAGAGAAATTCAAAAATTCATAAAATTAATCTAGACATAATTAATGAGGCATTGCGAACTGGTCAGATAGTAGGAGAAATTAATTTTCTTTACCAACCAATCATTAATAAGTGTAACTCTCCCACGAGACGCATTGAGAGATTTCTTGATCTAATTATAAAACCATTATATTGAAGAGGCTTAACTTTTACATTCGAGATACAAAAGATTTCATTAATAAAATTGAGTCACACGATGTCAAAAAAGCAAATTAACGCAACAAAAATATTAAAGAATATTTTGCGAGGTAGTAGTTAGGAGACTTTTGAAAAGGGACCCATGCTCAAACAAGTTTAAGCAAAAAATCCCGAAACACTGTTAAAATTCTGAATTATAGGCAACAAATATTAGTTAGCAAAAAACGGTTTAAAGTCTTGAGATTTATTACGTATGTTGGTTGAAGGAACCGCATTTCATAATAATTTTTAATTTTTAAAACACTTTAATTATGTAAATCATAATTTCATAAATTCAGATATATTTATTAAAAGAATGTTGGTCTCAGTATATATGTATTTTCAATCTTAATTTTATATTGATATATAATTGTTTAAACAAATACCCGAATGTAAGATCAAATTCACTCTTTTCTAACTTTACCATGTTTACAGAATCCATTGAGTACTAACATGTATGCTTATTCAGTGAAAAAATCCAGAGTTAATTGTTTTGTGTATTTGAATTTTTTTCTTTGCATAACCATAACATATTTTTGAAGACCTCATGGAAGATTAACATGCAATTGTTTAATCTATTTCCTTAATCAAAAAGTATTTAATATATTTTTATCATTAAGAGTATTAATTAAGAGTATGATTATTTCCTGGTAATATTAACGAACAGTCTTTATTTATTTGTTTTATTAATAATTTTCAGTTTTTGAAACGGACATTTTTGTTTATCTGATTTGTCAAAATGACAAGTGTGCATAAAATTTATTGTTACAAATCAATAAATCCCAAAGCCCATTATAATTCATTATGTAGAAACCACAACACACAATAACTCTCTGTTAATATCTAGACGCAGATGTTCGATACCATAGGTCGTTAAATCTTGACCATTTAACTTTCACTTGTTAATCAAACGGTGCAACTGTAACCTTTGCTCACGTAAACACTTACGATACATAAATGTAGCTTTAACATACATGTTTGAAAGTGATCTATAGATACATTAAGTTTATTATCATATATCAGATAAATGAATAAGCGATTTGTGAAAAGTTCTTTCATGATTGCCACGTTTTAAATATCTTAGATACCCCCGTATGGTGGTGCTCTTAATTGCAGGAGGATAATACAGATAAGATAAATAAGTGTTCCGAATGAAGAATTATTTAGCTTCCGAATATTCCTCCATAGACTATATTTCTAACTAATATATGGCCCAAGACCACAATTAAATTCTCTATTAGTTCTTTATAACGTTTTGTTTCATTAAAAAAATGCATCTATTCTTTTTGTCAAATATTTTGTGTGTGTAATGTACAGTACAAGTCCAAAAATATATCCAAGTTTCAGAAAAATTGAACGTTTACATCTTACAAATTTAGCCAATACACATCCATACCCCTATGGACAAGTCAAGAGATGTTCCGAAAACTGTAAATATCACCTTTTTGCACCTGTCCTAATTATTCTTTCCATATCAAAATCAGTTAAACTACAACATCCAAAAGTTTATTTCACCTCTCTTCTTTCATTTCCATCCAAAAAAATCTAAGAAATGAGTGAGGAAGGGAAAGAAAAAAAATTAAGAAAAAATACACTCTAATTAAAAGGAACTATATTCGTGGACAACGAAAAGCGGGATCATTAATTGTGGTCTTGGGCCTATTAGGGGTCTAAAACTTGACCAATTCTAATAAAACTTGGCATGATTTAAGCTTAGTGTATTATAAAACAGTTTACAAAGTTTCAAAGCCATATGATACCAATTATAAAAAATGTGGCACTTTTTATATCTGAACTTTGGGGGCTAAATTGTGGCGTTGAATTAGAACAATTTCAACTATCAAATTTGGGCTTCTAAAAACCAAAATATACCAAAACTTACACTTTTTAATGTCTCTATGTATAAGTTATCACCTATTAAAAGCAACAGATAGCATACTTCATGTTTTAGACTTATAAAAAATGGCCAGAAGTAAATTTTATATGAGCCTGTGACAAAAAATAGAGGTTTTCAAATGAAGTGAGGCCTTATATGAAATGTAATATTTTTCACTTACCACAATTTTCTGAAGTTGTTAAGTTATAAAAAAACCTTTTACATGTTATAAATGTACTTTTTATAGAAATATAAGTTTCAAATAGCATAACACATGTGAATAAAATGGTCTTCAGCAATGTCAAGCTTAAAAAAACAGGTTGTCAATTTAGGTCGTTCCCCATATTTGCATATTAAAAAGCATATAAATGATATGGGAGATGAAGATATGCTTCTTTTTGCTCAAATCTTTGCTTAGATATGATAAAACATGGAGCCTGGATGTAACAAGACTGTCACTTTCAACTATATATGTAGGCAGTATGATCTGATGCAAAGTTATTTACTTTACTTTTTAAAACCGGCATGAAATTTCAGCCTCAAAAGGCCAATATTTTAACCACTAGCTATCAAACAAAAGAAAATAAAGGTAGTCTGTGAAACAGACAAGGTCAAACAACCAGTAATAAGTGCTTTTGATACAGATTCAGTGAAATCTGCTAAAAGGAATTCAACTTGTATGTGCATAGAACCTCATTTTTCACTTGCTTCATACTGACCGTTAGACTAAGACCATTAAAGCAGCACATTTTGCACTCTTATTCTGATTTTATCTACTTTTTGTATGTTCAGTGTTCAAAATGAGTTAAACATCTACATTAGATACCACAAACACAAATAGAAAATCAGAAAACCTGTCAGAGAGAAAGTAAGCATGCTACTTTTGTAAAAATATTGAAACAACTGAAAAAGTTCAATTTTGGGCATGTAGGCTGAAATGCAATTTTTTTACAAAATTTCTATCAAAGAAAAGTGGAAATCATTTATTCTCATGTAGTTTGACAAATTAATACCAATAGATCATTCAGGGAAGTTGTCAAAGTACAAATTCAACATTTCCTGAATTCACCTCTTAGGCCCAAGACCACAATTAAATTCTCTATTAGTTCTTTATAACGTTTTGTTTCATTAAAAAAATGCATCTGTTCTTTTTGTCAAATATTTTGTGTGTGTAATGTACAGTACAAGTCCAAAAATATATCCAAGTTTCAGAAAAATTGAACGTTTACATCTTACAAATTTAGCCAATACACATCCATACCCCTATGGACAAGTCAAGAGATGTTCCGAAAACTGTAAATATCACCTTTTTGCACCTGTCCTAATTACTCTTTCCATATCAAAATCAGTTAAACTACAACATCCAAAAGTTTATTTCACCTCTCTTCTTTCATTTCCATCCAAAAAAATTTAAGAAATGAGTGAGGAAGGGAAAGAAAAAAAATTAAGAAAAAATACACTCTAATTAAAAGGAACTATATTCGTGGACAACGAAAAGCGGGATCATTAATTGTGGTCTTGGGCCATATATGCGTGAACCCTTAGGGGTTCACGCAACATTTACAAATAGACACGACTCTGGAGGTGTGCCTCTCTGGAGGTGTGCTTAGATTGGCAGAAGTTATAAAATAAATTTTTGTAAACATTGTATAGGAACATTGTTTAGCAAAACAAATCGTGCTTATTGCAGATTAACAAAGCAAATAAACACGTATTAATAACTGATATTTCAATATTGAATTTCAGTTTACAATATATGCATAATAAAACGAACATAAATTAATGACAGTTGATCGGAACTGAAATACACATAGGTAATTTTCCGGCATTTGATGTCTTATCTCTTTTAAGCCAATAGCTGTTGCTGTATCTCAGCCGCATCATAAAGCAACCAATCAGAATCTATATGTGATAAGTAATTATTTCAAGATGGCGTGTATATATCGACTGAAACTAATAGCTCCGCATCGTGATGCGAAGCAATAACGAAGTCATGAACTTCGTCATTATACAGGGATTAATACTACTCACTTCGATCTTTGTCACATGAATTTTTCGGTTGTAATAAGAAAACAAGCATGGGTTCAAACAGAAAGATTTTGATAGCAGAGAAAACTATGCACCTTATAATCAGTACGACTTCATCAGATGACAATACGAATATTAAAAATCCAGGCTTAAAATAAGGCGTAGGTACTTTAACTTGTCACGGATCCGCGATGTCGCGGGTGTTTTCTAAAATTGAGAATGGAAATGGGGAATGTGTCAAAGAGACAACAACCCGACCACAGAACAGACAACAACAGAAGGTCACCAATAGGTCTTCAATGCAGCGAGAAATTCCCGCACCCGGAGGCGTCCTTAAGCTGGCCCCTAAACAAATATATATACTAGTTCAGTGATAATGGACGTCATACTAAACTCCAAATTATACACAAGAAACTAAAAGTAAAATAATACAAGACTAACAAAGGCCAGAGGCTCCTGACTTGGGACAGGCGCAAAATGCGGCGGGTTAAACATGTTTATGAGATCTCAACCTTCCCCCTATACCTCTAGCCAATGTAGAAAAGTAAACGCATAACACTACGCACATTAAAAGTCAGTTAAAGAGAAGTCCGAGTCCGATGTCAGAAGATGTAACAAAAGAAAATAAACAAAATGACAATAATACATAAATAACAACAGACTACTAGCAGTTAACTGACATGCCAGCTCCAGACCTCAATTAAACTGATTGAAAGATTATGTCTTCATCATATGAATATCAGGCACAATCCCTCCCGTTAGGGGTTTAGTATCATACCATCATAAAATATATGAGAAGAGCATAACCCGTGTCATGCCAACAACTGGTTTTAAATAAATGTGTTTAGTTCCGATGCAAAGACCCTATAAGTGAATCAATATTAAAGCCAAAATATGCAATCTTTAATGACCTGACAACAGTATCGTAACTATATCCCTTCTTAATAAGTCTATTTAAAGGTTTGTTAGCTTCTGAGGTGAATACTGACATTTTGTGCTTTATAAAGAATATTACCATAAAAGATTGGATGTGAAATACCTGAACGTATAAGAAGTCTGCATGTTGAGCTATATTTACGAATGATGTCCTTGTACCGATGATAAAATTTAGTAAATGTTTTGACTAGTTTGTGATGTCGAAAACCCTGGTGTAATAATTTTTCAGTAATACATAAATTTCTTTCGTTAAAATCTGAAACGTTGTTACATACACGAGCGAATCGTACAAGTTGAGATATATAAACACCGTAAGATGGTGACAAGGAACGTCACCATCTAAAATGGATAATTAACGATAGGAAATGAAAAATCATCTCTTTATCATAAATTTTTGTATTAAGCTTTCCGTTAATGATATAGATATCAAGATCGAGGAAAGGGCAGTGGTCATTGTTCGTATTAGCTTTATTTAAAGTAAGTTCAACAGGATAAATTTCTTTAGTATACATACTGAAGTCGTCATTATTGAGAGCCAATATATCATCCAAATATCTAAAAGTATTATTAAATTTTTGTATCAGATGTTGTTTCGATGGGTCTTTGCTGATTTTAGTCATAAATTGTAACTCATAGCAATACAAAAACAGGTCCGCAATAAGTGTATAATAGTATGCATAATATGTTATACTTGCAACGTCAATGTTTAGCCATGAACAACATTCTGGTATGATGAATGTATGGACAATTGTTTAAAATCTATTAAATATAACATTTAGCCTAAGCCATTACTAAGGTTTACATCAATTTTTCAATTTTGACGATCTGTAAGGATAAATGTAAATTAAGTTAATTATACCATCACACAGGATTCCTATTCCTCATCTGTAATCAAGAACCACACCTTGTATCGAACAAGATTCACAAAACGATTGAACATGCCAAAGGTTAAATTTGGCCCAGTAGTTTCAGAACAGAAGATTTTTTAACGGACGACGACGACAGACGACGGACGCCAAGTGATGAGAAAAGCTCACTTGGGCCTTTCGGCCAAGTAAGTTAAAACACAAAAATAAGGTGCTTTTTGATAAAATTTTATAAAATTCTCTGCATTTCGAGTATGATCATATTTGATTCTGTTATTGTATCTAGAAGTCAGAGGGTTAAGTCTTTCAGTATATCCAACATGGAGTTGAGTAACATTGTCTAAACTGAGTCTTGGTAACCTTAAGCATTCAAAGACTTTCCAAAAAATTGGGTAACCGTTACTATCCCACGGAAGCTGTTAACAGATGTAGGGCCTTTGCCTTTGGTAACGAATTATGCTCTACGTCACATTTATTGAACTGTAAAATGACACCGTAGGGAGTAATTGATTCCCATCAATGTCAAGTAGATGGGATTTGACTATGATATCAAGAAAGTCATTTCCGTGTTTCATGTTAAAGGTACATTAAAGAAGTATACCATATAACATGATTGATTATTCCTATGTAGATTGGACTGAACTAGAATGTAGAAGGAACCGTATGACATGCTTACTTTCCACCTTTGTTAAGCATGTCTGAATGTTCTTGGATAGCATACTTGCTTTCCACCTTTGTTCAGTATGTCTGAATGTTCTTGAATGGCATGCTTGCTTTCCACCTTTGTTAAGTATGTCTGAATGTTCTTGGATAGCATGCTTACTTTCCACCTTTGTTAAGTATGTCTGAATGTTCTTGGATAGCATGCTTGCTTTCCACCTTTGTTAAGTATGTCTGAATGTTCTTGGATAGCATGCTTACTTTCCACCTTTGTTAAGTATGTCTGAATGTTCTTGCATAGCATGCTTGCTTTCCACCTTTGTTAAGTATGTCTGAATGTTCTTGGATAGCATGCTTGCTTTCCACCTTTTTAAGTATGTCTGAATGTTCTTGGATAGCATGCTTACTTTCCACCTTTGTTAAGTATGTCTGAATGTTCTTGGATAGCATGCTTACTTTCCACCTTTGTTAAGTATGTCTGAATGTTCTTGGATAGCATGCTTGCTTTCCACCTTTGTTAAATATGTCTGAATGTCCTTGGATAGCATGCTTGCTTTTCACCTTTGTTAAATATGTCTGAATGTTCTTGAATAGCATGCTTGCTTTCCACCTTTGTTAAGTATGTCTGAATGTTCTTGGATAGCAGGTTTGCTTTCCACCTTTGTTAAGTATGTCTGAATGTTCTTGAATAGCATGCTTGCTTTCCACCTTTGTTAAGTATGTATGAATGTTCTTGGATAGAAAATAAAAGGATATGGAGTAAATGTACATGGGACAAAATCGCACACAATACATAAAAAATTATCAATGAACAGGGATTTTATTCCTGTTCTTCATCTTGACAGTTGATGTAGGGTCTTCAACTTGCTATCCACCTTTGTCAAGTATGTCTGACTGTTCATGGGTAGCATGCTTGCTTTCCGCCTTTGTTAAGTATGTCTGAATGTTCTTGAATAGCATGCTTGCTTTCCACCTTTATTAAGTATGTCTGAATGTTCTTGGATAGCATGCTTACTTTCCACTTTTGTTAAGTATGTCTGAATGTTCATGGGTAGCATGCTTGCTTTCCACCTTTATTAAGTATGTCTGAATGTTCTTGGATAGCATGCTTACTTTCCACCTTTGTTAAGTATGTCTGAATGTTCTTGGATAGCATGCTTGCTTTCCACCTTTGTTAAGTATGTCTGAATGTTCTTGGATAGCATGCTTGCTTTCGACCTTTGTTAAGTATGTCTGAATGTTCTTGGATAGCATGCTTGCTTTCCACCTTTGTCAAGTATGTCTGACTGTTCTTGGATAGTATGCTTGCTTTCCACCTTTGTCAAGTATGTCTGACTGTTCTTGGATAGCATGCTTGCTTTCCACCTTTGTCAAATATGTCTGAATGTTCTTGGATAGCATGCTTGCTTTCGACCTTTGTTAAGTATGTCTGAATGTTCTTGGATAGCATGCTTACTTTCCACCTTTGTTAAGTATGTCTGAATGTTCTTGGATAGCATGCTTACTTTCCACCTTTGTCAAGTATGTCTGACTGTTCTTGGATAGCATGCTTACTTTCCACCTTTGTCAAGTATGTCTGACTGTTCTTGGATAGCATGCTTGCTTTCCACCTTTGTCAAGTATGTCTGAAACTTTTTGGATAGCATGGTTGCTTTCCTTCTTTGTCAAGTATGTCTGATTGTTCTTGGATAGCATACTTGCTTTCCACCTTTGCCAAGTATGTTTGACTGTTATTGTATATCACAGAGGGCGGGCGGCAAAATTTTAAATGACTAGAAAAATTTAATGACCCCCCCCCCCTTTCAACTTCTGCACAACATGTGTGACCCCCTCCTGAAAGTGTTAACAAATGTTGACCCCTCCTTCCTTTCCTTATGCCTTTATTTGTCATAAGGGGGCAAGCAATATTTATTAGGGAATGAAAACGCTGCAAAATATTATGGGACAAATACTTTTCTCAATCTTGTTAGTTGTTGGATATCAAGTTTGTAAAATTTCTTATTTGTCAGACAAGATGTTTTTTCAATGAATATTAAAAAAGAAAAAAGTTATAAATATTATTATTAAAGAAAAGTAAATAAATTATCAGTCCCAATTTTATCTGTTACAGCAATAATAAGAAAAATTAGGGTAACAATCCATTTCATATACATCTATATGAGTATATAAAAATGGATTTTTATGGTGTGAAAAATAAGTGAAATATGTCAGGTGAGTAAAGCAATAAAGATTTTTCTCAGATAAGTGCATTCAGAGGAGAAAATCCAATTTTTATAGTTGGTCCTCCTATACTGATTATGTATGATATTAATTATTAGAGTAATGTAATTATATGGGCACCTTTTACTATAATTTGGTCTTTCAAATTGTAAAATAAAACAGATCTGGTTCAAAGAAGTTACCTCAAATGAGAAATTCCCATATTTATACATGGTTCTCTCATATCGATAATGATTCAAGTCATTATATTAGAGTAATGGAAGGACAGAACTGAAATTATATGGGCAACTTTTACTGTAATAAGGTCTTTTAAGCTGAGAAAAGTAAATGAAATATATAAGGAGACTAAAAAAAAAAGTTACCTCAGACGAGGAATTACAATTCTCATAGCCGGTTCTCCTATACTGATAATTCAAACCAAATACTGGAGTAATGTAAGGGCATAACTGAAACTATATGGGTTACTATTATTACAATTTGGCTTTTTATGATGCAAAAGGTATATGAATTATATAAGGTGAGTAAAATGACAAAGGTCTTGTTCAAAAAGGCTACCTCAGAGAATAAATTCAGTTGTTATAGTTGGTTCTCGCTCTCTATTGTCTTCTCTTTATTTTTTTCTTCTTATTATTTATCTTAAAAAAATTCATGACCCCTCCCTTCTTCTTACAAAAAAAGACCCCCTCCCCTTTCGACATGTTCCAAATTTTTTCTTGCACTCTACTTTTTTGCCCGCCCATTGGAGATAAATAATGACCGGTCCCTAAGTTGCCAATTTAGTATTGAATATGTGTCTTTGTAGTAAACGAACTCTGACAATTAGTTTCATCATGTTCATGCGAAATAAAGGCATAAACATTTTAAAAGTTGTTTATTATGTCTACTGTTAGACATTTCTAAACAATGTTATAAAGGTAACGGAGTATATATAAATGACCGTGAAAGCAACTGAACGGGTGTTATATTCTTGATTTTACAACAATTTAAATATGAATGGAGTTCATATTGATCAGGGTCATTCTTTTGTATTTGAGTAAATGGTACTAAGGAAAATAGAATGGCTGTTGTGGTCATAAACTGTACCTCTCTCTTTTTAGGTTGGATTGTTAGATGTTGACGATGGTGTCATAAACATGATAAAGAGCAACTTATTTATGTTTATATTACAAAAAACTGTAACCAAAATTTAAGACTTCGAATAACAACAAACAAAATATGGGATATGAATTCAGCTACACCATATTAAATTCATCTTTATAATAATTTATTTCAGACAAAAGAAACTGATATAGCGTTGATCTTAGTATGATTGTTCATCAGGATAAATGTTTAGGAAAAATCTAGATATTAAACAGATTGGCTATGATATTTTCGATTTTAAAAGTACTCACTTAATTTTTCAAATAGGATGTGTTTTATTTTGTCAATGATGATGATGAAGATGGTTGTGATGATGATGATGTGGTGATGACTAAATGTTTTGAAGAAGTGAAGAAAGAGGGGGGAGGGATTTTTTTCAAAAGGACAGTCAACGAGAAAAAGTGCGTAAACAAAAAAGTGCACAAAGCAGTACAAATAGAGAAACACGACCCTTCCCCCTGCATTAATAATTAAGCAGATACTCTCAATCTTCAGGGATGGAGAAGAGTTACAGCAATTGACACATTATCATTTTATCATACACGTTTAACTATTCTATAAATTGTATACTACACTCATTGTGAAATTAAGAAACTTACCATAAAGAACTGGAATAAAATGTATGACGAAACCAATAAAAAATAACAGCTTCATCCTTTCACAAATTCAATGAATAGGCTTATTTAAACATGACATGAACAACACGAAAACAAAATTTCCAAATGATAAGTACTCGAGTTTAATGTTTTAAGAAAATGTACTTTCAACCAATCAAACATCATTTTTCAATTCTTATTGTATGAAATACTTGGAAAAGGTTTGAAACACCGGAGTAAAATAATTAAAATATAAAATGAATATAAATATAAAAATGTTTTATGTTGGTATCCGGTGATTAATACAAAGCTTCCGAGATCATATAACATACGGATCCTCGTGCGTACGTCTCCGTCATGCACTTGAAGAGGGCTTAGATGAGTTCAAACAAAGAATAATATGAGTTTGATTGTTTATTTCCAATTTGTCAATATAATATATATATTTTAAGATAATTTGCGAATTGAAATCATGTGATATATGGAGTAGTCAAACAGAAAGTGTCCCGAAAAACCTCGAAATCATGTGATATATGGAGTAGTCAAATAGATGGTGTCCCGAAAAAACCTCGAAATCATGTGATATATGGAGTAGTCAAATAGAAAGTGTCCCGAAAAACCTCGAAATCATGTGATATATGGAGTAGTCAAATAGATGGTGTCCCGAAAAACCTCGAAATCATGTGATATAGAAAGTGTCCCGAAAAACCTCGAAATTATGTGATATATGGAGTAGTCAAATAGAAAGTGTCCCGAAAAACATAAAAATCATGTGATATATGGAGTTGTCAAATAGATGGTGTCCCGGAAAACCTCGAAATCATGTGATGTATGGAGTAGTCAAATAGATGGTGTCCCGAAAAACATAGAAATCATTTGATATATGGAGTAGTCAAATAGATGGTGTCCCGAAAAACCTCGAAATCATGTGATATATGGAGTAGTCAAATAGATAGTGTCCCGAAAAACCTCAAAATCAGTTGTTCTATTATAAAAATTCGTATGAAAACAATAATTAAATGGGAAATAGATAAGTGAAGCCAGTATAGCTGGTATTGTCAACGTATAGTTGTTTTCCTTATTGAATTTCCTCTGGGAATTTTGCAATAAACAATGCTATAATATCGGTTCCTTTTAGAAAAAATTATTTTATGCCCTATATTCCGTCAGTAACAAATACTGCAATATTTCTTCTAGTGGAAATCATATTCTAGAATATTTCTTCAATTTGTAACTAATAATATATAGATACTTCTATTTCATGACAATACAACCTCCCCAAATGATAATAAATGTATTATTTGATGATGGGGAGGGAGAACTTTTTATAATTCAAAAAAGGGGATACATTTATTTATCCCATTCTTGCTGCCACAATCTAAATAATATCATTAATATTCATTATACTTAACATGTATGGCATTAATATTGTTGATAAACGACTTAGGGTCTTCATTAACGTATTAAACATCGGAGACACAGCCCATATGGGTCTATACTATTATTACAGCCTTTTGTCATCACAGGCTATTTCCTAGTATTGATAAACCTGAAAATCATAAACGACATTTTCTTAAATTAAAATATATAAATAGAGGTATTGATTTTATTAATTTGTCTAGCATATTCAATGACTCTTCCGTATATAACTTAATACCTCCATATTTTGATAATATAGAACAACCCATTATTTCGTATTCTTATAAAAACCGAGCAGAAATTTGATTTTAATTATACGTCAATTAATCAGACGTCAATATAGAAAATAATGTTCCTTCCACTTGAGACTGCGAAACATCTAGTTTTATATATGTTCCCTATGGTCATGTTATTACAGGAGACCTCAACATCGTCGAAGACCGTGAGGTCATAACTTTTCTAAAGAAAGGACCGAAATACCGTCCTCCATCTATAATAGATTGGAAACAGTGTCGTCAGGTCATTAAAGACGCTCTGTCTGCCTACTGTAAAAATTGGTGCAAACGTGAAAATCGGATAAAAATCTTTAGACAGTTATTTGAATAAAATTATGAATACTGTTAATATTCGAATATCTCATTTAGAAAACAATTCTGAAATTAATAATAGGATCCATGATATTCCCATTTCAAGAATAAAAATAAACTCAAGGTACTCGCAGAGCGGTTTGTGTTCGTACCGGCAGACAAGGCAGCCAATAATGTAGTGGTGGTGTGACGCATATACTACACGGAAGTTCTTCAAAACGAAATTATCAATTCCTCTACATTCAGGTCCGTTCGCACCACAGAGAGTCAAATCGTTAACAAGCATACCACTGCCACTACCCAACTTAAAGCATCTTCCGAACATTTGAAAGTCCCTACCATGTACTGGTTACCGAAATTACACAAAACCATTTAAATTCCGTTTCATCTCCGCATCGAGTAAGTGTTTTACTACTAATCTATCAGTTCTTCTAACTACCTCCTTACTACTATCAAAGAACTGGTTATTAACTTTTGTAATAAAGCTTATGAAAATAATGGTATTAATTATTTTTGGAGTGTTAAAAATTCTTTAGAGGTTTTAGATAAAATACATGCTTTTGATGGTCCTTATAATTCTGTTGACAGTTATGATTTTTCTACTCTGTACACTACACTTCCACACAATCTTATAAAGAAAAGTTTTGTATTTGATAAAATGGTCTTTCGAAAATCTCATTGTAATTTTATTTGCTGTAACTCGTTTAAAGCCTTTTCTGTAACGAAAAGGAAAGTATGCTAGATACACTTACTGGAAATGTGAGGATATGATTGAAGCTTTAAATTTTCTGCTAGATAACATTTATGTACGTTTCGGCGATAAAGTGTATCGTCAGGTAGTAGGTATTCCTATGGGCACTAACTGTGCCCCTTTAATAGCAGATTTATTTCTATATTGCTATGAATCTCAGTTTATGACCAAACTCAGTAAAGACCCATCATTGTTATATTTAGTTGATACATTCAACAATACCTACCGTTATCTGG
The DNA here is from genome assembly GCA_017311375.1 of Mytilus coruscus. NCBI lineage: Eukaryota > Metazoa > Mollusca > Bivalvia > Mytilida > Mytilidae > Mytilus > Mytilus coruscus. The sequence goes on from CM029602.1 coordinate 87,405,111, forward strand.
ATGATATTTTTCGTTAAATAATCCAGAGTTCTCTAAATATACTTCCGAAATTTACCCAAAAGAACTTACTTTAACTAAATCTAACATAAACAGCAGCAGTTGCCCTTTTCTAGATTTAGACATTTCAATTTCTAACGGGAAACTACATACTAAAATTTACGACAAAGAGACGATTTTCATTTCCTATTGTTAATTTTCCATTTTAGACGGCGATGTGCCTTTGGCTCCATCATACGGTGTTTATATATCCCAACTCGTTCGGTATGCCCGTGTGTGTTCTGATGTCATAGATTTTAACGAACGTAATCAATGCATCACTGGGAAATTATTGTGTCAGGGATTTCGATACCATAAATTACTTAAAACTTTTACTAAATTCTTTCATAGATACAAAGATTTGATTAGTAAATTTGGCTGTACCTGTAGAAAACTTATTAAAATGGTATTTCACATCCTAAATTTTACGGTAATATTGTACTTAAAGCGAGGAAATCACTATGTGATCCGTGTAAACTCATCGAACCTTTAAACAAACTTATAAGTAAGGGTTATCGTACCAATATTGTAATTAGATCTCTGAATATAGTTTACATTGGCACTAATATCGATTTTGTCATTAGCAAATTAAAACATAACTAAGTTGTATCTTCTTTTTGAGGCGGGATGTTTAGAGACACACACACGTTAATTTTATCTCTTAAGAAGTAGCTCCTCACTATCCTACTACCTGTCGATACATTTATTTTGGCATTGCACAAGTCATGTCTTCTCTGACTGTTCATGACGTTAAAATACTAAATCCCTGGGATGTGTTTTAGTTGATTTTAGTCTCTGATGCATGATTTTTATCATTAATTGTTTTGGCTTTTAACTAGCTGTCAGTAACTGCGAGTACTCTCAAATCGTACTTTCTTGTTAATTCGACCTGTTGATACTATTTTTAATACTTTTTGTTATTTTATATTAATATGGATCTTGTCTGTATACCAGCTTTGATTATTTGGAATATTTACTAATTTTCACTTCTTCGTACTACATTTGTATTAACATCAAGCTTATTCTCCTTTAATCTGTACAGGAAGTTTTATTGTTGATATTTACCCTTATGTATCTAGTGTTAAATTAGGTATTTATATGATAGACCTTTTTGGTATTCCTAATTATTGGAAGATTTTATATAGACAGAAAAAGTATACCTAAAACGACAAAGTTATTTTTCATTTACCTGTTTATATTATGAAAACCGGTTTTTCAAAAGTGATTATTTTCTAAGGGTTTAATATTTCGCGGTAGTGTTTTGCCATGGCTTTATTTGGACTTGTTTGTTTGCTTTTTGGCCTTGAATGTTTGTCCCTAATATTTTATTAACTATGTATTTACTTTCAGATATCACAGATCGAATTTATTCGTTCATAGTGTGTTAATTTACGTTTTTGATTGAGTTAAGCCTTCCAATTGATGTTTTATCGTGTGTTTTTCTATGTTGTGATGTTATACTATTGTTTCAGAAAAAGGGAGAAGGTTTGGTACCATTAAAACGTTTAATCCCGCTGCAAATGTTTGCACCTGTCCTAAGTCAGGAATCTGATGTACAGTAGTTGTCGTTTGTTTATGTAATTTATACGTGTTTCTCGTTTCTCGTTGTTTATATATACTAGACCGTTGGTTTTACCGTTTGAATGGTTTTACACTAGTACTTTTGGGGCCCTTTATAGCTTGTTGTTCGGTGTGAGCCAAGGCTCCGTGATGAAGGCCGTACATTGACCTATAATGGTTTACTTTTATAAATTGTTATTTGGATGGAGAGTTGTCTCATCGGCACTCACACCACATCTTCCTATATCTATACTAAACTAGCCCTAGGTGCATGCCCTGTCGCAAGGTGAAGACCCTGCCAATATCCAATATACCCTTGTCTTCCAGTTACAGTCCCAATTTACTGCCCGTTATCCCAGTCGACATTTATATGACTGAAGGTGTTATCCATGACAACGTCACAACAATGCTTATGTCTTTCTATGTTGTGATGTTATACTATTGTTTCAGAAAAAGGGAGAAGGTCTGGTACCATTAAAACGTTTAATCCCGTTGCAAATGTTTGCACCTGTCCTAGTCAGGAATCTGATGTACAGTAGTTGTCGTCTGTTTATGTAGTTCATACGTGTTTCTCGTTTCTCTTTTTTATATAGATTAGACCGTTGGTTTTCCCGTTTGAATGGTTTTACACTAGTAATTTTGGGGCCCTTTATAGCTTGCTGTTCGGTGTGAGCCAATGCTCCGTGTTGAAGGCCGTATCTTGACCTATAATGGTTTACTTTTATAAATTGTTACTTGGATGGAGAGTTGTCTCATTGGCACTCATACCACATCTTCCTATATCTTATTAGGAAACAAACAGAAACTCGTAATTTCATGGTGGGAGCATATGCATGTAATTATAAGATTTGAAATTTTTTTTGTAATTTCGTAGGGTTGTAAACGCGTTGATCGTGCGCACATTTTCAGTACGAAGCGCTTTCGCTCTTCATACAAAATGTGCTTCGGTCAACTCTTTTACACTCCAATGAAATTCCGAAAAGAAGCATTCAATTCTTACATATAAATGAAACACAACCATGTAATCTATAGCTAAGTTCTTTTTATAGCATTAAGACAGCACAAAAGTGAAATTTAATAATAATGATAATAATAATGATGAAAATTTATAAAGCGGCCTGTATAAAAAAATAAAAATTACTCTAAGGCACTGTACATACATCATGGTAATTCAAACAAATCAAGGAGAAAAAACACAAAACATACAATATATCAGATGCAAATACTGAAATACAACAATAAAGCCTACCATAAAATTGTCAAATACGGAAATACATATTAAATCATAATAATAAAATTTAACAATCTTGTCGTCTAAAAAATCACGCGAAACAGGTAAAAACTCCTAAAAAGGAATACAAAATTTTGCATTAAAAGTAAATACAAAATTTATATTGTAAATTTGAAAAATGAACAAAGAAGATTTACATCTCATTCAGACCCTCTTATTTTATATCATACGATCTCCTTTAATGTTCTTACAAAGTGGAAAATATACTACTTATAGATGTCATTATATAATTGTTTAAACTATTTTGCCCTCCTGTTTATAATCAATGATTATATTTGAACTTTAATTTATTTATTGATGTAAGTCCGTCCTCAGAACTGTTCGTATAGAAATTGATGGTGAACAAAAAAGTAAATGATCATCGGGACATATATTCCATTGTAATTCCGTTAAGGTTTACAACACGAAGGTTTTTTTTTCATGAAAGCTCTTAAAAAGAAGGGGTGAAGAAATGTAACAGTAAATTATTGCTATAATCTTTAACCCACTGTTAAAGTATATTTTGTCGTCACTGTAAAATGGACAGAAGACACCAAAAGGGCATTTAAAATGACATTTCGAAGAGAAAAAACAATACTTTGAAATTAAAGACGAAAAGACAAGCAACAGCTAACCTATAAAACACTTCACGGTATATGTATAGGAAATTAAAAAAAGAAGTCTTTGAAACTGATGAAATATCTTGTAGTGAAAAATTCTCCATTTTTTAACTCTAAAATTGAAACTGTTAAAAAAATCGTTCAGATTTGATTAAAGAATACCTTGAAAATAATAGTACTTCTCTATTTTTGTGAGATGAAAATTTTAAGTGATCGTGATCCTTAAGTATTTTGTGCAGTATATAGAATAACAAATATCACGTAAAAAATGTGAAAAAGGTGTGCTACCAAAATTAAAATAATAATAACAAAAACCCTGATTTCCTACAATATATTTTCCAATATTTGTGTTCGTGGTGACATTTGAAGACCGATATGATTAGTTAGCAATTCCAGTATCTATATCTTTACTTATTAGAAAATATTCATCGATTCTTTAACTCACCTGATTGGTTTCCCAGGTAACGAATTCAATTCTTCGTTATTTGATGTACATGGTTATAATGACAATCAAGTGAACAGATATAGGTTAGTCAGCTAGATGACAGAGAAACAATGTCAGTGCTGTTATAGCCAGGAAAACTATGGATACGATTTATTTCTCTCCTTTCATCTTTTTGTATTTTCTGCAGGAATCGGATAGCACAGGTAAGTCTGTAAATATCTAAGAAAGGTTATATTTTTGTTATATGAAGATTCATATCAAAACAAATATTCTAATTGTCATCATTTGAAGAAGTTATCTGTTTGTAAAAGAATAATAGCAGATAAATTAACGGAAAAAATACCGTTAAGCTCTTTAAAATCGCTGCAAAGACATAGCACTTAGGCTAGCAAGTTATGGAAAAAAAAATAGCCTAGCGCATCTTAAACCGCTTTGTAGTACAAAGCTCAAATCTAACCAATAAATACCTTTTTTCAAATATATGATATCGTTGCCGTGACATTGTCGATTGCAGTTATGATGATAATATTAACGTGTTCAGGAATGAGTATAAGTGAGTGAGTGCAGACTCAAGTATGTATTAGATACAATACAAAGGTAACAAAGAAACAGGCCGGTAACAACCGTTGCCGGATAGTTTTTCTGCACGAGTAGTCAGGTGAAGGTCCGAGGCGATAGCCGAGGACCTTGACCTGACTACGAGTGCAGAAAACTATTCGGCAGTTTGTTTCGGCCTGTTTTTGTTACCTTTGTTTTGTATCTGACTTGTACGACGTTTCAAGAAAGAAGTAGTACATTTTGCATATAGAAGAGGTATCAAAATTTAACAGATTAGAAACTGAAATGGCCATATACCAGTTAATGTAAGTTACAGTAAGACAGTTTAAACAAACTTTTTTTTACTTCCTTCAGCCTATAGATTTTTCTAAAGAAATTCAAGAATTTAATAATTTCATAAAAAGAACCATGTCAAGTAAAAGATGAATGTCGTACACATTTTAGACTTTTAAAATGCATCTTCGCAAGTAAGTAATGTATGAAAAGATTTCAGAGGTAAGCAAGCTAACGTTTGATTTTTATTTGGGGCAAAACGGAAAGGGGGGTTAAAATAAATTTAAAATAAACAGGCTTGATCCTTTTTGTTGAAAACATGCAGGATGTGTCATTCCATTCCCCACTCCGCCTTAAAAATAATAAAATCGTACGTTTGCTCCAAAATATATAAATTCAATAACAATATAAAAATGAATTTCCTATTTCATTAGTGAATGAAATGGTATGAAAAATCGATTTTGTCTTGTTATTAGATATATATAGGCATATATTTTGGATTTTTTTTTAATTAATGCTTATAGGTTTTATATATGTCTCTAATAGTGTTGGTCAGGATCAAACACGTGTCACAATATGATCCAATCGCAGCTTACCGTCCAAAATTGGTGACATAAGTTGAATGATTTTCTTCAAGATTTGCTGCCTATTTGAACATGTATTACACGGACACTTTTTATTTATAGGATCAATCGTGCATTGGTGAGTTGATAGGATTTTATCTTTTGATTAGATTAGATTTGATTTTTTTATATATATTTCCTGTCTTTTTTATTGAAATATAAACGTCGGTACCAGCATTTCTTTACTTTCAGCATTGTCCAGAATACTATTCATGTCCATATATTGAAAAAAAAAAAAATACATTTACGGACCGACCATTTAGCTTCAAAAGGGGGGTATGTTTTTTTTCTGAGTAAGAAAATGATTTAGTTTATCAACGCTATCACCCACATATTTTTTTTCGAAATTAGCACTATTATATACGGTAGTCGGAAAATCAGGAATCAGAACATTATTTTGTCATCTGATTGACCACAATATATTTTTTCTAATAAAATTGGGGATCAGAATATTTTTTAGGAAAAAACATAACTCCCCTTTTGAAGTTAAATGGTCAATCCCTTAGTGTACTGATATGAATAGTAATATACTGGAATTGTTTGAAAAAAATATAGTTATTGATGCCGACGTAAATATTTTAATGAAAAAGACAAGAAATATGTCGGTGAAACAAAAAGTTCAAATCTAATTGAAATTTAAAGTGCCCATGAACTCACTGATCATGCACGAGTGATTCTATTCATAAAAAGTGTCCGTGTAACAACTAAAAAGTGTCCGTGTATCATCTAAAAAGTGTCCGTGTAACACCCGTTAATGTATTGTTTTTCTATAGCTCTGCTGGGGGCAAAGTCGTACAATATATTATCTTGGCATACACTTCGACCTTTATTGGGTTTATTACTGTCTTGAGAATAGAGAAATCACAGATTTTATTTTAATTTGATTAGTTCATCATTTGCATTTCAATGAATGTCAATTGAATGGATGTTGTGATTATAGGATATACATACTCTGAATAAAATGGATGATAAAATATCCATTTACAAAAAAAAAAAAAAACTGTTTAGAAACTTAATTATTGATAAACAAAATGAGTGGCAAATTTTGGATTTTTAATAATTAACTAGAAAAATTAGAAAGAAGATAACAACGGGGCAATCGCAAATAAAAAACAGAAAACACAATGCCTAAAAATAAAAAATGACGAAAAGCCAAACAATAGTTAAAAACATCGCACAGAAAACTAAATATTGAGTAACACGAACCGGTAATGTCGCGATTAAGAAAAAGAGAACGGGATTGTAGTTACAAGTGGAATAAATCCGTGGTCATCTGCAATACAGATATAAGAAGGCACGAATTTTAATTTTACCACTTGAAACCCTTGATGCTATAGCTTCCTTGTAAGAAGTAATCCTTTATTAAGGAACTCATGATAGAAACCACAAGTCCGGAAATACTGCATCCGCTGGGATTTAGTCCATATGCAGGCGCTCGTAGAAAGATGCTACAAAGAAATAGAAAGTCTCAATCGAACCTCTTTGTTAATTTCTAGACTTAACTGTTCCTGTGGTAGCCTTTATTTCAAGTTCTTGAATATAGATACAGTCAACATGGTCACCAAATTTTGAATTATTCAGTAAAACACATAATCTATAGACCGGAAAGTGAAATCAAAGGATAATTTTTATATTTTTTTCTTTAGAACCTTTATTATTTAGTCAACTTCATAAGAATAAGGACCAAGTCAAAAAGAAAAGGAGCACAGTTGTTACCCATATGAATGCACGTCATCCAAACGTAAAAAATATGTTGTCAACAACAAATCTAGAATTTTTATGATGCCACGGTCAGTTTCAGTGAATTTTTTTTTTCAAATCAGGCATATCCGTGAAATGGCAGCTATGTGAATTGAATTATCATGCTTTTATCATAATCATATTGGAAACGATCAGATATGTGTAGCTATTACTTATGGTATAACCACGGGGATGTTGAATGACCTTTATAACCCATGGGGGTGGTTAACGAACTTTACAACCCATGATGGTCTTGTGAGGTCGGCTTACTAATGATGAAAGGCTTCGGCCATTTTCGTCAGGATAACTTTAATTTTTTGTCATGGATCTTTTTATTTTTTTGCTTACATTTTATTATTTAGGATCTTTGTGTAGCGTTTTGTTTGGATATGTTGTTGACTGTTATCATATTTTAACATACCATGTTCTAACATGTGAAACGGTTGTTTTTACATATATCCGAATTAGATGACGGGTATTACATTCGGAAATCATTAGAAAAAAAACTTGGATAATCACATTTGATTAATAAAAAGTGAGGATAACAAACGTCACTGATCATGCTAGCTTCAGGGGGTAACAGAGCAATATTAATAAGTTTGCTCTAGTAGCTGAAAAAACGACTTTAAAACAGGTCTCATAATTCTGTAGTGTAAACTTTTTTTTTAGATGAATAGAAAAGGCATTAATAACAACAACATAATTCTATTTGTAGGCACCTGTACTTCAGATTCTTTACCAGGTAATGTAATTTTGTTTTATCATTTATATTGTATATATATATTTTTCTTACATATTTTTTCATAAATAAAAAAAAGTATGTGGGGTATATGCCGATGAGACAGTGACCTAACGACACACATACATAAAGAAATAATAAGTTTAACGCTATAATCATCTAAAAGCTTTTTTTCACAAAAATTCTAACGATTTAATTTATTGAGCATATGCTGAAATCTTCATAATTTACGGTTTTTTTTTTCATCACAAATATTTGTTTTCGTGCAAAGATTGCTTGAAGTAAAAGATGAATATCGCATTTCATTTCAGACTTTGAACTTTCCTATACAGCAGTACAGATTACAAGATAATCAAATGAATTTGCAGCAATCTCATTAAAATTAGTTCTCCGCACTTGCTCCTCATTTTTAGCCTTCTGTTGTTTATACGTCGCGCGTGGGACCGAACGAAATGAGGAGCAAGTGCGGAGAATTAATTTTAATCAGATTGAATTTTCAGAACTTTTATGGTAAATTGAATTATGTTTTAAATATCAATAAACAGTTACAAAGATTATTCTCATCTTTGTAAGATATATTCTTTTGTTTGCTCAGAGGGTTCTCGAACAAAGAAATATTTTAACTACTATGTCTTAATGTATTTCAGACTCAATGTCTGTAAAAATTTTAAATAAAAAGTAGAAAAACCTTTGGTTTATTCCAACGCCCTCTGTTGTAATAGACAATCGATAATTAATCGATGTTTTAGACAAAAATTAACCATCTAAGTCATTTATCCACCCATCCTTCATGAATTCAAACTAGTAATTAAACCGTGTATGTTTCTAGCTGTATTGTATTCTTAAATACTAGATTTAATAAAGTCAGAGTCATAGAACTTGGCTGGCCAAAAAAACCGAAAACAATGAAAATTAATATTAAATGTTTATTTTATATATAGTTATTCGAATGTGTATGGGTGGAGCAGCTATTGGTCAATCAATATTGATGGATTTTACGGATGCAGATCTATATAACTTCCCTATATGTGCGTGTGACGTGATCATTAATGGTGGAAATGCTCTGTCTTTTAGCCAGATATACGCTCCAGGCTACATTCAGTGTGGAACTTCTATTACTATAAAAGATAACACTGGAGACATACGTTATATTGTGAACTGTTCAGGACAGACAGTGGTAAACAACTTAAAGAAAGGTGATAATATCGAAGTCATACTGAAGCGTCATTTTAATGATGCTGACGCCAAATACTGCTATCGATTGGATATCTGTGAGTGATACTTTTATTCAAAGTTTAAAAAATAAATAATACACATAGGTATGCTCCTATATACTAAATGATGATTCAAAACTCCATTGATATGTTGTATATCGGAGGGTGGTATTAAGACATGAAGTATTTATCATAGTGTGGCTTTTCTGCATGTTATGTATCAGAGGGAGTCTATCAGTATGTGGTGCATCAGAGGGTGGTATACCATTATTTTATATATCACAAAGGGTAGTGTACCGGTATAGGGGATATACGAGGGTGGTATACCATTATTTTATATATCACAGAAGGTGGCGTACCGGTATAGGGGATATCCGAGGGTGGTATACCATTATTTGATATATCACAGAGGGTGGTGTACCGGTATAAGGGATATACCAGGGAGGTTTACCATTATTTCATATATCACAGTGTGGTTTTTCTGTATGTCATGTATCAGAGGGGGTGTATCAGTATGTGGTGTATCAGAGGGTTGTATACCGGTATTTTGTGTATCACAGAGGGTGGTGTACCAGTATAGGGGATATCCGAGGGTGGTATACCATTATTTGATATATCACAGAGGGTGGTGTACTGGAATAGGGGATATTTGAGGGTGGTATTCCATTATTTTATATATCACAGAAGGTGGTATACCATTATTTGAATTATCACAGAGGGTGGTGTACCGGTATTTGATATACCACAGAGGATGGTGTACCGGTATAGGGGATATCCGAGGGTGGTTTATCATTATTATGGGCCGGCACTAAGCCGGTCCATTATTGCTTCGCATCACGGTGCGGAGCTATTAGTTTCAATCGAAATACACGCCATCTTGAATAAATTACTTTTCACGTATAGATTCTGATTGGATGCGGCTGAGATACAGCAACAGCTATTGGCTTAAATGAGATAAAGAATTACAGACTTTTCTCCGCCAGGATAAGACATTAAATGCCGGAAAATTGACTATGTGTATTTCAGTTCCGATCAACTGTCATTAATTCATGTTCGTTTTATTATGCATACATTTCACAGATGAATTCAATATTGAAATATCAATTATTAATACGTGTTTATTTGCTTTGTTACTCTGCAATTTGCACGATTTGCTTTGCTAAACAATGTTCATATACAATGTTTACAAAAATGCATTATCTGTAGTTTGTAACTTCTGACAATCTAGGCACACCTCCAGAGTCGTGTCTATTTATAATTGTTTTAATTTTCAACAAGAAATTTAGATTTTTTAAAAGCATGGGTATATAACGCATACAGACACTCCTAAAGAACATCAATTTTTCATCAATCAATATCTAAAAATATCACATTTCCAATACTATTTAACAACCACATGCACACATATTACCTTAAATTAGGGTAGAGCGAAGCAGTCCATAGCTTTTTAGAAAGCTAAAACTTGTATGATATGGTTTTGAGATTGTTACATGAGTTTCTGCGGATCTACATTATTATTTTCTGCGGTATATGAAAATTAAAGATTTTAGGTAATTGAAATAAATACATTTTTTTTAATTAATTTTTGTATAAGAAGAAGATGCCAAATATTTATAACAATGAATGTTCATTGTTTTATTATGCACAGAATGCGTAACCCGTATTTGCGGATTTCCCAAACCAGGTTATTTTTAGAAATGTAAACAAGGTACCATGTTCTTACAACAACTCGTCGTCGGAACATGGGAAATGATTTATAGTTTGCGTTATTTTCTCAAAATAGTTATTTTATATTCTATTTTGATTATTATATATACAGTTTTCATCATTTAGAAAAATAAATCATAATAAAGATATCTTTACTTTCAACGTAAACGATCTCGGGAGTTTTTATAGGTAACATATTTCAGTAACTGAAAGTGATTTTCAAACCTCTCAAATATCCACTTGGTGTTTGTTCATAATTTGCGATTTTTCTGCAACTAAACAGATTGAAATGAAAAATTTTTGTCATGGATTTGTCAGTTGTTACGAAGAGAATAATTTGCTATACTGTCTAAAGCTTTCTGATTTTTAGTTGTAGTATGAAGCAGTTTTTATACGCCCGTTTACGGGACGTATTATGGTATACCGTTGACCGTCTGTCCGTACGTCCGTCCGTCTGTCCGTCCGTCCGTCGTCAACATGTCGGACATTAACTCAAAAACGCTTTACCCAATTTGAATAAAACTTTGGTGAATTGTATATATCTATTGACAAAAGCTCCCGTTCGTTTTTCATAAATTTTAGATTTTACGTTTTAGAGAAATGGGGTTTTTATTCATTATAAAAAGGGGGGTTCCAGTTTTCGGACAATAACTAAAAAATGCTTTCTCCAATTTGCAAGAAACTTTTGTCAATTGTTTTTATCTATTGACATAAGCTCCCATTCGATTTTTATAAATTTTAGATTTTACGTTTTCGAGTTATGGGGTTTTATTCATTAAAAAAAGGGGGATTTTCCAGTTTTCGGACAATAACTAAAAAATGCTTTCAGCCGTTCTAATGAAACTTTGGTGAATTGTTTATATCTATTGATGTAAGCTGCCTTTTGATTTTTATAAATTTTAGATTTTAGGTTTCTGAGTTATGGGGTTTTATTATTTAAAAAAAGGGGGATTTTCCAGTTTTTTGACAATACCTTTAAAGTGCTTTGAGCAGTTTTCATTAAACTTTCGTGCCTGGTTTATATCTATTAAGATAACCTCCCTTTATTTGTTTATAGTCTAACAACAGATTTACTAAGTATTGCGCAACAGCACAGTGTATTGCACAACAGCAAGAAATCTTTAATTGAATATAAATTCAATTCATATAACCAATTTCAAGTTCTTTGACTACATTTATTCAGAAACCTATAATATGTCAAATATTTAATTACAATCCAAATTCATACCTGTATCAAGCTTGAATATTGTGTCCATTTTTGCCCCAACTGTTCAGTGTTGGACCTCTGCGGGCGTATCCAGCTGCGCTCAGCGTAGCAGTTTATTTATTCTGTCGTATACCCAATGAAAATATGAAGGGATATGGAGTAAATCTACATGAGACAATATTAATATCAATACATGGTAAAACCCAATTATGGAACGTTTATTGTTGTCCTTCATCTTCAAGTCACCATGAGGCATTCAACAATGATCAATATTTCTCATAACTGGTAGTAAGTTCAAGTTGACCCTTCGCATCGGTTTGAGCAGAATTCATGGTTAAATATTATACAAAGCTACATTCCTATTTTTATGACTGTTTGTTGATACTTTTAAATTTCACCAAAACAGAATAGAAATGAAAACATTATGTCTAAGATTTCTCAACCTTTACTGAGAGGAATAAGTTGATATTTGTTTGCTTTAAGAGTTTTATATCTTTTGTCAAACGAAGTTGGGGAAGGGATATAGTGTTTCATCTGTCAATCACAAAGTTAAAGTCCATCTATCTAGTTTAAACATATTTATATATAGTGGATTGGGAAACAAGTTATTGCAACTTATATTAATCCCTTTCCACTTTTCGGGTGCGAGTGCTGCCTTGTAGCGGCATTAGCCTTCTCTTTTTCGAAATCTATAAGGTGTCTTTTACGTGCAAGAGATATGGCTCTCTCTTAACACGGGTCAACTTTTTATCGCCCCCTTCCGACGAACTATCATCGTTTCTAAAGACCACACTCGCAAATGGTGTCAAGGGAGAGCCGAAAATTCAGTCCCTGAAATGTTCTCCCCTGAACGGGGATCGAACCAGGAACCTTTGTGTTAGTAGTCCGATGCACTAACCACTACACCACGGCTCTCCATCTATCTGTGGAATTATAAGTCATAGTTCATGAGATTTTGTCCATAGATGCGTCTTGAATAACCAAGGGGTCCTGATAAAAATAAGGTTATCTTGACCTACATTTCACATATGAGTGACTGATTAAAGTTTGCGTTAGAGTCCATATCTGAGATACAACTCGTGGAGAAATAATATTTTGTCAGTAGATGCGTCTGTAATAGTCAGAATCGAGGGTCCTAAAAAATATGTCATCTTGACATAAAATTCATTGATGAGTAAATGAGTTCAAAGGCTGCGTTTAAATCCATATCTGAGATGAGGAATACAAATATTGTGTCAGTAGATGCAACTTTGATAGTCACGAGTTTCAAAATCAAGTCTTGAAAATGAATTAGATGATATTCCATTTCATCAACTGCACTTAAAAGATATTCGATTTCATCAACTGCACAATTAAGTTATATTTTATAGCATTATCATAACTAATTGGATTGGACCAGTTCTGGCAATTGAGGATAAAAGTCAACTCAGCATACAGATTGTTTATATAATATTTTGCACTTTTTTTACACGAAAAACCTCCATATTTCCGGCCCAAAAATTTGGTGCGTGCACCAATTAACTCTCTTGTTTATATTTGATTTAGGACAGAAGGTGGCGTACCGGTATAGGGAATATCCGAGTGTGGTAAACCATTATTTGGTATATCACAGAGGATGGTGTACCGGTAATGGGAATATCCGAGGGTGGTATACCATTATTTGATTTTTTATAGAAGGTGGTGTATTGTTATAGGGAATATCCGAGGGTGGTATGTTGGTAAGGGCTCTATAAAGGGGTTGTTTATCGGCATGTGGTAAATCAGAGAGTAGTAATGTTGAACATGTGTTTTATCAGAAGGTTATATCTAGAGGTATTCCCCCAATGTCGTCATGTGGTATTTCAGAGGATGGTTTATCGTTACGGTGTATCAAAAAGATTGGTTTATGAGCTTGTGGTTTATCGATATGCAGTTTGGTATATCGGTATATTGTTTATCGGATTATAGATTATCGTGTTTCCTGGTTAAATGGTAGTTTTTGTATCTTGCATTTTTATATGATAATTTTTAGAATCAGTATTGATTATATTTCAGCTGGAACCAAATCCCCGTCCATCCAGGTTAGCTGTCAGAAGCATACAACATCCACAACAACTACCACAACCACCGTAACCATGACAGAGAGCAAACTAACAACTGGGTTGACTTCGTCAGAATATAACACTTCTGATAATTCCTCGGCATACAGGCAAAATCAAGATATGTTACACGAGAATTGTCAACAACAGACAACAGGTGAGATGTCATTTCATAACTATAATTCTAATAATAGTTGCTGTTGTAATGGTCGGTAATATATTAGAAAATACTTATCCATCCCATTATGTTGTTTGTTCACTAGACCTGCAAATAATGGCAAAAAATTATGGTAATATCAAATGAGTATCTTTTTAAAAACAAACAAAAATAAAATGAACACCTCAGCTGATCACAGACGCTGGTAATATGCAAAAGGGAATATTACGTGACATTGAAACTGCAACTTTCGTTGATGTTTTAATAATGATATACATGTACAAGAACAATTTAGGTGATTTCTTTCTTACTTAAAGACATATTTAATTAAAGTTAACATTTAGACATCAATTAAATATATCATATTCTCCGTAAACATTGTATAACCGAAACACGGAAGCATTAACCTTATCACCGGAAGATCTAACATATCTTTTTTTAGAAAATTTCCGTTATCCATTTTTCCTGAACGTCCGCCTAGCTTTCTATGCCATTTCGTTGCATTATTTAGAAGCATGATAATCATAAACTACATGTGTTTTGTACATCTTTCAGTTGTTGTCTTGGCGTCTTTATTTGGAGTGTGTTTGATTTACAGTGTTGCCATTACCATATATATCATAAGAAGGTAAGAATATCGCCATTTATTAAACTGCAGTGAACTATCCTGGCTAATCCTGAAATTTGATTGGTTACTTTGACAGGGTATATAAACTCATCATAGATACCAGTATTAGAATTGTGTACGTCAGGCGCGCGTTTCGTCTGCAAAAGGCTCATTAGTGACGATCGAAATTTAAAAGGCCATATAAAGTACGAAGTTGAAGAGCATTGAGGACCCAAATTTCAAAAGGTTTTGCAAAATACCTTATATTATTATAATGGGTTAGCAACACCCGGGCTATTGGTTTTTTAACGACGTGTCATTAGCCAATCGAAATCATAGAAATATACTAACATCTATTATTCCATCTTAGTTCTGGAGTCATGGTTCAGATCAAATGTTTCAGCAGAATCTGCTTTCCCTTCCGGAGCACTTGAGTTTTTGGTTGGGTTTGTGTTGCTCAGTCTTTAGTTTTCTATGTTGTGTTTTGTGTACTATTGCTTGTCTGTTGGTTTTTTTATTTTTTAGCCATGGCGTTGTCAGTTTGTTTTCGACTTGTGAGTTTTAATGTCCCTCTTGTATCTTTCGCCTCTCTTTTTCAAATAATACCGGGAAACCATTCAGACTTCAAAACAGCATATTCGATATGTAAAATTAAATAAAAAGAATACAATATATATATATTACATCGGTGATCCGTTTATTTGGCAATCGCCAATGGCAGTCAGCAGGGTTTAAGAACATTTGTTGTTCGACCTGTTAGTCAAATGCGTTTTGTTAAAATATACTTTTTCACTTTTTTTGGTCTTTTGGAAAATGTTGTTTGTGCTGTATTTAGACCCCTCTAACAAGAAATTTGTTTTGCATGCACACGTATAAAAATTGCGGTTTTTATCCAACGCAATCATAGGTTTGAACGTTGTTTTCAATTTAGACTTGTTTATATTTTTTCGTTTGGGCTTGTATTATATTTGCCTTCGGGTTTATATGATCCGTTCATCCTATTTTGACTCCTCAGAATTGAAGAGTCTATCCTAAATTGAGGTAAATTGTATGGCTTTCCAAATACCGTTTCGATTCCTAACATCACTGAAGAGACATTAATTGTCGAAATCCGGATATGGTGTACAAAAAACTTTGCACCTTTTGTTTGCGGTATATCATCTTTTCCGCAAGTTTATTGTTTTCTGTTTAGTATTAAATTTTTAATTAAGATCCATTTATTACATCGGTGATCCGTTTATTTGGCAATCGCCAATGGCAGTCAGCAGGGTTTAAGAACATTTGTTGTTCGACCTGTTAGTCAAATGCGTTTTGTTAAAATATACTTTTCACTTTTTTGGTCTTTTGGAAAATGTTGTTTGTGCTGTATTTAGACCCCTCTAACAAGAAATTTGTTTTGCATGCACACGTATAAAAATTGCGGTTTTTATCCAACGCAATCATAGGTTTGAACGTTGTTTTCAATTTAGACTTGTTTATATTTTTTCGTTTGGGCTTGTATTATATTTGCCTTCGGGTTTATATGATCCGTTCATCCTATTTTGACTCCTCAGAATTAAAGAGTCTATCCTAAATTGAGGTAAATTGTATGGCTTTCCAAATACCGTTTCGATTCCTAACATCACTGAAGAGACATTAATTGTCGAAATCCGGATATGGTGTACAAAAAACTTTGCACCTTTTGTTTGCGGTATATCATCTTTTCCGCAAGTTTATTGTTTTCTGTTTAGTATTAAATTTTTAATTAAGATCCATTTATTACATCGGTGATCCGTTTATTTGGCAATCGCCAATGGCAGTCAGCAGGGTTTAAGAACATTTGTTGTTCGACCTGTTAGTCAAATGCGTTTTGTTAAAATATACTTTTTCACTTTTTTGGTCTTTTGGAAAATGTTGTTTGTGCTGTATTTAGACCCTCTAACAAGAAATTTGTTTTGCATGCACACGTATAAAATTGCGGTTTTATCCAACGCAATCATAGGTTTGAACGTTGTTTTCAATTTAGACTTGTTTATATTTTTCGTTTGGGCTTGTATTATATTTGCCTTCGGGTTTATATGATCCGTTCATCCTATTTTGACTCCTCAAAATTGAAGAGTCTATCCTAAATTGAGGTAAATTGTATGGTTTTCCAAATACCGTTTCGATTCCTAACATCACTGAAGAGACATTAATTGTCGAAATCCGGATATGGTGTACAAAAACTTTGCACCTTTGTTTGCGGTATATCATCTTTGCCGCAAGTTTATTGTTTTCTGTTTAGTATTAAATTTATAATTAAGATCCATTTATTACATCGGTGATCCGTTTATTTGGCAATCGCCAATGGCAGTCAGCAGGGTTTAAGAACATTTGTTGTTCGACCTGTTAGTCAAATGCGTTTTGTTAAAATATACTTTTTCACTTTTTGGTCTTTTGGAAAATGTTGTTTGTGCTGTATCTAAAATATAAATTAAACTAAGAGTTACGTAAATCATATTGCACAAACAAATCACATTTAAACCTTAGGTTCCAATATCAATGATATATGAGAGTACATTTCGCTCAACATTTCTTTACTTAAACTGTCCATATTTTTACTAATATAGGGATAAATGATCAAAATAATCACCAATCAGTATTTGTATCTTACCGTAGGACGATAACTATGTGAAGCAGAGGCCCGGGAAAGTAGAACTTAGATATTCATTTTTATCAGTATTTTATTTATTTCGTATAGCAGAAAATCAAGGACACTCAAGTAGGAA